>MU388726.1:1200000-1632408 GCA_022578815.1 Xylariaceae sp. FL0016 | reverse complement strand
TTAAATAAAAAAACCCCAAACCACAAACACAAAAAACACCATACAAATAAAAAATTTAAAAAAAAAAAAAAAAAAAAAAAAAAAAAAAAAAAAGAAGAAGTGAAGTGTGGGCTCACCATGGACTACATTAGCAGTCATCAAGTTTACCATCTTGAAGTCAGAACTCAAGATACACAGGCATAGCATATACCTGGAACCCGAGACAATCCCGCGCCGTCCGAGTAAGGTAGGTTCCCCTTCTGGCAGAGTCGGCCAATAGGAGCCCCACACTTAGAAACCCCTTCAACTTCAACGATTCCAACCTCAATCTGAGTCCCTACAATCTCCCCTCTCACCCTACTGCTATTGCCCAGCACCGTACAGCTCTACTCATTGTACAATCAGGAGGAGCTGTCTGCTCGCTCGGCACCTGTCTACTGCCATGAGCATCTTCCTCGACTTCGACGGCACGATCACCACTGCCGACACCGTCTCTGAGCTCGCCGCATTCGCGCTCCGCCATCAGCGTGTGCGGCGCGCGGAGGGCGGTGCTGATGGTGACGACGACGACGACGACGACTCCGGCGAAGGCCGGGGCGATCTGAAGGCGCGATGGGACGATGTCGTACGGCAGTATCTCGAGGACTTGAAGGCCCACAGCACGTCGTACGTGCCTCGCGCAGAAGAACGGCTGACGCCGGAGCTTGAGGTGGCGTATCTGAGGGCGGGGAAAGACGTCGAGATGCGGTCGTTGGAACGGATTGGAGCGTGTGGGATTTTCCGAGGGATTGATGGGGAGCAGTTCCAAGAAGCGGGACGGGAGGTGGTAAGGGAGGGGAGGGTGAGACTGAGGAAGGGATTCGGTGAATTTGTGAAGAAGAGGTTGGATAAGGGTTGGAGAATCTATGTGATCAGTGTGAACTGGAGCGCCAGATTCATCGAGGGCGCATGTGGGTTTGGAGATGGCAAGGTGGAGGTTATTGCGAATGAGGTGGATGGGGATGGAACGATCAACGGACCGGAAATCCTGAACCCAAAGACTAGGCTTCCCAGACGGGAGAGTGACGAAGAACGAGGTCGAGACAAGACGCACAGAAACTTGACCAACTCGCGCGATAAATTGGACGTCATGGAGGCAATCATCAAGCGCGATGGGCTTTCGCACGAGCCTACATTGTACTTCGGAGACTCGACAACGGACCTAGAATGTCTTTTCAAGGCAACCACAGGCGTCATAATAGCTGACGATGTTGACTCGTCACTCCTGCAGACTGCGAGGCGACTGGGTGAGGTTTTCCCACGTGTGCATGAGCCCGAAGCGAGAGCAGGATTGCACTGGGCAGCGGATTTCGACGAGGTCTTAAAGAGTTGTTGAGCTTAAACTGAATAGGTAATATTCGAGCCTACAGTGGTTTCAACTTAACACGTGAATGTCAACACTGACAGCCTGGCTTGGATTTTCTGGTCTGCTACAGAAGCTTTAGGCGTATGGGCCAACCTCGTCGACCATGAGAACCTCAAGGGCACTTTGGCTGGGCGGCCCCATCACCTCCCAGGCAATAATGCTTTGTACCAATCTTTCCGATATGTCAGGTCCATATACGTCTCTTTTCAATAACTTTTTGCACGACTGCTCATTGTCTGAAAGAGCCCGGGTGATACACGTTGGTTCTGTACTCGGACTTCGAACAAAGACCTGATGTTGGATTGTTGGTAGTCCACCATTGTACCCGACATTGTGCATCCAACAGCCCACCCATGACGCGTAGACCAACAAAGACCGATTTCCTTTATTTTTGGCATTCTGATGAGTTTGGTGAGTCTGAAAAGTTAGTGCCTACCACTCTCAGCGAAATCGTGCTCATGTTTCGCTTACGGCTGCAGACTTCCAGCCAACCTTCTTTAGATTCAGAGCACATCCATTCAACTCATTGGCAGTGTTTCATATTGCCTTGATCACTATAACGTGGCATGATCCGGTTTCTATACATACGATGACAAGAAATCGAGGGGAAGGGAAGCTACCAAGGGTACCTAGCCCGCCACCCGCCGATGAGGCCCGTACACGGCCAACCGGGGATTACGGTCGGGGTGTAGCTGGTAACACCAGGACTTCCAATCGCGGCAGATATGCTCAGCGTTTTGTTTTCAAAAGAACGCCAAACGTACACTCTGCGTCTCAACCAACGGAGGATGATCGCATTGTTTTTGGCAAATTTCTGCGTTCATTAGAGACCCCTGAAGGTAAAGCTTACTTTCTGGAGAAGCTTACAGAGTCACATAATTTCTGGAAGGACCTGGTAATGAATAAATACGAATATGCGAATGTCTCGGTCGAAGAAACTCTAAATGAGCGCTTTCCTTCACGCGATTCTTCACCAATACATATCTCAGCCTTATTCGTCCTCTATCCAACGAAACGCACCCCAGAACTCAACTTCAGGAAACCGGTCATAGAACATGGGAGTCTAGCTTTCGACCTCGCATATCCACACATAGCACCGTTTCTGGAGATCTTATTGCCGGATTCAGTATATCCGAAATACGACACAAAGGAACAGGTCGCGGCCAGGTTCTTGCATGAACGAATCAATATTGAACACAAACTTATACAGAAGTTCGGAGACCTACTGAGAAAACCTTACTCGCCGTTGCATTGGGGGTATCGCTTCGGTATAATCGACGGAAAAGAAGATCAAAATGTCTTCCTCAAGCCTGCATGCTACTGCCCACTTTCAATACAAGACAAGGACATGGGATGGACTGCTTGTAAGATGATAGACCCCGAATTCCCCAGCGCCAGTATGGTGGTTAGTCCAAAAGACTGGGAAGCTCGAGAGAAGCATCGGACAAGGAATAAGACCAATGCCGGGCCATCAGAAGCCCCAGAGGCAACAGCAGAAAATGCAGAAGGTCAGAAGAACGACGACCAGTCACGGCCATCACCTACTCCCGCTAGTCCAAACCCAAGCTCTGCGGAAGACAGCACGACTTCAATCAAGAAAGCTCGGAAAGATCTTGAAGAAAAGTACGATAAACTGGAAAAGAGAATCGACGAGGAAATGAAGTGGATCGGCTGGCCTCCCCCCCAACCGTGGACAGTCAAATGCAGTTTAAAGCCTGAGGACGATTCGGCCACGAAGCTGTGGGCTGAAGTGGAAATCAAGATAGAAGACTGGGGGGAGTCTGAACAACATTATGGAGGAGATGAGCTCCTTCGAAATCTGGCTGAAAAAGTAGACAAGGACTACCTATGTGAGTGGTATGGCGCAACTAGACGATACATATACGTGGAACAAGAACAAGAAATGCATCGAAAGGAGCAGGGTACTGGCGATCAATTCTGGTGCTGGAACGAAAGACACGAGAGGTTCTGGCCCTTCTCAAGTCAGAGCGAGGGCACATTGAATCAATCAAGGGACAATAGCACTGCGTGAGGGATGGTAAGATTGCTTGAAATTATGTAGTTATGAAAAAGATAAGATAATCAAAGGAGTTCTTCATGATGTGAAAGTGTAATCTAGAGAGACATCAACCATGGTGTATGTCTCCTATAGATTACTACTTCTCAATTTGCGGTGCTGGATGGAATAACAGCTATACATCGAGACAGGGTCTTTTCGTTTCCTTCTTTTTTCCTTGCCACGTTCTCAACGACCATAGATACTGGGCCATCGCGTGGAGAAGGGCCTGATTGAGAAGTACTTGTACTTGTCATCTCATTGCTCGCTTGGCGCTTGCATTGTAACCGCGGTAAATAAGCATCATGCCCGATTGTGGGTATATTCTTACACATGGCGTCCATCCGAGTTCGACTAACGAACCCGGTACTCATAACTCAGCGTGGCAGCATTGGACAGGAGCGCCAACCGAGAAACAGACACTATCCGATCTCCTCAACAATATTATCGTATTCGGCCATCCACGAGACGGACATCAGACGTTCTACAGGATCTGTTCTATTATTGCTCACCGAGGCTCCTGCATCGAGACTCGCTGAGCATCCCGAGCTGCGCGCTGCGATCCGAATAGAACAACGGTACTTCTGGTCCCATAACAACATGAAGTGTATCACGCTCAAAGCAAACACCAAGAGACCTTCCAAAGAAGTGGCGAGGAACATGCCTTAGAACGCCAGAGGAAGGAGTAGTTGGATATTTTCGACAGGTCATGCGGCCATGACACTCCTACCGCCGTCGGCTGTCAATCGGTGTCGTACCCTGATCGGGAGGACATCGTGCGCGAGACGTCTCAAAGTGACAGCGTCGGCGCCGCCATCCTTATCGCACTCGCTGTCGCGCTTCTCCAAGCTAAGAATGGCGCTGGGCGCCAGCAAGAGCGCTTCGCCCACCTTCAGCTGTACGATGCGCGAGAACAGTTCTAGCGATGGATCGTCCGACGTCATCGTGATACCCTGCAATCCTTCAACCTCAGTCTTGTCGCTAGGCTTGTCTTCGCTCTGGGCCTGGATCCGGGTGGATCTGCGGGTCATCGAAATGCCAGCCAAGTGACGGTTGAGCACACGCAGCCAGTCGGGTGAAGTGAAACGGTGGACGATGGTTATGCTGCACAGGTCGAGTAACTTTGGAGAGATGGTCGGCTCCTGAGTAGATATGATGACTCGAGTACCCAGATGCCTCTGCAGCCGGATGGTCGACAGCAACGAATCCGTGAGCGTTTGTGTCTCGGCCGAGTCTCCCATATACTTATGCGCCTCGTCCAATGCCACGATGCGACCTACGACAGGATCCTGCTCTAAGAAGAGCGAAAGGTAGATGTTGAAGAGCGAGCATGCCATTTCGGCCGTGACACAGGGACAAGAAAGATCCACAATCGTAAGTTGACCCTCCTGTGGTCAAGTCAGAAATATTGTAAATTGAAACGCATGGCTGTAACACGTACCTGGGGTTCCCATCTAGTACCCTTTATTTTTCTAGCCTGAGTCTGCCCCCGAGCACTCGCATGGTTGGACGGGTGAATGTGATCCGGGACCATAAAGCTCTCCAGCGTTTCTAGGCGCTGCAGTAACGGACCCTTTTGTGCCTCAGTAAGGTCTTGAGCCAGGATATTGTGGCGAAAGACGCTGTAGTTGAAAGCCTTCCCATTCGCTTGCTGGTGAATACGCATTTCGCGGAGGATTCGCTGTACAATCTGCATATACAACGGCATAGTTCCGTTGCCAACGGCCATCAGGTCTCACATGCGCTTTGTGTTGAGATTGGACTGGTCCAGTCGAAGCTCCTCCACTGTGACGTGTGGGAGCCGTCCGTACATGTTCTGCACAAAATTAGAATTCACAGCAAAGATAAATTCTAAGGATGATCATACCTGCAGGTTTCGGATATTGCTAGGAGGGCACAGTACTCGGACCTTGACCCTGGGGTTTGAGGATAGGTAAGCGGCTTCACAAGGCATGCCGCCCGTGTCCGATATGAATGTATCATAGTGGAAGACCAGGCCGGTGAGAGGCCGTGGCAGGGGCCCCAGCTTTGATGGGATTAGACAATTCTCGAGGAAACAAGATAGTGTGTGGCTCTTCCCAGAGCCCTGGCTGCCGCATATAAAGGTGCTAGATGGCGCAGCAACGTTGTAGAAAATTCTTGGATCAACGGGCCCAGATTATCGCAGCACGTTTGAACTTCCCGCCAGAAGCGAATACTGGCTCAACATAGGGATTCGTGCATGAGATGCTAAGTCCTTGGCATGGTTCAAGACCGGTTTAGTAAACAATGGAGCGGTCAGAAGCTCGTTGAAATTGTCCTTGAAAGGGGGCGGCTTCAACATTCCGAGATGACTGGCACGTATAACGCTCTCATCCTCCTCACTCTCGTCGACCTCACTGTCATCCTCCTCACTATCACTCTCGTCATCCTCACTGTCATCCTCTTTGCTTTCAACCTCTACAAATGTGTCCTTGCCATTGAAACCGTTCGGGCGTGAGGCTAAAGATGGCTGACCAAGGACTTTGCTTGTTGCGGCTCGAGTCGATACTGGCGCAGACGATATATTACCACTGCCGGAGACGTTGGGCTTGTGGTTCCTCACCTCATGTGATGAAACATTCAGAGCGGCAGGTACATGATCTGAAAGGGGTTCAGAAGTATGTTTCCGGGCGCGAGGACCCAAGACATTCAGCTTCTCGGGCTTGACATTGGCGGTGTCAACTTTATTGGGGCCGAATATGGCAGGCACAGCAGTATTGGAAAGATACGCGTTGCTTTTCTTGAAGGCTGAGGCATCGAAAGTGAATGATTGAGCCTGTGGGTGTGGGGACGTTACATCTTTTCGCACACGTTTGTGCGGCGAGCCACCAAAAGGTGATGCTGGTACTTTGACCTCTGGGCCGGAGAAAGTGAATTCTCCAGCAGGAACTTGAGCTTGAAGGTCACGCGCGAAAGTGAAAAGGGAGCCATTCGTGTTGGGTTTAGTGTTCCCCGTTGAGTGATCGCCAGTCACCTTGTCCATGCCGGCTGCTGATGGGAGAAGACCCATCTCTTGCCTACGTCTTTGGCCAGAGGTGTTTTGGTGCCTACCTCGGAAGTGAATGTCAGCGGTTCCATCCAACGAGAAGGTTTTGGCTGCCTCAGTACCTCCTGTGGAAAAGATTGATCGAGTATTAGGGCATCTACCAGGACGGGTAGGCGTTACTAACCTCGACTTCTCATAGGTCTCAAAGCATTCCAATATCAGTGTTGTCGTTGTCGTCGTCGTCGTCGTCGTCGTCATCGTTGGTCTGGCACTGTTGGGAAGACTGCCAATGGAGGTACCCACCTAAGGTAAGTAGGAAGTGGGTAACCACCTCTAGTATCCATTCAGTCTGAATGGATGTCGCCCGTGCCTACACCGAGAGGAAGCGTGCCGCGCGCTGGGGTCCCGAGAGGCCCTAACAATGGAGGTTTTCAAACTGGAGAAACAGTGCACGTGGAGGTGCGAAAGTACGCTCACACTGTCCCTCAGAATCCGATTCTTCACTACTTTATTAGGTAAGTACACTACATAGCTACATATCCTAGGTAGGTTCATCATGTCGATCCCAAGCCGGCTTGTAGCTTGTAGCTTGTAGCTTGCTAGCAAGGCATGGCTAGTGAAGCCTGATACGATACAATCGACGAGGCGCAACCTAGATATCTACCCAAGGTACAAGTTGCCAATCCAAGTCCAGAGACATCCATGTCTTGAACACGCTCAGACGCTTTCATGTAGTCGACCTCCTGCTTAGGTACACCATTGGTTGCTGGCGTCGAGCCTGATGGATGAGTCCGCACGAATTCGCAGCAACTCAGCATCCATACCTATGCAGCAACGAATCACGGCAGCTCGGAAGCCACAAGGCGCATGGTGATATCTTGCCGTCATTAGCTCCATACCGATCCCTAGTGGCAATGACGGCTTCGCTGTCTCCAGCCATTTGAGGAACTGGCGATGCTTCAAAGGCGGCTTTGACAGTTACGTCGTGCTTTATAAGGCCCAAAGTAGGATTCTCAACCTACTTCATGCCAAGGCACTGATTGTCCAGGAAGCACGGTATACTTCTGACGGCCCGCAAACGCGTTCTTGAAGGGGTGAGCCCCGCTGTTTCATAGGAAAAACAAAATCTAAGCAGGGAGAGAAATAAGCAAACATGCCCCATAACGTGTGCGTCCCAAACTACATCTGCAGCCGTCACCCACTCCCGGGTCAACTTCACCACCTTGCCAATCGCCAGAGGCCAGTGTTGAATAAGGCGATAGATGAACAAGCAAAGAAACGGCACGGCAAACTCCCATGACCCCATAGTCCATACTCGTTGTAGCGCATAAAACTTAGGAAATTCAGATGCCATTGCCCGTGAGACATCGTCTACTTTACACTGGTCTCTTGCGTATTCAACATGTGCGGTACAAGTCTCTTTATCCTCTGGGAATATAGCTTGTTTCAATCAGGTTTATGATCCCGAAGTACAGGAAAGTGACGGTCCAATCGAGGCTGGCTATGTCCCAGTACCGGAGACAACTGCAGTCGCTCAGGTCAGCAGCCAAAAGGGCTCACTATGAACTTGGTCCATGGAACGAAGTCTTCAAGACCCGTTGACACATGGTGAGTATTTACTTGACTGTATCCCATACTTCTTGGTTCGGAAGGCACAGTCTACGAAGGCACGGCTCCGATGAGGAATGAGTCCAACTGAGTCACAAGTAGGATAGTGAAGATATTTGAAGTGCTATTGAGTACAGTTGAAGCTAATATCAGGGCTCATAAACCAGGGTATCAAAGTATTGTCAACTGTGATATGTGCCGGTCTCAAGGCCCGCGCGACATCCACTTAACAGACGACCTACGTGCATCAACACGCCGCTCTATTCAGCGAGAAAAGGTAGGAGGCCATCAATCAAGATACCCCAGCAGCCACATGATGAGCAAAGCTAACAACACTTCTAAGTGCCGGCACCCAGTGGCTCCCATCACCCACTATCATGGACTCAGCCAGTATACATACAACGAACTTTGCGGCGATAGTCTCGTCATCTGGAAATCCAGCTGACCACCGAAACACACAGGTGTCATCAAACCCTAACCTACCACCTTGGCTCGCGCGTGACGCACCACCAATACCAGCAAGCACGCAACACCACTACCACCTTTTGCGCCGTGCCCACAGGCATACGTAGCCCGCTAAATCGTCGATCAAGCAAGCGCGCTACGTAGTACTGAAGGGATGAGCTTCAATCGACGACACCATTCCCGTCAGCTTCCTCACAGCCTGGACCATTTGTTGAGCTTCATCACAGGACCAGTCACTAGTAGCTTACCTGTCTGCTTGATCCCGTTGCCTTTTGTATTTATATCAGTAATTGTGAGTGTTTGATGAACAGAAGAGCAGCGGCATCCCACCTACACCTGGCTACCGTTCTCATACCGCTAGGGAACTTATTTCTCATAGCCTTCTCGTTAGCAACAGTTGAATTGCGTGTCATGTGCAAGCGTAGGCAGGCCATAGGCCGGCACAATTCCAGCATGATAACTGCTACTGAGGCACGTTAGGCAAAGGCACCCCATTATGAAGCCATCGAGAGATTAATATCAGGAACGGCACTCACGCCAGATGCGATTTTCGCGGAATTGACGTGGGTAATACATCACTTCAGCTGAAAGCCATACAAGTACATTGGAACGTTATCTAGAGACAGTGGCAGTTCGCAGCATGCATGAGCTGATAATTTGCACCCACGATTTGTTTTGAATTTCCCCGATTTCACCGTATATTGAGGCAGGCAGGCCGCCCCTTGCAGACACCTACTGTGAGTCAGGTAAGTCTTGAATCTATCTGGCTTGATGATGATGCCATTAACAGGCAATCTCGGCTTTCTTGACTTGCGCAAGGACGTAGCACCCCCGCCTCTGTCCAATACTTGTGAATATGAGTGCCATGATTTCTCGCGTTTGTGCCCCGAGTTTTGCACATGTTCTCAATATACCTTAGGCACGTCTGTAACGCTATTGCCTTGGCGTCCACAATCGTTCGGTTATCCATGTCGAGTGTGTCTAATACGATCCCCTGCATTTGCCTGCTAGGGCCGTAATGATATCTCAGGAGCTCATTGTGTTCGAGAACACTGAGTCTGATATCGGCCAGCGTCTGCTAGCAGCAGGCTCCAATGCCATGTGCTGAAGTACAGCCTTGGATGATGACGAAAGGAGTAATGTTCGCATACTCATCAACAAGGACAAGCTCGAAGGCTCGGGTATTTCAGTCATAATTCACTCGTTCATCTCATTTCTTGAGCTTGTATTTCCCTCCGTTCAGCTCCAGCTCGCCCTCGGCGACCTTCTCACCCAAGAACTCCTGCAGCTCTTCGTTGCTCCAAGGGAATCCGTCCGCGATCAGCATCTTCATCATCATTGAGATCTGGCCCAACGGCATTTGCGACATAGAGTTGGTCAGCATGCCGACAATGAATTGCCAGTACACCGCGCGCTTCTCTTTCTCCTTTTCACTGATACCCGATTTGGCTTTGCGTGGAGTGGCCGACGACTCATCTGCTGGCGCGACGGATGGCGCCAACAAAGCGTCCTGCTGCTCTGCATCGGTCAGCTGCTCGATCACAATGTAGCGTCCGTCGCCGAGCTTGCGGAGCACACGTTTCTTCTCCCAGGACTCGAGCGCAGCCATGAGGAGATCTTCGTCCATCTCAAGCTTCATCCAGAGGTCCTCGAATGTCCACGCAGGACTGTTTTCTTCGCTGAAAAGATTGATTACGGCTGCCTCGTAGGTGTGCACCTCCTCCACAATCGTCCGGTCTTCAAGCTCAAGTTCCACTGTGGCATGGCCTAGGTGATTAAGCCATTTCATCTTGCGCGAAGGCTTTAGGCGCTCAAATATAGTCTCATACATCTTTTGCATGTCGATGACTGTAGAGGGGAGTAAAAAGCGTTCTTCCCCAACCTCAGGCCAGTACAGCCTGGACAGTATCCTCGCGTGGATTGTCCAGTCACGATTGACTTTCTCAGGATGGTTGATCGCCCCTCGGTGAATGACACCATCGAGTCTTCGTGAATCCTGTATATCTTTGATCATGACATCACAAGCTTGCATTGGGGACTCTCCAAAGCGCTTTTTCAATAAGCCGAGTACACCAACCTCCTGGTCGTAGGAGGCTTGGTCTGACAATAGGCGTTCGCCAATGATGCTCTGAAACTCTTTGATGAATACCTCTGGAGAGCCCAAAGCGCCTATCAATGTGCCTACGACATCTTCTGATCTTCGTCGCTTGTAGTTAGACCCCGCGTCAACAGGAGGCGGCACCCAGGTCAGATCGTCCCATTCATCATCTTGGCGTTCGGATCGATACTGCTCAGGGTCGTGAAGAAGCTCAACGAGCTCCACAAGCTTTGTCTTACGAGTTTCAGGATTGACTTCTTCAGGACCTGTCAATAGGCCCGAGACAATGATGCGTACGACGTCCTCCCGAGTGCAAAGGTAAAGCTGAAGAGAGTAAGCCACTCGATCAAGCAGGACTCGTGAATGATCGAGCTTGTGGAAGGCCCGGATCATAGCAATGTAAGTGCGCAGGATGTCCAGTGTTGAACGCCCTGGATGGAGTAGCCGACGCTGCAACGCACTTGAAAAGGCGTCTGTCAACTGCAATCGTCGGTGAGGGGTTGTGACCGCGAAACGGAGATCTTCGATACCGCCTTCACTGTTTGGCCAGCTAATTACAATATCAAAGAGCTCATCGATACGGAGTGAGGCGAGTCGCCCGATGGCAACCTCTTTCCACTTGGCCATATCGGTGTAGCTCGGACAAGGATTTCCAATTTTCTTCATAACCTCGACGGCTAGTCGTGCATAGTCATCTCCGATCCATTCTGAGAGATCCTCGATGCATCGGGGCCTTGTTATCTGTTGCTGGTGAGCGGGAAGTAGATGACTTGAATCGTGGTCTTTATTTGGTTCCCACATGCCCGCATAAGACTCTTGTACGTATGTAACCATCATACCGTCCATGAGCTCAGCAAATAGGATTTGAAACTTCTCGCCAGCCAATCCTATGTTGCTTAATGATTCAACGAGCTGCAGAAGCTCCTCTCTCGTCCGTTCTCTCTTTTCAGAACGACCTTGCTTCCTCAGACCCAAGACGTCTACGTCCATTCCGAGCACGACCTTCATGAAGTTCCCTAAGACAGTCCGCAGTGCATCCATTAGAGAATTTGACATTGAATTGCCTACAATAGCATGTAGATCCCGGCGGAACTTCCTAAGCGCCAAGTTTTTCTTATCGTTATTCAACGCCCGCATGATCAGGCTCAGGCCAAAGAAGTATTGTCGGTGTGCAGCTTCCAGAGTCCGCATGCTACCCAACAGAACCTGCGACTGCTCATTGTGGCCATCGCATGCGGCGAGTAGCGGAAGAGCATGACTCACGAAGTGTTGTCGCACCTGTTGCGAATGCCACGCTAGGATGTCTTCCGTGTGCTTCGCCAGTGGCACTCGCGATTCCGGATCGAGAACATCTCGCAGCGCCTCCTCAAAGATACCGTCAGCGTCTAGGTCTTGCGAGCTGGGCAGGGAACCAAAGGAGTCCTCGACTGATACAGACGGCGGCAGCGCGATACGAGCCGTAACGACGTGCCAGGACCGATCGAATCGGGTCTGGTGTGCGGCATGCACGTTTTCGGGTGACTCGGGAGCGGCCGTCAGGGATGAGGGAAGATCGGCCCATTTCCGGGGGGACCGGAGTTGCGGCGTGGCGGGTGGTCCGCCGAACGGCAGTCCTGGGTCCGTGAAGGCCAAGGATGGTGTGGACTGCGGCGTCGGCTGCGAGAAGCTGTCGGTCGGGAAGACAGACTGGATGGCACGACGCCTGCGCACACTCCACATCGTATCTGCCGTCATTTTTGCGACCTCAGTTAATCTACTCGCTGCTGCCGTGATGTAAGGCCCCTCTTCTGACGCTGACCCGTGCCCGTATCTGTGTCTATTTGCGTTGGTGTTGTGATGACGACCGCGCCTAAAACAGCCCAACAAACTGGCGCAGGCGGCGTTGAACCATCATTCATTCACCGACCAGTGAAAAATCTGCTCAGGCGCCGACCAGCAACGGGATTCGTAATTATTTTTGGACTTGTTTGCGTTGCTTGTTAGCTGCGCGTTCCCGGACATTCGGTCACAGACCTGGGCAGCTGAGCGTGTTGGTTGACACCGAGCAGATGGCAATATGGACCTGGTGTTGATGGAGCAAGGGCGTGAGAGTGTGGGGCCATCTGGGCTGAGGCCCCCATCAAGGCAGGCGGTCTGGCGATGGATAGGTACGCGCTTATCACAAGATACTGCTGTGACCCGCTCGTGGTCCGTGTGGCATTGTGGCCGCGCGCTGTTACACAGCCGCGAATTAGCGGCGGCCTCTTCTGTGGCTGGTGCTGTCAGCGTTTAGTGCTGATGAATGTCTTGTTCTACGATTATATCTTTGCGCCTGCTGTGTCTGTATTGGAATGCCTGGTGTAAGATGAGGTGCCCGATGCACCATGGTTTAACCGGTAAACGGCGATCGTATCCCGTCTGCATAGAACTCTGTTTGAGGCACCGAATGAGGCACATGATACGCTAACTCATCTTGTCATCCCTGACCACGTCCATACTGCCACCGACCTACCGTAAAAATAGGGCATAAGATTGTCCGAATGAGAGGTCGCAATCTCTCTTGTCATCGTGTGCTTCTTGCCATATTTGACTCGAAGCTAGAGCAGGAGCGACGCCATATGAGAACCAAGGATGCGGCGCAGGGGCTGGCTCTCGAGGAACGATTCTTGGATACAAATTGAGACGGTTTGAGATGCAAGAAACGGCCCCCGAATGAGCTATGGTCAGCAACGTCAGCCATCGAGACGGATCGGCGAATCGCGTGCTTCTCTGTTGTCTTGGGTGCCATGTGGCAACTACGAATAGCAACGCTGCAAGACTGGCGTGCAGCCGGCCGGCGGGCGGCCGGCTTACATCGTGTAAAACCATGTCCAAAATACACCAAAGTATCCCTTTGAAATGATTCGTAAATTGGCAACTGATACGTCGACTTGATCAATTTGATCTCGATTAGGAGAAGGTGTAAGCTGCCCCGTGACCTCCGTGGTAAGACAATCTAGGGCTGACCTGATCCGCGCCAGTCGATCGAACTACGGCCGAGCTGGGACCATGAGCTGAGAGTAAGGCGAGAAATGTCGTGTTCCAAAAGCTCGCCTTCCTGGTCGATTGAGAAACACGTTTGAAGCCTATGGCTGCTGTTTCCTGGTTTTGGCGTGCAGCTGATTGAGACAGCTGATAGAGACAGCACAACAGCAGGTAATGCTACGGTATGTTCATGCATAGACGTTTAACTCATGCCCTGGGCATCGTGCTGTCTGCTGATATGTGCGTATGCCCTGGAAACAGCCACTTGATTCATCATGATTTCAGGTCAGAGTCGTGTAGAAAGCGGAGCCTTTGCAGCCAATTTGCAGAAGTCCCTCAGGAGTAGGGTTACATCTGGTTTGAGGTAGAGAGTTGCTGGCTCAACCACGTTATTGAGCTTGCAGATCCTACACCACGTGCAGTTAAGGGGTGCGAGAGTGGTAGACAGGGGCCTCATTCGTTCAAGCATGATTATTCCCTGTCCTTACTGTAAGTACCTATATCACTGCAGTAGCTGTAGAACAAAGTCCAGTCCCTGTACAGGGAAAGGGTACAGTTGCAGCTGCAGCTATGATTTGTTTGATCGGATTCCAGTGACATATAGGCTGCAGACGATTGCATTTCAGTTCATGCCTCGCACTGCCAGCCAGATAAGCGTAGTTGATACCTTCCGAGTCTACCGACCGTAGTTCGTCGTACAGCAGTGTGACACGGGAAGTCGACAAGAGCCAATCGCATACCTGGCTGAATACGTACCTAATCTTGAGTGGAAGTGAAGAACATCTCTGACATCCTGACCGGACCTGCTCCCAATACGCATTGACACATGATGAGTATGCGTGCCCTGCAGCTTACAAGAGACTCTCGCACCCAGAGCTGAGTTGAGATTGCCCGGAGTGCTACAAAGTACCGCGCAGATGGCAGTTATGACAAGTGCGATCGACGCGGACACTAGGAACGGAGTGTCGAGCACTTTGTGAAGCCAGGTTTTCTGCTGCATCGTCTCCGCTCTTCGAGAAGGGAATTCTAACGGGGGTCGGTGGGATGCACCCCATCATACCGTGACTCGGGACCGACCTCGTGCCAGTGTTGACATTGGCAACATGCACATTTTTCCAATGTAACTTCAAACAGCTGGGGTCTCGTGTGTCTATCATGTCAGCTCATGTATGCATCGATGCGGAGGTCTGCTGTAATTCCAGCCTGGACGCGCCTGATCATGAACTCTCCATCAGGAAACCAAGGGTATCGCGTGCAGCATCGTTCCCAAGCATCATTGGCCCGACAAGCTGTACCTTGAGGGAATGGGAAATGTAAAGCATTGTGGTTCCCGCCTTCTCTTGCGCCATAGGTCTAGGTCCGACTCTTAGACAAGCAGGCGTCTGCAAATGACGAGGCTCTCAATAGTGACGATGGCGGTGTACGCCAGGCGAGGCTTTGTCGAACAATGTTAGCTGAGATGCTGCTGTGTAGATTGCGGCTTGACCGCTGTTGTGCAAAGGTAGCATCGTCACAGTAGAACCCCGGGGTCTCGAGCCCACGCAGGGTTCAGTCATTTCATTCAAATAATTTCCAGGAGGGGCCAATTCACATAGGTACATACATACGCACAGTAGGGAGCTTCTTTTCCCCAGCTCGACAGCGTTGACCCGTTCTGCCATACCCCTTGACCTCACCGGTATGCCGCTTCAAACATGATGATCAAGGCCAAAATGGCCCTTAATATGACTGCAAGTATATTCTCCAGCATGGAAATGCTACAGCTTGCTACAGCTTGTCTCTAGTGACGCAAAGTACGACCCACATTGTAGCCAGCAGCGAGGCTCACGTTGACGGAGGTTTGCGAAGGCCATTAGATGCCCTCGGCGGAAAATTGGAGTTTCGCGTCATACTTCGGTAAGTGAGCGTAGAGAAGTAAGGGGGCATCATCACTTCTGGATTGGCTGAGGCCATTTCTCACTGTGCACGGTCTATGATTTGAGGCGGAGAGATGTATGTATTATATATTCAAAGAGTATGAGCGACCTTGAGGACATTCTGAGGAGGGTGGAGGTGATTCAATTACACTTTGGTGATGATCTCTACCCGGTGAACGAAATGAACGGAAAGGCAGCGTTCATTACACCTTGTTGATAATGGTGGTGAAAACATTCCGTGTTGTGTATGTGAAAAAGTTCGAGCGTCATACGACCGCCAAAACCAGTGATTGGGCCACGACCGAGCTGGTCCACCATTGGGAACGGTCCGACACGATCGAACTTGCACTACCATTTCCGAACCCCTCTCCTTCCAAACCTGACGGAATTGCATTATGGCGGACCCGACAGCGAAATTGCAGTCTTGGTCTTTTTTGACCCAGACAGTCAGGAGATACCTTGAGGTAAAATAGTCAACTCAACTCCCCATGAAGCTAAGACCTCAAGGTCGTAGATTAATGTAAGGTAACTAAGTACTCTTTCTTTGTTTCAGATACCTTCTGTTATTTTTTATCTCGATGCCCTGGGGCTTCGGCATGAAAGCACCGAATGACGAGCTTCTTGCACACGGGACTAACAGTCCCCTAGTACAACGGGGCTGAGCTAGAGGCAGCGGTCGATGTCGCACTGCAATGCTCCGTCCCGCCGTGTAGCCATTCCGTCGGCGCCGATTTGGAGTGGGCCTAGCAGCAGCTCTCCAACGGCGCGCAGAAGGTCCTGGTCCTGGTCCTGAGAAGCCTGGTTCCGGTGGTTGTGGTGGGAGTGGGTGTAACCGTAGCATGGATGAGATGATGGCATGGCCCGAGAGCATGGCTGGCTTCATCATCATGGCCGCATGGGTCGTGGAAAGAAAGGTGTACCTAGCGTGGGACAGATGAAGCGTGGGGCAGCATAGGTTGCGTTAGTTTCACGCTTAGGTAAGGTATTTATATCTTATTTGGCTGCCTGTTGTCCCCCGGCCGTTGCTTGCGACTTGTAAGGGTCAGGTAAGGGCAAGATATCATTGATTGTGAGATGCACTAGGTAGTATCGGTAACTTCAAGAAGCGACCCGCGTAAATGAAGTATTATGAGGTATGTGTAGTGGTGATCACTCCCTTCAGCTGTGACCAAGCCTGATTCGACCCTGTTTCTGCTACCAAGGTTACTTTCGATCGATGGGAGGCCATGCTCGTCCAATCACTGGTAGTAGTAGTAGTAATAGTCGCAGTCGTAGCACCTAGCACGCATCTCGAATGACAACGACTATTAGAGTAATAGGTACGGCCACGCCAAGCAGGTCAAATCGTGGCCAGCATCTGTCGATCATCTGGGACCAGGAGGTCCACCGCTTCAGCATCGGGCACCATTCACAACAGCTCGAGGTGAAATGTGAATTGATACCCTTTTCGGGGTCCTCGGGTTACAGATTGTGCAGATGCGAAAGTGGGGCTGGTAGCTATTGATAGCAACAGAGCTAAAGCGCAGTAGAAAAGTCTCTGGGTGGCTGTGCTCGCTAATAAGCTTCGCTCTCACTCTGTGTTCAGCAGTAAGGTAGCCGTCGCCACCTGCGGACTGCAAACTGCAGTCCCCGTCTCAGCTCTCTCCAGATTCGGGATCCCGACTTACGGAAGCAAATGAAACCTATCCATTAAATAAGGTTTCCTAAGCAAGAGAACTTATAACCTATACCAACCGTGGTCATTACTAGGCTGACAGCTATCTTTAACAATTATCCTGCTTGCTCATAGGCTGCAGGCTGTAAGCATAGCGCAGCCCTGCCTTACATGCGTCGGCGATCAAACAACTGCCCAGCCACGCATCAGATTTATCCGGGGTTGGTCCATCTGCTGCCTAGACGGAGGTGCTGTTCAACGCAAGTCCGGCCATCAATGAAGCATACCGCAGTGAGAATTACCGTCAGGTATGACAGCCACCCGAGGCCTGTTTCGACTCACGATAATTTCGACTTATTTATTAGGCTCGTACTCTTATACCAGGTTAGTCAGACTCTGCAGCCGAATATGTACCTAGTGTACATAGTGAGGTACATGGTAAGTAAGCAGCTACCTCTTGGCTCATTGTGCACAGTGAATCTTGCACAAGTTGCGACGTCGATCTCTATTGTGTGGACTTGGACCCCCGGACCATTGTTGACGGCCCAAGAGCTATCGGCCGAGTGACGCCGAGCACTTTGAGCACCCCACCATGCTATCCATGTCAGCTTGACCCGAGCACCGAGGATGTCCTCAAATGCTGCCCCGTACCTGATGCTCGAAAGAACCACTAGGCGACGTTTCCGTGACATAATAACGCTTCGCTTCCCAAATGACCTGGTGCCAAGTCCTTCTGCCATTGGGTAACCGCTATTTCCAGATCGGGCAGTTGGCTTCGCGAATGAGGTTTCATTCTGGCGTGCCTACGTGCGGCACATAGCAGGTATACGACACTTAATGATCATCAAAACGCCCGTCTCGTTTCATCTCGGCCTTTGTTTTTCCTTGGGATAGGGCCTTCCCGTCCTTGCAGAAAAGTGTCGCGGGTCACGCACCCGTAGATGAGATGATAGAACCAACGCGACGATGCTACCCTTAGGAAGTAGGTAGGTGGAAGTGAATCGCCCGGCTCGGAGAAAATGTCTCAGAGGATCCGCAAGTATGTATGGATACAGCGCCCGGTCCTGGTCTAACGTATGTATGTATACCAGGAAGGTAGTGGGTATATGGGGCTGGTGCCATGGCCGTGGCTTCCCTGCCGACCCACTGAGTCTCCATTTCCACATTTGGATTCAACATGCCATCGTCGGCTCCGACAGTGGCCGAGTCCGACGACCAGCACCAGAGCCGACTTTCAGACAGTGTGATGCATGTAAACAGAGACGAAGCAATTGCGCAAAGACAGGAACCAAGTATGCTGTGTTGACTTCAATGTCACTTTTGAATTCCTTTTGCGCAAGTATACTATAACACATTCGAGCTCCATGCTCAACTGGAAAGGGGTATATGCTGTGTGTGACTATGTCCATCTCGCGTGCTTACACACTTGCACATAAACACGTTAAAACCAACGCTCGCTCTTTACTTTTCTACAGTAAATCCAAGAGCCCCATATATGTCCGAGTTAATATGTCCAGAACGATATCCCCGAAAGTGCGTAGACTGAGCCTTGCTCTAACTCAGTCGTCGCCCCAAAGCTCCCTTTGCGCCCAAGAAAAGCCCACCTCTTTTTGCATCCTCAAGCATTGCATCCGTAAAGTCATCGAGTTAAATCTAGTAGCACAGAATCGAAGCATTCAAACGTCTTGATCGTCCATTTCGTCTATGAGTTGCGTCGCTGTTTGCATTTATCGTGTAGCAAATGTCCATTGCGAGCCTGCACATGTCATTAGAATCGGCTTGAAGTCATGAGAGTGTATGAACTTACAGTTGTTCTTGTAAACTCGGCTCCACAGTTTGGGCAAGTAGCCTTGGTTGCCTGTCCGGACTTCTCTCGTTGATGCCTCAGCAGATTGCTAAATGTCGAGAATTGGCGCCCATTACATCCATGCTCCCAACATTGCGGCTTCGGTCGACTTTGAACAACTCTGACGTGCCCGGCGTCATGTGCTGGTCCATGCCCCGATGGTAACACTGGAGCCTGGATCGGGTACATCATACCCGGTTCGGACATAGATGAAGCCCGGCTGCTGTATTGTGAAGACAAACTTTGCGGGGCGGGCGGTGGTGCGAAACCAGGCGAATAGTTTAGGGGCATGTAATCGTTCGAGGGCAATGATGAGAATTGCGGCGAAAACATGACAGGCTGTCCATGGTCTGGCAGAGGAGAACCGGAGTAGGATGGTATGTATGACGAGCCACCGATCGTGGTGACTGGCTCGGCTAACAAGGAAATCTGAGAAGGTGCAGTTGTGTAAACTGGCATGGGGGATGCTGATGAGAATTCGGCCATTGTCATGGGCGGCGAGGCGGATGCCGATGAATATGAGTTACTGCTCATGGCACGGCGAGCTCGTACTGAAGACTTGGAATCTCGCCTCGCTTGATCTCTCTGTCTCTTCAATTCACGTTGCTCGGGCGTCAGAATAGGTCGCGGTGGACTCGAGGTGAGCGAGCGCGAACTGATCGGGGGTGTCAAGCTGGCGTCGGAACTGTGACCGACTTGTGATAAATCATGGCCTAACAAATCATGACTGGACTCGAGGCAATGGTGCATTCCTTGCCACGTGAAGGAAGACCGGGGAATACCCATCTCCATCCTGGGATCGAAGGAGACTGCTACAGCGCTGGGCCTGCGTTAGTTGTGGGTTGGCCAGACTTGTACAAGTGTGATTACCTCATGTCGGATGATGTTGTAGAAGCTGATATGTGGCTAGGTGAAAGGTCTCGAGCTGGTTCAACCCTTAATAAAGGCGTATCGTGGGAACGCTGCTGTCGCTCAGCCCACTTGGCATCCAGTTCGGTTTGGTAATAAGATGGCGTGTTTGGTGAAAACTGCGTCAAACCCAGAGGGGAGGGTTTGGAGTGAGTCGACGTATAGGCTCCTCTCCACAGTAGTGGTCGACTCTGGTCTCGGCGCTCGTGGTAGAACGATTGGATCGAGCCCAAGGAGGGACGAGACCCTTCAGTTGTGGAAGCCGCGCTAGAAGGCCTGGATCTGGGTGGGTGTGAGCAAGAGTCCTCACGTCTCTCTGGCCGCGGAGAATTCATGGCAGACACGAAAAAGGCTGAAGTGAGGTTGGAAGGGTAAAACCGCACGTACAGTGACCAGGCCGGATATCTGAACTCGGGGTATGGTAATATATACAGCCGGAACAAACAGTTGGGTCGAGGGAGGGGAGGCTTTACGACACAGATATAAGGACTGAAGGCGAGGTGATTTGACAGAGATGAGTTGATAGAGATATGATATGGAGGAGGTGTTGTCACGACGGTGTCTGGCAATGGATGGTCTAAATATTGAACTTCTGATCTTCAGCCTCAACGGTTAAGCCATGGGAACCCCCAGGACTTATAAACGCATCGGGGGCAGTACTGGTGGAGTGGCCAGCTCTCGACACTACTTGACCTACGTATGTACTTGGTCGCCATGGGCAAGCTGCTGGTAGGGTGTGCCAAAGAGGTGTGCCGTGGAGCAGGTACATGGGTAGTCGAGCTGGTCGAGGTACCAGGCTGCCAGATAATGTAGGCAGTTTGGGTACATGGTAGTAAAAGAGGATGAGAAGTACAAATGTACTTTGCAAGACTGACGACAGGTAGGAGAGGAGTGGGCCGTGAGGGCATGGTGGTTGACGAAGAGGGTGTGGGGTGTTAGCAAGCTGGCCCTAGGTCCTAGTGTGTGGATCGGCCTCCTCATGAGTTACCAAAATGAACAAAGAGCTTGACCGGGGGGTTGCTAGACGGGAGACAGGGGCCAACGACATGGTTGCGGAAAAGGCGCAGGGGGGTCCAGAGATGGGCCTGGGAAGGTACTTCAGTACATCCCCAGGCTACAGCATTTCTCATGTCCCCAGCGAACATGCCTGCTTCGGCTTGCCTTGACCATTCTGGACGTCATTTCAGCGTGGCTCTGCATACCCATTTGTCTGGTGGTGATTCCCTAGCAGCATTCTATTGTACTTGAGTAGATGGGATGGCAGGCTTTTTCTGGGTACGGACGGGGACCTCATTGAGCGACCGAAAGGGCGGCTGATAAGTCCCGCCCCAGGGCGTGTGTGCAGATTGACGGGGCTTCTTGTGTAAGGTGAGCACGTGTAACGAAACCTGCGTCTGTCATCATTATCTCACGCACAAAGATATGTTGTAAGTGAGAGCGTGTGTGGCGTGGGGACTCGACTGAAGCGCGGCTGTCCTGTTGTGGTACTCTATGGCTCTTTGTGATGATGATGATGGTGACTCTCATCAGTGGCGGACAGAATGTGAGCAGGCAGTGTGTGGTTTGCTGGTACAGAGAGCAGTATGGTAGGTACTCGGTAAAGTCGACGAAGAGCGAATGCGCCAGGGTCTACCAATTTGACGCCCCTGAAGCCGCCCACCGTCCATGATTCCATAGTATCGCCAGTGTGGCATGTACCTTGATGCGTCCTCACCTTGTCATTTTTGAGTCTTGTCTCCCACCTTAGGTCATCTCTCATAAGGAATCACCTGCAAGGCTCTTGTGCGGTTCGTTGTAACGAATTGTGTTAGATAGACTTGTTTGAGATATACAGTGGGATACGATTCTAGACGATCAAGATCGAACCTGCTCACGTTCTGACTGCATGCTCGTTTCGCACCTACGTTGATTACGAGAAGGGAAATATTCCGTATACCATCGTAGGCGCTTGATGAGTTCGAAGTCTTATGGGCAGCTGTTGTTGCTCCAATTTGCGCTGGGAGGCTTGTATCGTTTAGCGTGCGGCACGGTAAAGCAAGGCTGATTTTCAGTTGCTGTCATCCCACTACGCCGTTTTCTACTCACTGGCACTCTGCCTCCAAGGCGCATTTTGTAGTGGGCTCGATAATTCAGGGATAGCAAGTGCGGCGTTTACAGCTCGGATACCTCATAGGACCACCGGAAGCACGAATGAAATGTTGAGCGTTTTGCTGTCCACAGTGACCTTCAGCCTGGGGGCTTGCCTCTTCCCTACATGAAGTGGTTCAAAGAGTACTGAGCAACAACAGACAATTGAGGATTGCTGCGACGAGATGCGAAATTGGCAATACCTAGGACAGCAAGTTAGATTACACCCCAAGATGTCGAAGACGTGCAGCAGACAATGGGTGTGGTGTGGCATGGTGTGGGCATCATAGCTGAAGGATCGGAATCCCGGCAGACTGGATGAGGGACAGGGGAGCTTTTGTAGGTAGATCTCTCCGTGTAAAGTCGGCGTTGATCGCACATTGCTCCGACGGCTTTATCGGCAACGGTTGTATGGGCTCTACAAGTGGCCCGTGCTAGCGAACAAGCGCGGAAGCGTCTATTTAATCGCCTCTGGTCTTTTTTTTTTTTTTTTGGTTTCTCTTCGAAAGTACCCGATGCGAGCAGGGGTTCTTTGGCGTGTCTGGCCAGGGTTCCGAGAAAGTACCCTTCCATCGTGCCAGGGCCAGGGACATTGGATAATGATGTCTGCCAGTCTGCATGCAGGGGCTCCTCGAACACCTTGCCCTTTTTCTCCCACCGCTGTCACCAATACTTGACTCCCTTGCTTTTCAGTCTGTCGATGCAAGAAGAGCGAATCTCCAATCGTCTACCTACGATCCTCCCCCCACACGCAACGGCCACCGGGGCTGGGCACATGAGGTGACGATGTCTAGCCCAGGCATCCATTTTCTCATTCGCTGGCTCTCTTTATGTTGGTCTGGCACATCGTTGCGCGTCTAATTCCATGTCGTTCGTCAGTCACATAGAAGCAGATCCGGAACATACTGATGGATTCCCACAGCAGCAAGCCAACTGTACCATACGCCGCCACTAATCCCATTTCTCATTGAACTTCTGACCAGCATCTTACGCACGGAAAGCCACGCTGTTATTGTCGTGATATCCTGTCTCCATCCATCTCCAGGTCGGCCCCAGGGTCTACCAAATAGGCAGCTTGAGATGATCACTATTCGCCTGTGCCTCGACGGCTGATGAGAGAAGCTCGCTCGGGAGCTAGGGTCCCCAGTTCCAGTGCAAGGCTAATTGCCTACGCAAGAATCTTACATGGTACCAAGGTAGAGTGTGCCTAACCGTCCTAACCTGATACGACCCTAGCCATCTCCTGCATCGTCTGCCCTCATCTCATCTTGTCCGAAACACGCTGGTAAGCCTACGCCAGATGGCCAAGGCTCACGGTAACTCCACTCATGTATTCCCGTCTGGGGCACTTGTCAAAAGTGAATTCTCGGCTTCTATTTTCGTACGCTGCTTATCTGTGTCGGAGCTTCCTGCTGGGTTGATATGTTGCTACTGGAAACGGCAATATCATACTTTGAAGAACTGGACACTAATAGTATTTCTGGCGAAGGGACCCGACTTGAAGCGATTGGGAAAGTTCCGGAGACGATAATCTGCAATGGTACAGTAGGTGTATGAAGTTCCTAGCAACCATGGGTAAGATCCAGCTCCTATAGTGACGAGCCTATCATCTATCAGAGGACGGTATTATTATTACTGAGCATCTTTTGAGCTTGTCTTACGTAGACACATCCGCATATAGGTGATGGTGGCGGTCCCGAGTCCTGATCTTCGTAACGACGCTTCCAGCAAGGCTCTTGTACATGTAGCACCTGCAGTCTGAAGGCATCAGCCCAGCCGAGTTTTTCATGATTTCTTTGCCGAATTCCTGCGGACTTTGATTCTTCTGACGAGAATGACCCATCGCAGAGCCGGAGTAGGGCGAAATAACCATACATATTCGGTATACTCGCTGTACCCACCACTGTAATTATATTCACAAAGCGAACCTCCACACAACGTGAACAGTATTAGGGCAGAATACTAATTTTCTGGATGAGAAAGACTCTGGTCTGACGAAGGGCATCGTTCTAGAGCTCAGATTAGCCGGAAGACGTGTTATGCATTCGACCCGATGTTCTGAGAAGAGAATGGAGATCCCCTGATCACCTTCAGACTAAGTAGCATGCTGGTCCGTGGATCATATCACACTGCTGCAAGCACCTATTTGCTTATTGCGATAGTATCGACCTCTTCGTGTACGTATTTCAAAGCATACGTCCAAGGTACCTGGCCCGGCCACAGCAACGATTGTTGCGCCCAGTGAGATGCTTATTCCCGATAACCTCGCCCTCTCATGCCCATGTCGAAGACGTACATAGGTTCAACTACGCAAAGAGGTGTGCAGTGAAAGCCAAGCCAGATTCTCAGGCATATCTACCATCTGGTTGGCAGCCACACACACACGCATACACACATATGCCGCCATGCAGGACCGTACTTCAACAGGCCAGCGTGCTGATAGTCCAATACCTGTGATCCAGTGACTCCACGGCAGCTATTCAAGTGCGTTGGACAATGAGGCGCATGCAAGCGCGCCGGCAGCAAGTCGTAACCTAGTAGTCCCATTCGTCGAGTCCCAAAGCTGAACCCCAGGGCGGCAGATCAAACGTTCTCGTTGGCATTCTTGATTCTTGGAAGAGTCAGCCGTTCTTCTAGAAAAGTCTACGAAAGTAAATTGGCCTCTTATGCAGTCACCGTGGACATGAAGAGTTTGGCTCAAACATGATGGGCGTCTAAAGGCGTCGAAGCACTGGAGCGGCCGACTGTGTGGCCGCGGATGAAAATGCAACATCAAGCGCGTACACGTGCCTTTGTACTGGCCAGGACCCCGCAAGCCATATGGCATCGTAGGCATGAGCCCTGGCCAGCTTGCAGCGGGGACAGCTATCATACATGAAGACATGCAGCTTGCATGCACCCCTACGCGCGTCTGGTGGACGGCGAATGGCGCTCTTGCCTGGTGCTATCTTGTCGTAGCATATGCCGCTCCGGGCTGCGGGTGTGTAGTATCAAGGTGATGACCTTGCGCGCTCACATGGCAGGCCGTGAAGTCTGATGCGTCTTGGACGGCGTTGAGCTGACCGTAGGTACTTAGGTGGGCAAGTAGCAGTGGCGGTAGGAGGTCGGGTAGGTAGGCGTACATACAGCCAACTACTTACCACCTACCTGGACCTACCTCCTGCAGTGATCGCATTGGCTCTTTTAGTTGTTGGTACATTCCCGAGGCCTAGGAACTGGACAATGGGAAAGAGGGGTCCTTCCAGTAGCGTGCCAATACGCCGGAAATTTTCAGTACATAAAGGCACGATATACTGAAGTACGTAAGGTAAGTAGGTAGTTGAAAGTCTGAGGTCGGCAGGCGCCGACAGTGCTAAGGCGCGACAGCCCAGCTAAGGCATCGTACTCACCCTACAGTTAGGTACCAAGAGTACCTACCTCCTGGCCCAAGCCAGCTTGAACCGCCTTGGGCAGTACTTACTTGCCTTCTCTTGTAAGAGGTAGGTTAGGAAGTACCTATCTGGGCACTGAGCAAGTTCCTGCATTCACCTTAGTCGTCAGTGAGCCAATGGAAGCCACCTACCTGCAGCACTGGTCCCCTGGAAGTCTTAAGTGACTTAGGTACGGCATTGCCTATGTAATGGATTGGACGGTTCATGAAGAGGTAAGTAGGGTTGGGACACTGGGAGGCACAATGATTGCGGATGGCCCGCCGTCGGCCTTCGAATTCATGTCCCACGTCCTATGCCCTCTTTTCTCTCTGCTTGCGGGCTGTTGGTCTCGGAGGATCGTGTACCATCCGATTGGACTCGGAGCTTTTCCCCTCTTCTCTGCACATCCATCGGCCATAAATCCGAGAAGTCAGAATCCCGTACCATGGCATACATACGTCTGTACCGAATGTCCTGATACTACACACAGGTCACATCAGACTCCATGTTTGCCACGTTTTGCTGTCCACATAGTTTTCAGCAGAGATCGCTTGCCAACTCCATGTCCACACTCTGCATTTTTGTCCGCGTCCGCACGGAGTAGTCTATCTCCGTCACCCGCGTCCCGCATTCTAAGAGCATGGGAGCGTTTCTCCGTCGCCGTTATTCTTCGCTCGCCCTATCGGTCTCCCAGAAAGGCACACACAATGGGTATGTATTAGTTCTGCGATGCCAGTTAACCCAGGCGACCATGCCACACGGCCTCCATACCTGAGCCGTTGGTTTCAGCCAGCTTCCCACACTGATTTTCGACCATAGCCGCAGCTTCGACAAGCGTACCAAAGACAGGGGCAATCGCACTCGCATCAATTAAATTCGCTAGCGGCCTGCCTTGCGTGAGGCAAGCGGCTACCCCAGGTAGGACTTCAGTGGCTTCAGTGACGTGATCCGCGATCGAGTTTCTTACGCTTGCTCGATGAACGTGCCGCCCAAGTTCATCGTTAAGGCTGCCGAATCAGCCCCGGCGACAGGACGACGAGTGGCATAACGACATCACTGCCAAGTTGCCTTGGTGCACAGTGAACCAGGCTCGGCTGCATGAAATGCTACGTGTCCGCCCAGACAGGCAGTGTCAATCAAACCGTGGTTGTCTTCAGACGAACTGACGAGCCTCGCAGGTCTACCAGACCTATCGGGCGCGTTGCGTAGACAACCTTAATCAATCAGATCAGATCATGACCGCTCGACACCAAACCCTCGTCTCTCAGCCGTTTACTCACCAAAATTACCTGGCCTCAACAGTAGGTATGTGTACACCCATGTCTACCCCTACCTAGGACGGCAGCTCCCACCCCCTACCTGAAGGCGGCCGATCCCATGTTGTATGCACATATTCTGCCTGTCGTTGGTCAGGCACGTCAGTCTCCATACCTACATTAGCCATCGAACCTGGACCACACCAGACAGTCCTCAGCATCGACAAGACGCAGTTCTGGGGGTTTCACGAACACCTGGGTTGCAGTCGTGCATCGTTGCAATCGGAGGCACACAAGTGGTTCCGTACCTTAGTGGCCTGTTAAACGCAGCCCGTATCTAAACCCTCGACTTACACCCTTGGCTTTTCCCTCTTCCCAGTCCTGAAAATTGGTATGCTCACCGACTTTCTAAGCTTCTCTATAGTGTCACTTACCCACTGGATACATATGCATTCTCAATGAGCCGAGCCGGCGGTATTCTTCAGACGCTATCATATGTGGCCAGCCTCGCCTACTCACCCCAAACCAGCGGGTCAACCTTGCTTGAATGGCTCGTATCTGGTAAATTCCCTCCTGCACTTAGTAGTGACTCTGAAGCAGACGATGACAATGGTTGCTACCGTCAAGGTTGTAGCTTTGCAGCTTTGGTGTATTGCGAATCTCGATGACGGGAACCACTCAACGCCGCAAGTACCATGCATTATCCTGCCGACGGGACATTAGCTGTAAAGCCCGTCTGTCCTTCGACGAGGACACGGGGGACTCGTGCTTCGAATTTCACTTCCTCACTCACTCATCTTCCAGGACGCCTGTTGATGAGATACGAACCGTAGCAATCAATCCAAAACACTTCTTCTCAACGCCGAAGTCCCTGTTACTTCTCCTGTTGAAGCAAGGGGTCTATGCATCATGGGCGGTTCTACCCTCTGACGTGAAGATCCTCATTGCGGAGTAGGCTTGGCCACACAATAGTCCTGACAGCCCAGCCTAGACCTAGCAACTGAGTTGAAAGAAAGCTCATCAGATCGGCGAATCTGCATGACTGTCTTCTTGTCAACGTCCAGCTGTTTTCGATGCCCACATGCAGTGCGCGCGCGCATATGCCAAGTGCATGCTAGTCTACGGTGTCTTACCACTGCATTAGTATTACGCGATTACACGATAAGGGTTCGCCTTCCCATTGTCGCACTTCTAGTTTGCGGTATCTTCAACCGCCAATATGTCGTCATAGGGTATCGAAGCGGTCACTGCTGGATCTTCACTTCAGCTCTACAATTGGCGACTGTTCTTGGGCAGAGTTGGAGCTGAAAATCAGGAAAAGCACTATTTGCTATTCATAGCCCCAGGTCCCATTGAAGATTGTCCAATTTTCGCCCACTTGGGAAACGGTCGCTCGATCAACGACGCCGCTAAAGTCTGGGAACCGCACCGAACGCCGGTCGAACAGAATCCGAATGGCCTCTTTACATCAGTTACCAATCCGAACCAATGAACATGCCACGACGAGTATCAAAGCCCAGGCTTCCGGAGGAGCTGGCTTGCAGTCGGGAAGCTTGGTACCCTGGCGCACATGGCAGAGGATCCGCCTCTGCCGTCATGCTTCTATGAACCCTGCAAACCATCTTGACAACTTCTAGCAAGCTTGCCAAAAGTCGCTTACTTTATTGCTCCTGCTGGCTGACGATCTTACCGTATTTGATCGTAGATCTTGCTGCACGCCAGGTACCCTCGAAATAAGTCATCAAGAAGCAAAAAGAAATGATCGATGCGTTTGCCGATATCTAAATAAAGAAGACTGTAATCAAAACCCCCTGTCCTCTCTAACGTTCGCGAATGCATCCGATGAGATTCGGTGAGTGTTGGGAGCCGGGGCCAGAAGCGTATCACCTACCTTTTACCGCACATCCTGCTCGACACTCCCTCCGTGGGGACAGTTGTCACGTCAGCAGAGACCTTCTATCAGGTGGTGGTCGCCTCGGTGCGGAGATCTTAGTAGATGCCCCCGATGGCCCTGCGTCCCTCTACACGTGGCGTAGACGGACCATAAGCAATGAGATGCGACTGCTCACAAACCCGGTAACAACGCAACCACACTACGTATGCAATGTCCAGGTGCCAAGAATGCCCGTCTTGGGCGCACTGTATCCCCGAGCCGACTCTCGAAGACTCTCTGTACACGTAAATCGTCCTATTCGGCACCAGAGACAAGCTGTTCTTCTGGACTTTCGCAGAGAAGAATGAGAAGTGACTGGATTCAATCCGTGTCTAGTCGTCAGGTCGATCCGGTGAATTTTGCAGAGGCTGGTAACATCGTAGCCCAATCTTTCTTGATAGATTGGAATATGCGGCTCCGAAAATATGCCATAGTTATTTGCCTATGATCGTAGTAAAATATCGATTTCCATTGTTCGCTGATTATAACGCCCATCCCGAAAATATTTTGGTGATGTGCGAGAATCAACACGTTTGTCCTCAAGAGCGGTTGTTATGGACGGGAGGAATCAGCGAGATCCAAACTCATCGTCACCCTTTTCGTGGCCAGCGTCTAAGCCACTTCCTGCTCCCTTGCGAGCATTTAATAGAAAAAAATAAGTCTGGACCACTAGGCGAGAACGATGGATTTTCTCCCATAGTTTCAGGTCTTAGAATGCGTTGAGCTTCCAAATTGCTTCTGTGCGGCGAAGCTCTGCGTGGTACAGTGTCAAAGGCGCGGACGAAGCAACAGCGTCAAACCGACAAGCATGGTTTCCAGGGCACCACCCATAATGGAGTGATTTGCCTGAGCTTCACTAAAACATCATGCCCAGCTGACCAGAGCTCAACGCACCAAATATTGATTTCGTCGGTGATCACCCTAGCAAGACTGGATTAGTGTATCTGGGGGCTTATGGCCTTAGGAGCCTAGATTTCAGTTCACCTTCGATCAAACTAGAGAAAACCTTCCTGATTTCGTTATCCGATCTTATGAGTGTCCAATTTCAACTTCTTTTCATAGTTCCCAGTATGCTAGTAGTGGTACCCACCATAATATAAAACGGGGGCAGAATACTTCCCATGATACGTGCCTGGGAAACCCTTCAGCCTCTCAGGGCGGCGCCTGACAAGCTTGTAGGATGAGGTCAGCCACATTGATGATGTGCATGTAGGAGAATCAATAACGGGTAATCCGCCCGCGTGAATATGGGCCAGTCTTAGCTTGGGGGCAGTTTGTGGTTCGTGTTTGAAAATGAATCCATCAAAAGACCAACAGACTCGGCACCGATTGGATCCTAGTGTCTGGCTCAGTGGCATTCGGGAGTTTCTTTGGACTTTCTCGACGATGACTGATGCCCGCCGCGCTGTCATCATGTACCAGAGCTGAGCCCTCTCGGAGCTCAGGAGGTGTGCTTCCTAACGGCACCTTCAGTAAAACCTGTGGCTTTTTTCACATGACCGTAGCTGCCCCTGAAGAATTCAGTCCTTCGAAGCTGATATCTCATCCTTGATACTCGGGATCAACATTGATTTCTGGGGTAGCTCTGCTGTTGATGCCCATATGAAGCCTAGTGGCGAAGGACACATCGTCTGCCCTGTACTAATGACGTTACAGATGCATGACTGAGGACTACGAGAGCCTCTGATGTGATAGAAAGTCATGATATTCTCACTAGAAAGGTAGAACTAGACTATTACTATTTTCTCGAGCAGCCTTCGCAACGAGAGGATCAATCCGTATATCGTACCCCTGATCGCACTCCTCGAATATCCAAGACGCCTCACATAGTAATTGCTACGGCATCTGTTTGACTAACTACTCGGAGAGACGGGTGGCGGCCACACATACATTCCCTTCCTCCCTCCCTCTGTTCGTTCGTTTGAACTCACGGGAGGGATGTCCGCCAAGTTCGGCTAGCGACTTCGAGCTCTGGTTTTGTCAGGATAGTCTTATGGTCTACATTCTAAAACTCTTCAGGCTTTATCCTGGTTTATAGGGCAACATCAAAGCTGCAGTGCTGACAGCCGAAAAATATCATGAAAATAAATAAGAATCGACACATTTTCCGTTTTGTTTCGAATACTTGGGTATTCATGATCGCTCCCTATTAATCCTGTCGCTTGCCACAGAAGCGCCAGATAGCTACCCTCCACTGTTTCATCCTATCATGAGCTACAGGGAGGAGATTAGCTAGATTCCGACCTGCCAGTTGCCATCTGACTGCATGGAGTAAGTGTATGTAGGCAATAGCAGGAATACATTAGCAACGCAGGGTGTTAGAATGAGACAGGTGCTTGTGGTTGAGCATGGCACAAGTCACGCAGCACTCGAGGTGGCTCGACTAATCATCGGGCTATGCAGTCCTCTGCAGGTCGAAATTTGAAACACGGGTGAAGAAACATGCCCATTATAAGCTACTCGACAAGTTATACCTCGCCGGGTGGCACGGAAGCAGTGAGCTCGCGGCACAGAAGATGTCGAACTGGGGTACCACCTCGCGGGCTCATTAAGAACACCGAACCAACCACACGTGGCTGTCAGTGTTGCAATCGCAGCATCGGCGACGGCAGCGGCAGCAAGCAAGTGGCATCCCCGGCGTCCGATGTGATGCATTCTCCGTCAAGTTCCAAACTCCGAACCGAGATAGAAGCCGGTATCGAATTTCCCGAGGGTTTCCGTATGAGGTTCGATTCGACGAACGACCTTGGGTACTCCATAGGCGTCCGCCAGGGCGAACACCCGAAATCTCACCGTAGACTGATCAATGGCTAGTAAATGAGATAGACCAGGAACAGATGTATAACGACAACACAGCCTCACTCGTTGTATGGAAGCCTCCACCGAGCTCTCTCTGCAGTGCGGCCCGGCAAGTACTTCTTGTCAGCAGTTGGGGCCCCTTGTCGGCGAGTTGCTATATTTGTCTCACCACGATAGATATGCTCTCGATCGACGTAATTGGACAGGCGCATACCGCGCCTTCATTGACTGGGAAGCAAGCTTCTCGATCCCCGGCATCGGGGGTGCAATAACTGGTCAGGGATGCAATCGGGATGGATTGGATGGGTGGGAGTGGGATGGCAAGTCGAGCATGCAACGCCGTTGAACTCCGTAGCAACCTCGTGCCTCCTTAGTGAGCTCTATGACGAGCATTTGCACGCACTCAAGTACCTAACCTCCAGGGGACCTCCATCTCGCGAGGTCATCGGTGACCATGCCATGTGGGCAGGCAAGGATACCACTCCTTCGAACTTGAAGTAGAAGTCACATACTGTGCAGCCAACCTGCATGGTCTCTTCAATCCTTCAGCTCTGCATCTCGACGGGCTGGTAATATATGCAGGACAGTAGCATCCAAAAGGCAGGTTAGCTTCATCCAGCTGCTTTAAGCTGCTTGCAGTCAGTTTCACCCAGCTTCGCATGGTTCATACGTCGATAGTGTGATTATGACCTCCACGCAGTTACCCAGGGGTGCAGACCTTCCACGTTGATCTCCTGATTGACCTGATGCAGATAAATCATTTCCCTAGGAATCAGACCATGAGCTGGACGATTATCACGGACTCTATCGAAGACATTGATGGCCGAACACACTTGTTGGCGAGATGCGCATCACCAATGAATGGCCAGTCTCTTCGCAGTCCGCACCACTGAACCAGCGAGGATGCGTTGAATTGTATTTGCAGTCGAACATATCCTAAGCTATTCAGTCTCTGCTCGTAGGTGATTTGAGTCTAAGCTTCTTCATGGGTGCGCTCAGCCAAGTCAGCGGACTCCCACAACCAGACAAGGAACAGCTCCAGGCAGACGTTTGACATAGCACTAACCGCGCGGACGCAGCAAATTCTACCACCGATATGTCAAAAAGTTTCTTAGTAATTTTACCTTCCTGTTGACCGCGTTGGTGCGTCAAATCCTTCCATGCAGATCCTCTCTTGTGGGACTGGAGTCGGTGTCTCCTTGACTACATTATCAGCTCGTCAGTCAAGTTGTTTCGAGGCCAAGTATGGGTAGGCTCAAGCACCTAGATCTACAAGCCTTTGGTTGCAGGTCCCTCCGCCATCCCAGGCCTGCCTGACCAACGAGACCAAGAGGCTGTACGAGTAGATACTAGAGGGAGGTAGCTAAATAAGTAGAAAAAGTGGAAAAACAAAGGACTATTATTGTTTCTGCTGCCTGAAGACTCGGCGATGGCTCCTCCATGATGTGCACACCCCGTCTCAAACGTTTGAGTAAAAGCCCGACTCCCTACTAAGGTGAAGCTGATAGGTACGTCTCGTATGGCAAATGGCGACGATGTGTTGTATGGCGATAAGAATAGAATAGCAGTGTTTATGACTACTTGAGATGAAACACTGCTGTACCACCCTGGGACTATGACTACCCATATGCTATCCAGTCGAAGGAAGCTGTTTCGACTGCCTCTGACGTGTGAACTTTATTTCGCAGGGCACAGTCGACAGTCGATAGTCCTCAGTCCGCAGTTCGACCATTGGGATCAGATTCAAGCCTGAAATAGCCGCCGGCCACCGACTGATGCGGGCCGAGCCACATACCACGAGGGACTCCGAGTTCACACAGGTGATACCAGTAGATCAGCTCAGAGGCGTGGTGCCGTGAGCTGGCTCTAAGTTTAGCAATTCGGCAATGAGCTGTGGGCGCAACGATACATTTCCAGCATCCGCAGACCCGCAATGTCTATCAACATCCTGAAGAAGCCCAGGAGTACGTGGGCAGCCATCAGAAACCAGCGCAGATCGCCAGGTTGGGGGACGATGGAGACGTTGTTCCTCTGACATTGGTCGAATGGGGTTGTGCCGCAGCTCGCTTGAACTTCATGATCAGCGCCGTTCGAATGAAGTAAGCGTTGATGTATACGTTATCGCTCTGCGGCGTACATGTAGCGAAGTAGATCATCGTCGACCATAGCTGACTCGGGTCTGCACAGCTTCACTTGACTCATGATGCTATCAGCAATCTCACCGAAGGCTTTGTGGTAGTCATTCTTGGTTGACCATCAACTGCCAGATCATCTACTTTACGTTGTCGAGTTCCCCAGACTGGGAGTAGGCCTCTCTGGTTCCGCGTACTGTGTACTACTGGTTTTCCAGACACTGTCAGAGGTTTTTAGACACAACGCAGTACCAACCATCTTTTTTCGTTGGCCACGTCGCGACTCAATATACGTGTAATGGAAGTGCGCTTTAGATACGGCCGTTCTCGGTGAGAAGTTACAAGACGAGCAAAGCAGAGAATATCGCAATCGATTCTCATGTCGGACCTCTGTAAGATTAAAGAACTATAGTCATGAGCGACTTGAGTCTTTAGCGCAACTTTCTCAGATAATAAATAGATTCGCTTTGTCAATCCCGACCTCGATGCTGAAACTCCGAGGCAATAGACACTCTAAAGAGGTTCTTGATAAGCTGTCAGCAGACTCTTACCGTCCAGTGTGACCTCTCTCCAAACAGTGAATCTGACATCACAGAGGGTTTATCAGTGAATGAAAGATGCCTCAGACTCTCAACTATTAGCTATGAAGGGTGTTGATTGATTCCACCTAGTAATCTCTTGCTTGATCTGATCGCAGGAGCATTGGCGATAACACGGCCAACCGAATTGAGAATTGGGGCACCCGAGTCAGCATTCCGCTACCGGAATGGCAGAGAAATTCTATAACGTGTCTATTACCAGGTGCATTTGGAAGTACTGGAAGGTCAAAGGCTGACTCGTCCAGGCAATTTTGCTCGATATTGACCGTACCAGTCGGCCCGTTCGAAGTTCCTTGTTGCACAGATGAGAGAAAAGGGTACTCGACATTGGTTCAGGGGGGATGATAGCTGAAGCTTGCTACAGTCTTCAACGGTCAACCGCATACCTAATGCTAAACGTGATACGATGCCTATTCTTGAGACCAGGCATATCACCTATACTAGCATTTCCCGCGAGAGCCTTACTCTTCTCGCCTCCAGTCTAGCTGGTCTGATGTGACACAATGCTGTATCTAGTCCCATCGGGCGAATCGCTCTCTAAAGGCAGTGGTGCATCCAGGACCTACGGACAGCTATACGTAGATGTGAGGTTCATATGAGATGTACCAGAACCTCATACTCCAGCATGACCCGTGAAGATCTACAGTGACAGTATCTTCCTGCCACTCAGCAATCTCGCAGACGCTAATACAAAAGTCTTCTATGTGGACACGAAAATGAAACCCCTCCCTAGATGGGTGGTATCTGTATGTGATTGTCGGCAATCCATTCAGGGTAGTGATCAAGTTTGCGGCAACCGAGGTCGAGATCGACATGATAATGTTCAATCCAACCCATCATATCTGTAGGTACCTAAGACTCGTCGCTATCATTACGCGTAAAACATACTACCTAGTAGCCCTGCTCGCCTCACCTGAAGGATGCATGAAAGTTACTACCATGCGGCCGCATCACTGAGTGTAGCATTTCACACATACTGCATACGCCGTCCTGCCGTTCAAAGACACCACCAAATTCAATGTAAGGATACTGATGTCGTGATATGCGGAGGTATCACTCGTAGACGCCCAATTGGAGACACGCGATAGCCGCGCGTTGCCGCGCTACAGACGGAATAGGGAAGTCTCCCACCCACCTTCAGGGGTAGACACCTGCCCAACCCTTACCTGATGGCGTCTACGATGACCTCCATGGACACTGTGACATCGACGTCGCTCCGCGATAGCCGCGCCCGTGAAGCACTACCGTTGCGGTTAGGTCGTGATTGAGGGTCGAGGCGACAGGGTTTGGGATGGTGTGGCATCCGATAGGTATGTTCCTCCATTGAGCCTGGACCGCAGAACACGCACGTTAGGTGTAGAGGGAGAGTTTTCCCTTGGGATGGTGGTTGCTTGAGTGCAGTTCCCGCGCCAGCTGTCCGGACCTAGATTGTGCATTGCGTAGGAATGCTGATGATACCGTAGACGCATCACGGGGTTGCAATTTTTCTAGGATCCTCAAAACCTGAACGCGGTCACCCACTTCCCAAGTGTCTGATTAAAGACCTTGTTCTGTTGATACAGCGGCCACTCCGATTCTCATGCACCCACCCATGCTACCTGTTTCTCCTGGCAGGCTCACAGCAAATCGTTTCCTAACCCAACTGTTCGAGGCGCCCCCCCCCCCCCCCCCAGATTCTGTCAGATTAGTCGATCACATGCTTACCATGGAAAGCGATGAACTTTCACGTATCATGCGTGTGTCAGTGTTGCTTGATGGAGTACGGTATGCTTATTGTGACTATCAGGAGTGTGTCAACGCGGCAGCCCAAGCATAGATGTAAAAGGTATCGAGCCAGAGAATCGGCTCGAGAGATGACTGAACATTACTTTTGTCTGAATCGAGATCATGAAATTCCAATGAACTGCATCTTCGTATCTCCTCGGCCTTCTAGGAAGGCCTCCTTTATCCATATAAAAGGCAAGGCATTTTCAAAGTGACCGGAACCATATCTAGGTCCCTAAGCTTATCTATTCTTACTAGGGAGTGCAATATGACCATAGATGTAGCTCATGTTCGGAAGCAGTGCGACACATGGCTTGCCCCTGATAGGCTCGAAGCCTACTTACTCTCGCGCGATCCACACAGCAGGTTGGCTCCCAGTAGACACGCAGAGTTTGGGGACTGCAATCTGAAATTAAAAGTTTCCTAGAGCATTTAGACTATGCTCTTTGCTTGGGTGTCTCGAGCCAGTGTGGTAAGTCATAATCCGAGATATTAGAGCCTCTCTATGCTTCAGACTGTCTTCTGGTAAGCTGTGTCTAAACCTCTTGGGATAGAATATCTGATAGTTCCGCATATACAGCGCTCCAACTGGCTACTGGTAATGGGAACTCAAAAAATACCTTCACAGGACTTGAAGATTGATATATATATATATCAATTATGTCTTCCGCAAGTGGGATATAGCTGACACGCTCGTATCGCTCACACTTTCATGCATACACCAAACCCTCGTAAGCTCCTTTCAAGATTGAAAGATTCATTATTTCACAAAATTGATTCTCGGGTGTGACGAGTCGAATGCGTGGTCATCGTATAGTTCTTCGATTGGTAACATTTCGTCAACTTGGCTTTATGTCTACGACGCCGTCGAGCACCCCTGGTACATGGTATATTCCTGTATTGAGGACTGGCGGTTGACCTGCTCATAGTAGAGGACAGCCGCCTCGAACCCGACACATCATGTGCCGTGGTAATCGTCTGTTAATATCTGTGCCACCCTTTAGGTCTTACACCCAAAGGTCGTGGGAGTGTGGACTCCATCAAAGCTGAAAGAGGTCTCGAGGTCTCGACCACTACTGTACTGGTCACATTGGCTAGGTTTCACCGACTACTATGAATGGCATATTACGTGGGCACTTCCATCAACGCCACAAATATCCGCGCAAGTTCTGGGTTTGCAAAAGAGGGAGAAATCCGTCATGGCACCGGCGAGTACTCTTGGAATCGTGTCATATGTCTTGCATAGTCACACTCCGAACGAATGAAACTGAAAAGGGGCCCCGTAAGCAGCAGGGACTATTGTCTAAACTACCTTTATATGGACACTGGCTATTTCATTACCAAGCTTTGTGCCTTGGAGTTCCTCTCGAGGAGTGGGCTTCTGCATCATCATTGACACTTTCCTATTTGCATACTTATTGGTGCGACTTGAGCTTTCTTCGCTCTCTTCTGTCTCCTGGACTTTCTTGAGCTTCCAGTCGTCTTCTTACTCATCCGCGACTTGCAGCCCCTCTCGCAAACCCTCCACCTTCAACTCTTCGCCAGCGCAGCGTGCATAGATGTCCTTGACGTCGTCGGTAGTGGTCTCGAAGTGGGATGTCGCATCGTAGCTCTTTGAGATGAAGATGTTGTCTTTTCTGCCATCGTCGATGGGTTCGTAAAGTGGAATGGGAGCGCCCTTGATACAAGTCAGCATAATTGGGTCTAAGTACTTAGAAGGCTCGTGAGGGTATCTTACCATGAATTGCTCCTCAATCTTGCCCAGACGGTCCAAGCCAGGCTGCAGCTCCAAGTGATGGTTGGCAGACGTCTCAGCAATCGTAGAGACGATAGCGATATAATAACCCTTAGGGCAAACATTATGGGCCGAGGATACGCAAGCGATGTAGATATCTAGCTTAAGTCAGTTTTACAGACACATCTAAGAATTATCGGTTGCCGCTCACCGTTCTTGCGTCCGACCTGAGATTGAGGGATAATCAGCTGGCAGGAATCGGCATCATTTGTGCCAGCAAGCGGGTGCTTTAGCACGCAAATGGCCTTGAGTACATGCCCAGCGACCTTGACCTTGCTAGGGAAATATGATGGGTCACCTAAGATCATCTTGGCCTTGGTCTCGAATTTCATTTCGGGCTCGATACCGGTCATCGTCGCTTTGATACCAGTAGCCTTGTCTCCATCATACAGAAGCTCGTCGACTGATGTGTTCAGCATGTATGTGCCACCGTAGATAGCTGAGAGGCGCGCGAATCCCTGCGGTAGTTCGCCCAGGCCGTATAGGGGGTAGATGTAAGGCGACTTGCCATATCTTGCCACCGAGTTTCCATACATGCGAATGCGCTCGATAGCCTCGGGGGCCTCGCCGGGAGTATCAATGTAGCTGTCTGTAAGATATAGGGCCATGGCGTGGCCGATGAAGTCACGGGTGTTGGCCTCGAGACCAAACTTGTCGTAGACTTCCTTCATGGTACACTTGCTGAAGTCGAGACCTGGTTATCCGGGTTAGTCAAGAGTATCACTCTAAATCTATTGGATATAGAAGGACCGAGTAAGGGCGTTGGATGCGGCCTACCCTTATGTGTAGCAGGATCCTTGAGATCAAAGGTGCCGACCCACTCGACAAAGCCCTTCATGCGGCGCTTCTCGAAAATGCCCATAAGGGGAGACTTGAGAGCCTCGCCGGCATCTGAGGGTACCTTGGCGATGGTGGCCTTCGAGCCGGTGTTTTGTTGGACGTAGCTACCGGCGACCTGCTTGAACTCGAGGTATCGGGTGACGTCGGTGGAGACAAGGATGTTGGTCAGCTCGCCTGAAGACATCAAGAGCTTGGGCACCAGATCGATGTTCCAGTCGTTGGCGCGGCCATACTTCTTCCACGGCTCATCACCGTTCGAGTAGTTGCCATACTTTTTGAATAGCTATTCGGACAGGAGTCAGTTCTCTATCATCGGCGGGGTCGTAGGGTCCGTTCGGATTGGGGACCCAGGGGGGGTATGTACCGTTTCGAGGTTGACTGAAGCGGCTTCTCTGTATTCGTATCATGTTAGAATGACATTGGGCGTCCTGGAGAAAGGAGGTAGGAGGTGAAAAGACGTGTTGATACTTACCCTCCGTAGTGGTCGTTGCGGTCGATATGTAGCACCTTCTTACCCTTCACACTCAGAACACTTCACAGGAAGATGCGGGTCAGTAGCAGTCGGAATCTAGGAGCTGTAAAATAAGGATAGCTGCATACCCAGACAGAATACACTCGGTCAAGCCTGTGGCACGTCAGAAAGTCCGGGTCAGGGGCGTGTTCTTTTGCTATGAGGTGCGGGGCAAAGCCATACCAGTGCCCAAGACAATGACATCGTACTCTTTCGCAATCTCATCCATGACGGGCGATTGTTCTCTGGGGAGGAAAAGGTAAACTTGAAAGGGGATTTGACAAGAGAATAGATGACAGCGGTAACAAACGTCGACTCCAGGTCCGACAGTATGCAGGAAATTAAGTATCGGTGAGAGAGATTGTGGTGGTGGATATTGGTGTTTCTGGTTGCGAGGCTCGAAGTGCACTGGTCCCCAATAGCTGCAACCAATCACTGTCCTACTAGTTGGGCTCCCCGCAGTGCCCTCCCTTCTGTCGTGTGTCCCCTGTTGCGTCCGTCATGTCCAGTCCGCTCTACCCTGTCAGTCACCACTCTTGAGAGCATTCGTCATGCCGCCACGGCTTCCCCGGAGTTGGGTTAAGGGTTTTTGGGCTGTTCTTCATGCACCCAATTCTTGCCCCGTACGGGCATTTGACTTTGTTTCAACAGTTCAGGAGCAAATAAGAGGTACACCCAGAGGAATACAACGTTTACATACCTAGGTCCGGCACTTGCTGTATGTACGATCTGTGAAAATACCTGTGATGAAGCCAGAAATGCGTGGTGTACATGGTGTCATATTTACATGGCTTCGCTTGTCTATGAGCGTCTTTCTAACCTAGATGTATTGATACATGAACTCCTTCAGAGTCGATTGGTCTATCGGTGCAATGGTTGCACCAGACAATGATACATGACTGTCTCAAGAGAACACCTCAGATCCTGGTCGATGATTGTTGACTTTCCGAGGACTTCGGAGGCATCGTCGATGGCTCGATCCCTTCCTCTGTACTCAGCTGAGCCTCAGGTCGCGGGTTTTCATCTTTTGCTGGCTCCAGCGCTTCACTGTTGTGGGTATCTGTCTCTTCGAATATCTCCTCCATATAGCTTGGTCTGAAGGGGACCTCGGTGTTGTTCAGGTCAATCTCGGGGTCTTCTTCCGCCAATTTCCTCGCATCTTCCCAAACGTAAAATCTCTCGGTCAATGTGTGTTTGATGGATCTCATCGTCTTTTGGACCTGTTTCCCGGGGCGATAGATTAGCTTCGCATCCCAAGTGCCTCATGTGGTGGAATGCGACTCACTTCTTCTAGCCTCTCTTCCATCTGATCTTTGCCATTATGCAGCTTCATCTCCTCGAATTCTCGCTTGGCCGTCATGATGCGGTTCTGCTCTTTGACGCATACCCACCATAGCTTGTGCAGGTCATCCCAGCTCTTTTGTCGCAGTTCTTCAACAGCCCAGCCACGGCCATGCGCCTCCAGATCCTCTGGAGTTGGCATGTTCTGATCTCGTTTGTAGAAGAATTGCCATAGGCCGTGATTTGGGTCCGTTTCAACATGCGGCTTGTAATCGCTGGGCCGAGGTATCTCAGACTTGTCGATATTCATTCGAAATCGTGGTCCTGATCGGTATATACTGCTGAGACCTCGTAAACGGTTGCCATCGCGGCGTACTCGGCGCGTATTGAGCTCCGGGGTTGAAGAGAAGGGGCATCTCTGAATAGAGGGTACTGATGGGATTGCGCGAGAGGATGAGGTGTGGACGGTTAAGTTTCTAGATGCATTGGCTATCCGGCCAACACAGGGCCGAATTGCATTGGTGGTCGTCATCACGAACGAAATGCAGTGTCGAGGGAGCTCTCACTAGGAGCTGGACATAAGATGTATCGCAAGCTTCCAGCGCAATTGAAATTTTGGGTTAATCCGATGAGGAAACTCCGGGATTCGACGCGGCCCGTGGAGGCGCTTCCACCACCGTGGGTCATCCCGCCTGTCGCGTTACCTGGGTCGGTTTGTAATCGATAAGTTACCTACCATGGAAGTGAAGCCATGTTGTGGCTGAGTTTCACCCCCAGACTCGCAAGCCCCCTATTAGAGATCCAATATGGTCGAATCGCATTATGCCATATATCATTAGAGAAACACAACACCAATCGCGACCAGCAACTTGAAATGACCATGGATATGAAGTCGTATATGGTCGTAATATGCTGATGGGCTATATTCCTACAACATGCCATATCATTATACTATTCTTTGATTGCCATTGTCATCAAGCCTCGGAACTTCTGGTTATAAGGGTAGGAGCCCGAACAGGCGCGGAGTGGGAGTCGCCATTGCGAGATTTCTATGTACAGTTGATCGGGACAGTGGACTCGTATATTTGATTTGCGATTACACTCGACCTTGTACAACTATTTCTCAAGGCTGCAAAAGTAATCAAACTTGGAGCTCGTTCTTACATGCGATTGCTCCGTGCATCGTGACTGGCAGCCAACGGAATAGCACTAACCTGGCTCCTCAAGTCATCAAGTGATGTGCACCCTTCCCGTGGATTCCTACGGAGTTTATACTTGACAGACGAAAAAGAGTTGATGGAATTTTATCATTCCGATCGTTGCTTTGAGGGACCGACAAGATCCTCCAGGTAAGGTCCCTCGCTTTGCTGCTATTTCCGCGTGGCTACATGGACACCTATTCGAAGTAAATCTCATGAAGTAGTCCCTGCGAATGGCTACATGATAGTATCATTGCCACTTAACGAGTATCCCTCTGCAGACGAGTCAACAGCTAATATATTGTGTCAGGGTAAGCATTACGGCATTTTAGTTTTGTTAATTCGTGGGAGTCGAGGACAAGTGCTTCATAGGAAGATGTTGATAACCCCGAGTTCGTCACTTATCTCGTCAGTCCAGAAATTTCTAATGGCCTTTGTCTCAATACTCGCTGGAAGACAATAGGAGGATGATCCAAATTCACTGGCATTCGGCTACCCGCAAACAAACCAATAGTATATAGCATGCGCTCGGGTGTTGGTATCGTAGCAGGACAATCAAGCTTAACGTCCGCAGGCATTTCTTGAACCGCAAAAGGGTTCAGATAAGAACATCTACACAATACAACTCGAACATTCAGCAATAGGAGCGGCCGTAACATGTATTATGAACTTAGCATAGACCCGAGGATGGGCATTGATTCCACTGTTGACTCTATCGACAGAAGCAAGTTGCATGAGATCTGGGCCTTTGCCAGTGGATCTGAGAGCGCAAGCCTTCCGCAGCGCCTGTCGAGGCCAAAAACCACCAAGTTACCCCAAAGCATCCCCAGGTGGGCAGCTAGCTCAGCCGAAGGTTATCTCAGTCTCCAGAGCCACCAAAATGGAGCCCGCTTGCTCCAATAACCAAGCTCGCCAGCGGGCTCAAGCTCGCAATGGGGGGGCCCGCGGGACGAGAGACCACGCAGAGAAACCACAAAAACAAGGCCAAAAGCTATGACTAGAGGACCATGGCATCTCCATTCTTGCCGTCAACCCTCTGGACCTTCATAAGAGCCCCCATATTCAGCCGCCGTTCCATGTGGAGAGTTGCAAAGTGCGGCTCAATTATAGAAAGGGTCGACAACGTCGCTCGAGATGCCTGCACAACCGTCTCATAGTCTTTGCGCCCTCGTCAAACCCGGCCTTTTCGTGATTCGAGAGTGAAAAGACTGCGCACATTCTGTATTTTTTTTTTTCTTGGGGGGCCAATCTCAACAGACGATGCAATGACTAATGTTATCTCCCCTCTGCGAAGAAATTTTCACCATACCGTAGGATTAACGACACGGTCGACGAGCGAGAGCAAGGGCGGAAAACGAGACTGTCTCGGCAGGACTCGCCCTCTAGGGTGAAAGAAGCGAAGTCACTTGACACGCAAGTTATTACGAATGCGTTCTACAAGACGGTGAGCAGGTAAAACAGCCATATCTACCACAGTACGGCACGATTGCAACCGGAAAGGAGGCAGAACCCTTCGAAGCCTGACGACGATCCATCTTCACGATAGTCCTGGTTCGGCGACACAGTCTGCAAATGGGGGACCCACCGACTACCTGAGGCTCCCGAGTGTCGCCGAGTCCAAGATCTTTAGCACGTTTCCAAGTTGGATCCAGCATGGGACACATTGCCGCGACAAGCAGACGACGCCGACACCTCAGGGTCACCGCTGGGCTGGACCCTTCGTATGTACTGTACGTGTGTACTCTACACTTGGACACGAAAGCCCAGCTTCGCAAGGCGAGCTAGCAGATCCAATAGTCAGGCGATTCAGGTTCGGGTCACGCAAGTGGTGGAGGGCTTGGGGACTAAAATTATCGATCTTTCGCTCGAGACCTGAGTCAAGACTGTACACATACGCTTGTCGAGATCTTGCTGGCTGGCGCGACGTACCATAAGAACCAATAGTTCAACTGGTTCTAGTGCGTTTCTGGCGTGCAGCTAGACTCAGCCGACTTGCAGCAAGATAATGCCCGATCAGTTGTTGACGAGTTGGCGATCAACAAGAATATGAGGCGCGCAACGAGGTCTCGGCCAAGGGTCAGAGTGTCGTGCTGCATGTCTTTTGACCAGTCTACTACATACATAGTATGGGTTAGTCTTCAGGTCGGGGAGCTACTCCACTTTCCGGTAGATACTCCCGGCCATGTTATGCAGACGTCGTTGGGCACGGAGCATGCCGTTTCGTGCGGAACCTTGGACTGTGCCAGCTTGTCGTGTTCGGCTGCTGATCAGGAGAGCTTTTCAGGTGGCTGGTCTGGGAACGAACACTGTACAGCTAGTCCGGTTTGGGTCGCCTTTAATCCTGAATTCCGACTCGATGCCGAGACTGTCTATGGAACTACCAATACTGTGTGTGTATGGAACCGAGGGCGTTCTTTTTTGTGTCGGGAAATAACCTGGTACCAGTAGATCGGCTGGCTGTAGGACTCCATAATGCCAGGCGGAATGCGTCCGTCGATATGTACCACGTATTGAATACAAACCTGGTAGACTTCCAGAAAACCCACAACAAGAATAAAGTGCTTCTGATCTAGAAGCACCCCTGAGTTGCAACCTCACTTGGTTCTTCCTGGAGATGAACGCTGAAGTGAGCAGGACCAGCGGTGTTTTACCTGAAATTTGGTATCTCTACAAGCCTTTTTCACCGATCATTGCGTGCAAGAAATCTGCCCAATAACGGTGAACTGACACTGTCGGAATAGTCCCGATAATGATCGGGTGTACATGGTTTCCTTCGGGGCTGCCCAGGTAGCAACAGTACGCACGGTCTTATGCGGGTGGGATTCGAAATGGTGTTTATGGGTAGGAAACAAATGCATGATACCTGACATTGCATCGCAGGCTGTCTGCTGGAGAGGGTCATGGGTGAAGCTGAAGCCCGTAGTAGCTGCTAGATGCCCACGTACGAGATCGTATTACTATACCTGGGTAGTCAAGCGTGGATGTACGTAGGACTCAATAACCAAGACAGATAGAGTGACTCGTGCTATCTTCGGTGCGGAAATGTCAATCGGTTGGTCTTCCGCACGTGTTGGTGTTTGGTGAGCACTAGCTAGTTGTGACTGGCATGACTCGATGCCTACACGAAAGTCCGGCAAATGCCACAAGCTAAGAGAAACGTACTATACGTATCAGACGCCACAGCACAATCCATGAGCGACTCAATCGGATTCTCGGCTGATGCGTGGAGGAAAGAAAAGAAAGACTGCATCTGCTAGAATTGAGAGAACTCAAGCTATGTTGCGGCCATAGTAAACAAGACGCTCTGCTGATTGCAAGTCGTCAAACATGGCGGATAAACCGGATACTATACTGGCGTCCGGAGACCGGGATGATCCAATTCTAGTACCTATGTCGAAGGTGCCATTCATTGGTAGGTTACTGGATTACAAACTGATACTTCAATGGCTTGGAAGAGGGTAGCAACGTCTGTAGGCCAACAATGTTGGCCACTTAGACTCCAATGTACAGCCAGCATGGATGGATGATCCCAGAGAAGATGTATCACATTATTCATGGAGACAAATGGATACATGAGTTGGAATTGAAAATGCGCTCAAGGGTTTCTTGAGGGGCCAAAACAATAAAAGAATGATGAAAAATAGAACCCTGAAATGCAGTGCGGTAAGTGTAGGAAGGAGGTTGCAATTTGTCGCTGTTGCGGATTGCCAAAAAGAGCAGCCCGCTCTACTTTTCGCACGGACAGAATATTCCCCAGACGTCCTTGAGATTGTCAGAGGTGACATACACAGTATTATCAGCTGATCGAAAGGCCGGTATCGCTTGCATGCGTGGTCCTGTTGGCGTGCAAGCATTATACGACATCAATATTTACTATTGAGTTGAAAAAAAGTGCGACGGACTTCGTCTTGGGCAAGAAGAATTTCAGTTCGAGCTGAGAAGTCCAAAGCCACCACATGCATTACAAAACAGTATATCAAAGCGTTTGCGTGCCTATTAGACCATGCAGTGCCTCAACCAGCGACATGTGCGATGTGCATTGAGTACATTTTTAATGAGTAAAGCAGGCCGTGCCGGCGGCAATAATCGTCCAGGATAATGTGTACATCACGTTCGCCGTAGGTAGCACTGACCACAAGTAGGTAGACCTACTTCGCAAAGCTGGCCACCCGAAGGCACCATCAGATGTACCCAGATACATACTTACAATTAACAAAGCATCCACTCTCAAACATGATAGGACACGGGTGACAAAATGAACCCAAGTGATCGAGAGTCGGGGGACAGGAGCAGCAGCCGAGGCAGATTTGTCGTTTTCATTTTTATCTTCAGGAGGGCAAGGGGCCGGTGCCAAGGGTAGTATGATGATGGCGAGAAGGTGAGGCGGAAACAGTGACAGTGCAAATGTCTTCAATTCCTTGATACACCACATCTTCGGTGCAAGTTCGGCCAGGTAGTGCCGGCGGTTTGTCATGATGCAAGAATCATGCTTGGGGGACTGACCGCTAGTTGACTGCACTAAGAGCAGACTAGTCTTGAAGCGGTACTTGTTTCATGCACTCAGGTAGCACAGCCAAGGACAACCACTGCAGGCCAATGCACCCCTCTGGCCAGCGCTAACCTGCTAGCCCGGGGTGTTCGCAGAATGACGTTGAGCTTGATTGTATCCTTACCTACTGCCCGGCACTGCAGGCGCCTCCATCCAAAGGTCAACATACATCTCGTACAGCGAGCGATCTAGAGTTGTGATGCATCGTAATGTGGATGTTTGTCGGCAATAGCTGTGGCCGTGTATATGAATTTGTCCTACACTTCGGATCTGGCAGTAATTTCCCAGAGGCGCTATACTTTCGGCGATTAGGTAGCAGGACTGTTGAAGCTGTTCGTCGCGTGCGCAGGAGCCTCGAGTCTTGAAAATATTGCCGTTTTAAATGCCCCGAAAAGGACGGGTTTTGAAGCTCTCGTGGCATGTGGGGATCTATCACTGAATCTCCTTGACTGCCCCGAGTTTCCATGCGGGCCAGTGGGTACTTGCTCAATGCAGGGATTTATGTAAAGAAGAGTGGAAAGACGCCACCGGCCTACAGCCGACAGCTCGTACTGCGCGCCTCCAGCTTCGGATGAATGGGTCAGCCAGAATGCCTTGAATGTCCGTCACTACCTATAGGCGTCGCCTTTGTCCAAAACGTTCAGGACGACCACGGTTTCTGCACGATTGATTGCTGGCTATTGCACGTGCGAAACACCACAAGGGAATATCGCTGCAATGATCAGCAATACTTCGAGCCCCTTGCACTCGTCTGGGATATTCTCGTATTATTCCCGTCCTAACGAACAATGCGCTCGGAACAGATTGACTGTCTTGCTTACTGGAGTGAGTAGGGGTGTGCAAAGCATGACTCGAACACGATCTGGTAGGTACCTGATTTTTGAGAATTGGACATTTGGACTCGCTTCTTCCGTGGCATGCATGCCATCTTTTGCCCTCTGACTACAGTGTAGTTACTTTCAAAATGTATGTTTTGCACGATCGCCTGATTACTTCCCCAATACCATTCCATCTCTTTAACCATCTGTAAGTTGTGGTTCGGTAGGCAAACCAGTTCAGTAGTTGCACGTTCAAGTATTACCTTATTGCTTGGCAATAAGGAGCCTAGACAATACAGCGCTGGTTCGTACGTAGTATATTCCCTCCATGGTGTTTTGGCTGTCATGCCATGTGCAAGGTGGAGCTGTGCCGTTGAAGTTTGCACGAGCTGCTGGGTTCACTCCGCGAGCCGCTTCCTGCGAAATGCAAAAAAGAGAGTTGAGCCTCAATGACGGCCCCATCATGGAAGGTTCGCGGAAGGACTGGAGACTGGAGACTGGAGACTGGAGACATGGCTGCCGGGCGGTTAGAAATGGAGTCTGACGGTTACATGGGAGGGGTCCCTCCTGGGTATGTAGGCAGGCAAGTAGGTAGGTAGGCAAACCCTTTCTTCCATCTGTCAATTCAGACAGATATGCCCGGTCAAGGTTCAGATCTCGTCCACCTTTTTTCTCCTGAGGCTGAGATAACATATGGTGCCCACCCAACGTCGCACAAAACCCACTGCACTGGTAGGTTGTCGACGATGCAGCGGTGCGGCGATGCTGGTTGATGGGACATCGCGCTTGTTAACATCAAGATCGTCTTCAAGGTCTCAACTGCAACAGCACGCCTCGTACTCCACTTCTGACTGATATTTAGGTAATGCACTAAGTACCATACAGGAGGCTTGCAATACCGCTAGCCGATCGCTTCACCACGCGACGCGAGAGGTGGTTTGCGTCTGCGTGTACAGCGCTGTGTACTAGGAAGTTTGCGTATGAGGTGCAGGTGAGGTATACTAGGACTGTCTATCGACGGTGTAAAGGCCATTCTGAGGTAGTGCTTGATCCTGTTGGATCTCACTATTCATGCCATCCATCCCAGCCATCCTACACCGTAGAATCTTAATCTAAGTCAGGCGTAAAATCAACCTGGAAAGAGCCGACTTTTTGGACGGTACGCCTAGTCTCGTTCGGATCAACTGAATCCTGAGCGATACCCGAGCCGAGTGTTCTATTCTTACCATGAGGCACACAGCAGAGCTTTAAGTGAAATGCCGTCCAAGCGCAAGTAACATGACCAATACGGAGTTTCAAATGTCGAGATTCCTCGGTTTGTACGAAGCCTTCTGATTTGAACGAGGAACGTCTTCCGACGATCTATTATCTCGACGTGGCTCCTTGTCTTCCTTGCGCTGTACATAGAGCGAAGAGAGCTAGTACGGGACTTCTCCTGGCCCATCAGCTAGGCTTTCCCATTTGGGGCTTACTACCCAGGCCGGGATCAAGCTAAAGCTAGGTCTTGACTGTTTTGGGATCGTTTCGCTTAAGTCGGTGACCTGGCGTGCGTGTCGACCTCATTATTCAAGAATTGCTTCAAGTAGCGGACAGGCTGGCGAGTTGCATCAAAGCCAGTGAATGTGACGATTCCTCACAGCCACTTCTCAGCGCAGGCCAATCAACTTGTAAAGATGCGCAGGTGTCTGCGACGATGCGTATGCCATTCTCATCAGATCAAATGCCATTGGATCACAGGAACCGATAGGTGACGGTCCGTTATAGCGAACTGTTCAAGGCGCATACACAGTATCTTTAGGAATCCTAGTCAGTCAGCTCGGACGAAGGTCCAAGGACTCCACCTCCTCATCCTACCATCTGCTGTCACAACGCGAGTGTGAGCGACAGAATCAGAAGACGGCACTATCTGTCAGTCTTGCCTTTCTCAGTACTAGGAGATAACGAAGAATTTGACAAAAATTATGTGTTTCCTACTACAATTCAATTCAATTCAATAAATTGGTTTAATTTGCTGATTTTCACCAAACCCCCCCTCCCCCTCCCTTTTCAAAAAAAAAAAAAAAAATCAACTAGGTTTCAATTTACATACACATGTAGTTTTGGTGGAACGTCGACAAGCAGTGATGTACAGAATGGTATCACCTCGGACAATTGTATCAAGTTGCACGAAACCTGGCAGGCCCATTCCTGCCTCTGACGTGAACGCAGCAAACACGCTCTGTTACCTGAGTCGTGCACACGCCAGGAATATTGGACACGGGCTTCAGTACCTAGGTACTTGAAGACCGGCAAAGTGCGGTAGGCGTGCCGGCCATAGACTTGGAGGATGTGGCTCACTGATGAGATACGAAGAGGCGATCACAACGACAAGTATTCCTCCCCAAAAGGCAGATCAGCATTTTTGACGTAGAAGCCAAGATCCTTCTTGATTTTTGGAAATGCACATGCATTCCATATCGTTCATCACCTTCCAGTTGCGCCCTCTCTTGTAAGCAGCACGTCGGCAAAGTCTCTCTGATCGGCTATGCAAAAATAAGCCGATCCGAGGAAGGCGCGGCGGACCAAACAAATTCAAGTATGAAGGCATGATAGGCCAAAAGCCCTGACGCCTTATGGATATGTATGCCTGATATGCATGTACGTAACAGGCGCATCGCTGGTAATCCTCAAATATATAACGCTTTCCAAGCAAGTTCCAAACTACAAGAATCCCTACAAACCGAAAGCTGAGCGGCAAGGACGTAGTCAATATTTCGACTCCGTTGCTCCGCGCTGTGAAGTTACGGTGTACCTTTAGGTGGGTAGACAGCAGCGCTTCCGGAAAACTGGCCGAGGCTCGGTGACATATCATTGGGCAGCATGGAGGCACGTATTGGCATAATTACGATATTCCATCACATGGTTAGCAGATCCGTCGCCGATAGGTGACACTTCAAGATCATCCTGGGATGAATGGATAAGATGAAGGGGTGAAAGATATGCCCGGAATTAACCGTACGATGTTATTTACACCATGTAAAGTGATGCGCCGTGCAGGCTTCTTGCCATCTGGTATACGCGTCGTTATGTGTATTCTGCCATCTGATACAGATTGTACGGTATGCAAGTACGGATTGACTAGCCCATTGACGGATGGTTGGTGGTTCGCCAAACCAGGGGTCATGGGTCATGGTTCATTGAAACGGCGTGGCCCTGCTCGACAGACATACCGCAGCCCAACACACAGTAGCTGCGTCCTAGGCAAGTGTATTTGTAGACCAACCTGCTCCTAGTGCTGTATCGCCTCCGTAGTTGCACACCGTACGCAATTCTTGCAAAACAATTGTGTTTTTCATGGCGGATCGCGGTTACTGGGATACCTGTGTGTATTTAGGAGCTGTCTGCATCGTTGCACTCACTGGCGATTCACTCGCGACTTTTTTTGCGCGGATGACGACGGATGCTATGGATTGTATGCATTTTTGAGTAGTAGGTCGTGCCATGTATTATATGAACTCCTATTCCGTCACGAAAGACAAGCGACGATCAAGGCAGTTTGATTGCAATGTGGCTTAGAGCGGCATTGTAGAAAACATCCCGACAAGTGACAAATCTGATCTGGATGAGAGGTATCACATCACTGAGCCAAGCTCCCACTCCCAGACAGATTCCGCATGTCTCTCCTCTACGGACTAATCATAGGTGGCCTTTCTTTTTCAAAGGTCGGTACTAGATACAAATGACAGGATTTTTGCGGGATATATTGAATTGATGAGAGGTATTTATCAATTAATGGCCGGTCTCTTAGACGTGACGAGGAGCAATTGAAGCTTGATCTCCTACTCGAGCCTCGAAAGCCTGGTAAACGCGCAAGTAACGCCTCCGTGAAGCGCGCCCAGCCACTCGATTGCATACGTCTTGATACAGCAAGGCTATGCCCCTGGATCGGGAGTCTCAGCCAATGACACTGGCGTTTGGAGCCAGAAAGCACTGTGTACGCTGCATCAAGCCCAAGGCAGGGGTACCTCAACCACTAACATGGTTGTGTTGGGCTGACTGTCCTGCTTACATACTCTGTCCTGGGTTGGCGAACCTGGCGCGTACGCAACGATGCTCACCACAGTTTCAGCAGACGGCCAGTCTCCGATAGATGTTGCCATATAGAGAGGCTATTTCAGGCGGAGGAAAGAATGACTAAACTAGAATAACAAGATCAAGTAGACAGAACACAGCAGGGTATCGGACCTAGCTTGACACACAATACCGGTAAATGCAATATCGTGAAAGAGGTATACTACTACCTAATGTAACTGTGCGTACCTTTTGCTGGTAATGTAGAACTACAGTGCTGCATCAGAGCCCAGAAAAGAAAGAAGGAGGTAGTGCGAGGTACCTACTCAAATGAACGCATTCATCGCAAGAATACCTCATTGCATACGGTTCAAATTAGTTGTAGGTGTTTCTTCCCCTTAGATAGGTACATGTATTACTTAGGTAGGAGGTAGATAGGCAGGCACTTGAGTATGTGACACGTAGGTACATATTTCTTTACTTACCTTGCATACCAATCTTGGATACCTAGTAGTATGGGATTGCATCTCGACTGATGACTGACTCCTGCGTGTGCAAGCCTATCCTGGAACCCGACTCGCGATTTTTTTTATTCAGTGAAATTCAATCCAATCGACCGGTGATCGTGGTGGAAATTCTTTCCTCCCCCATTCCCTCAATAACTTGGACTTACCCGACCTCCTCTCTCTTCTCTCATACCTCCTTCCTCTTCCTCTCCGACCGCCTCTCTGCACCCAGTCATCCGCATCGTTTTATTTATCTTCAAACCTGCGATCCTGCAGAATCAATCGTGTACACAGAGCGAGTTGCACGTTGTTTTGGATCCATTCGCTGGAGACATCCCACGAATACCAAAAGGTCCCCACGTGTGCAGCTGTTTTCCTCCCTTCCCATTCCCTGAGGGGCGGCGGACAATTTTGTGGTACGGCACGGCCTTGGTGGATTCTCGACTCTGCAGTACTGTAAGTGTTGCTCTATTTGTCCTTCTTTTTTTGTTTTCTATTTTATTTTATCCCAATTTATCGCTTTTATGTCATATTTTTCTCGTGGCGGCTTAGCTCCCCTTCTGCCGTACAACCTTCACCTCGTCTTGTATCTCCCGGATCTTATTACGGCAAACCCAAAACTCTGCCGCTGCCACCACTCACTCGCACGACTCGGCGCATCTGCATCTGAATCTGAGCTCTCTCGGCGACTCTGGTGACTTATTGTACCAAAAATTCGCTACCGGCCTGGCATACAAATTCTGCGTCGGATCAAAGTACCTCCCCCCTTCTCTGCCAGCCACAGCCCCGGTCCGATGCTTCATTTCTCTCTGCCAACCTTATTCAAGTGCCAAAAAGTTGAAGTCCCAAGGCAGCCCCCCAAGAGCCATACCAAACCCTTCTGTTCTCCACCCTCTGCCTTCTTCGTCTTCTCTTTCTCTTCCCTCTCCTACGCCCTCCCACCACGTACCCATCCGCATCCACTCTTTCTTCCGCACCCACGCCCACGCCCTACCATACGTGTATCGCCTGTGCGTGCCTCTACATAAGGTATCCTACCTCAATACTCTATACTTGCCACCACCTTACGTTTTCGCGTGCGAACCTGTTCCTATAGTACCAGCGTTGACTTACCTTGAGTAAGCTACCCACCTAGACCTGACTTGCATCTTGTCTGCGCAGTCGGCCATTGCGACGAGTCGGGGCGTCACAGCACCATTACGGTCCGTCATCGCACCATCATCATAATCATCATCTCGTCCTCATTCACCCACCCCGTCCGCCCTTTGCTAGATCCACCTCCCATCCCAGACCAAACGCTTGCCTTCGGCATTTGTATCCACTTTTCACGCGCGCCTGTGCAGGTGTACCTGACCTGCAAGACCTGATCATTTTCTGACAAGGGTTGCCACCTAGATCGAGCAGGAAAAATTTCCACACTGTCCTTTTAACTTTACACCACGCAGCGAATTGACTGGCGGACTGAAAAAATAATTTAAGAAGTCGACCACCACTTCACGCATCCTCGAGCAGTTCTCCACTTTACAAACACCAGAAGCTGTTGGCCCCCATCAGTTCCATCCCATTCACTACCGGAATTGGAGCCTCACGAAACCACTTTCGTCCACCAGCTCCATTCTATCCCCAATTCTACCCCAAAACACCTGTTCCCCTCATCGACGCGCAACCTCCCAAACCGCCTCACCCTTCCCACCGAGGAACCACATCGCCAACCTCGTTGTCGTCGACTGCACTACGACCCAGACTGGAGTCAGCACTTACACCGTTTTCGTCGGGTAATTGAAGCGGAGGATTGTTAGGATACTTGGGCCTTCGGAAGTCGGGTCGTTTATCTCCGGCTATTATCAGCAAACTACGACGCGTCGTGTTGTTTGGCTGTGCCCTATCTAACCACTTCGCGCATCCCACTTCCTCGTCGCGCGACGTCGATCTGGTCCCTATCCCGCAACTCAGAACCCACCGTTTAGCAGTCGTGAGAATATCCAAGCTTGCTACACGAGCATTCTTGGTTTCTTCGTCTGTCTCTCGCACCGTCCTTCCTGTGATATGGACAGCACCCAGCCCAGCCACCACCCGTATCCTAACCAGCTAGGCACGTCAGGGTCTGCGTATTCTTCTCCATCGGCCATTTCGCCTCATCAGCTGCAGCAAGGTTCTATTCCGCAGACCTTGCCTCCTCTACAGCACAGCAATAGTATGCAATCGATGTATGGTAGCCATCCTCATACACCAAGGACTCCTGGAACCCCGAACACTCCTCAGCCAAACACTATGAGCAACTACCCTCCTCCAAACCAAGGACACGGTCGTGGCTCTTACATGATGCCCAATCAGTACCCCAATCCCCAGCAAGGTTATCCGACCACCACGTCGATGATGCCCCAGAGCTCCGTTGCGGCCTCGCACCCGCAACCTATTGCACCGGCTCCTGCCACCGCTCGCCCTCCGGTCCTTCGCCCCATGCCCGCTGGTGGCGTCATGCCCCAGACCGGTCTACCATCTCCCTACGGAGGAAGCCCCATGATGCCTCAACATCAATCCCTCCTTCAAGATAATGAACAACCCACTCATGTTGTTGGCTCTCAGGGCCGTCGCGGTATTCTGCCAAGTGCCCCAGGAAGACCTGCTGCCCCCACAGGAACTGGCGCTTCCAAGCAGACGGTAATCCCACAAAAAGACGCGGACGGAAAGTTTCCTTGTCCCCATTGTACCAAAACTTACCTGCACGCTAAGCACTTGAAGCGTCATCTTCTCCGACGTGAGTAGTATTGTTGACTGCCCGGTTCGTTGAAATGCTGACCTGATATCCAGACACCGGCGACCGCCCATACATGTGCGTGTTGTGCCGTGATACGTTCTCGCGAAGTGATATCTTGAAGCGTCACTTCCAAAAGTGCTCGATCCGTCGAGGAAATCCCACAGGGGCGAGTCACTTGTCTCACCCACAGGCCCACGTTAAAAAGTCGCAGCAACAGGCACAGAAAGCTAATGAAGGTGATATGAACCACTTGAATGGTATGGGCAACATGTCAGGTGAACCTGTCGTCCATCCATTTGGCATGGTCCAGCTCCAAGATGGTATGAACATGGCCAATGACCAAAACCAACTCTCAAGGTCGAGCAGTATGAGTCGGATGGACGACCAGAACCGGGATAGGAGAAGCATGCCTGGCGGCTACAATGGCGAAGTTCCAAACTCGATGTCTTCCAACATCAACCCTCAGTTGGCCAACTTCAATATGCCTCCGAACCAGAACGGCATGCCTATGTATGGAGCTCAAGGCTCAAACCAACAATCTGGTCTTGACTGGGCTCAAATGTTCCCTCAGCCTGGTGCGCAACATACCTACAACGCTACTACGTTCCCTTCCCCTAATATTGGACAGAATCAGACCGTAATCAAAACCGAGCCTAACTCCGCTTCCGAGAGAACCAATGGCATGCCGGGCGCACCCTCGACCGATGGCAACGACCGATCGCTTTTCTTTTCCAATTGGGACACCCAACCGTCGATGCAAGATGCTTACCAACAACTTTCTGCTCAGATTCTCGATTTCTTTTTTCCTCCTGGTACGGTCGCTTCCAACCAAAATAGCAGCATCAATCATTTTTTCCAGCCTGCGAATATTAGAGATTTCCTCGATTCCTACATCCATTTCCATGTTCATTTTTCTTTCATACATATTCCTACGTTCCGAATCATGGAGGCGTACACTGGCCTGACCGCCGCTATGTGCTGCGTAGGTGCTTGTTACTCTCATAGTGTCGAATCATCGCTCGTTCGCGAGGTCACCAACCTCCTCAATATTGCACTCGAGCGCGATTGTAATCTTCTTTCGGGATCTCTCGCGCAGCCAGGTATCAGAGTATTGGATGGCCGTGATAAACGAGGCATCGAGAAATTACAGTCACTCATGTTAGTGTCCGCACTTCTGATCTGGAACGGAACGCCTCTCCAACGCGAAACTGCCCGACGATTGTTCCCATGTGTGGCTTCTATTGTTCGCGACTCGGAGCTTCTTCATGTGAAGAGCGAGAACACCCTGTTCAGTGTTCTGCACCAACCCAACCTCGACCTACGCACCTTGACTCCGACAAATTTTGACTGGACAGCATGGGTCGAACAGGAGACACGCGTTCGGCTGATGCATATGGTCTATCTCATGGACGTTGCTCGTGGCCTTTACTTCAATTGCGAGCCTGAGTTTGACGCTTTCGAAATTCGCATCCCTTTGCCAGCCGACGACGCAGCATGGGAGGCGCAAGCCGGTGATGAGTGCGCGCGAGCATTGAATCTATATGGTATCGATGCTGTCAAGATGACTAACCCTGACGGGTCTCAACGAAGTAAACAACCTGAGCTAGATTTGGTCTTAAAGGCTATGCTACATGGTTCCATTCAAATCCAACCCGGCAGCACAAATCTTTATGGCAAATTTATCCTCATTCATGCATTGCTAGCACAGATTCGACGTGCACAGGTCGAGGGCTCTTTGGCCGGGCTGAATGGATCGGTAACACCCCTACGACAAAATGACTGGATCGTCAACAATGGCTCAGAGACCGGAAGTGGACCTGCTAGTGCCAATAACAGTGGACGAGGTACCCCAGTTTCTGGTATTCAAGGCATGTCTCCCCAGGCTTACAAAAGCATCAAGACGGCGCTCGACAAATGGAAAACATATTGGGATATGGACATGGCCATACAATTTCCTCCTTCAATAACAAACCCTCGACGACATGGTTTTTCACGCGATGGGACACACTTTTATTGGGTGGCACGGTGGCTACTCAAAAACACGTCACCTGGTGATTTGCAGAGCGACCCGGATCAAAGGTTCATGCAAAGTATTCATCTGCTCAAATTGGTTACATCGTGGGTCCAAAACGACGGTGCAAATCGAGGCGAAGAACTTGGTTCAGTCGCCGAGATTGACCATGAATACGGCGCTTCTGCTGATCTTACTTTGGACATGGCTCGCTTATTTAAGCCAATGCCAATGGTAGTGGATTCATCGGCCGTGTCGTCGGTACGGACTGATGACGTATAGTCAGCAGCCCTTTTAACTTCCTCGAGCATTTGTGGCGCTTTCATCTTTCGTTTCGTTCTAAAAAATTTCGTTTCGTGGTCGCGTTCTTAATATGGGATCGACCACAGGGCATTGATGGTGGCAATTTTGTGCTTTGCATTTTCCGGGGCAGGCGACAAATAGACTGGCTTTTCGCATTTAGACACGACGCCTAGACTTGGCCGGCTTCGAGGGCCAGGTCTCACACCTTGTCAAGGTGTTGACGATGTTTCATGTTTGGTCGGTCAGACAAATGATACTGACACGGGGCGGTTTTCTCCGCGGTTGCATCTTTCATACATTGGGAGCATTCAGCAGAGTGGCTGGCGGGGTTCCGGTGCGGACTTGATGAGCATTTTTATCACGCTTAGGTGATGCCTACCTAGATAGCAGAACGATACAGTATATGGTTTTCATTGCACACTATTGTATGTTTCGTGGATTTCCATGACTTGCCTACTAACGAAGACTCGCGTGAGACCGATGCAAAATTTGGCAGTTTTGTTGCCAACTGCCTCAACACTGTATTATCTAGTTGTGTGTGTGATTGGCAGAGTCGCGGACTTTCGTTGGCATGTCTTCACCTAATTTGCTATTGTAAGCAAAGTCTCATTTCCCAGAATTGGTGTTTGACATGTGCTTCAACAAATTGGAGGAGCTAAGAAACAGCGAAGGATGAAATACTGAAAGAAGTCTAGGCCGAGAACCAGAATGATGAAGAAACCGCATTGCCAATAAAACAAATATGTGGCTTGCGACTCTTTCTCACTACTTAGCACTTGTATCTTGTTTTATCAGAGACGAAAGGGCTACGAAGCTGAACTATAGATTTCGTCACAGACCGGCTTGGCCAAAACAGTTGGGAGCTTGCCTAAGCTTGCATGAAGATGAGGAGGCTACGTACGGTGCCGCGTCCTGCATTTCCTTTTCTCTTCTTCTTCTCGTACTCTAAACGGCGACTCTGTGATATCAGATTCGTGGCAATTGATGACACGACCCAGTTCATATATACTTAGAGCAAGTAGCTCACTCGCAGTCTTGAGGAATAAGGTATTCCCAGCAAGGCATATTTGGCACCGAGATACCGCCAGCCTGGGATCACCGTCCTTCCCCGCGCTCGACGGTTGTGATGCGCGGCGTGGCGCGGCGCAGGGCCTCTCTGTCCTCCTCGGTCGGTTTGAAGTATTTCTCCTCGGCGCGGTCCGATAGCTGCAGGCCGACGACTCCCCAAGCGAGTAGACCGAGCCCCACGCCGATACGAGTGCGCGGAGAGAGGTTGCGGAAGGATCTGAGGGTGGGTGTTAATCCAAATGTGTACTGGCGGTTGTGCAACGGCGAGGTATTCAATCTCGATTCTCCTGTGCAACGCAAAGGTTCTGAGATCGGACAGGATCATAGGTACAGAACGATCAGTGAGTGAGAATATTCTGACGGTTGCAGCGCTTCTGCTCTTGGGACTCTGAAGCGTGAGGCGCACGGCAATGAAACGTGATGGGTGGCAACCATGTGAGCAAAGGAAAAAGGCAGATCACGGAAGAAGGGGAGGGTATTTCCATGTTGGGAAGGTCATGTGAAGAACAAAAGGAAACGTGAGGAAGCACAGGGAGCAATAGAGAATGAAACGTACTGTAGGAGCGACATGACATGTGATGTATCGGGCGGCGACAAGAGGCGGCAGAAAACCGACTAGGGGCGTTTATACGAGCGCGTCGGAGTAAGCCGGCGCAGATTGGGTGACGAGCAAACAGGTGTGAGAGAGGCGAGTTTGTTTGCTATGCCATACAATGTGTAGTTGGCAGCGACGTGATTGAGCGAGCAGGTCTATTGACTTAATCTGTAGGCAAGGACCGAAAAGACTTTGGCTTCTTATGGTTGGCTGAATCCCGATCCAAGTGGTGGTGATGCGCTGATGTGAGGTAGGGCGGGGAGACGGCGATGTATTCCAAAGTATATCTTGAGATCACATGATCATTGCAAAAAGTGCTTCTGTGCTTATGAGGCTTGCACTTGCTGCTGTTTACCTGAGGGTCTCACGAGATTCCAGATTGCGACGTAGTAAATTGATATTGCGACGTAGATATCCGTTAGAGGACCCTGAGCGCCACCTTCAAGCCACAATCAGGGTGGCAGGAAACAGGCTTGTTGGTATGTACTGCAGCAAGAAAATCGCATAGAGGGGTCTTGTTCTCAGGTATGAGGACAACGGAGTTATGTATATAATGCAATAGTGTCTTAGGTCCACAGTCCGACACCACAGGGTTTACTGCAAAATAAGGTTAGCTATGTTTTGAAGGGCCCTGGAAACAAAGTTTTTTCGTGGAGGTAACTCGGTAAGTATTTCTGGGTGAAAGGTATACCTTTAATATTCTTCGACAGACGATTCTTCTACAGACCCTGCCAAGTCCTCAAGACCCTCAGCCAAGGTGACGGATCTGTCAGAAGAGCCAAGATATCGTATTGAACAAAGTTGCATGGACCAAACCCAAGCATATCTACATACGTCAAATTCATACGAAGCATAATTATAGTCAGAACCTGTTCTCGCGTCAGTCGGTCACGAAACACTCCAGGCGGTGGCAACTGAAGGTCCGCTTCATTGGAGTCTGAACAAAGAGACTGTGGGAGAAGCTGAGCTGCTGAATCAGCTTGACTCCCCAGCGTGTTCGTAGCTGTAGCTCGTGATAGCCTTTGCCTACTCGATATTGTTCGAATCAAGCGATTATCAGGATCGAATCTTCAGTGCGGTGTGTGAATTAGGGTTGTCCAGGAATTTGAGATGCGAAATCCGAAAACCTAGAAACAAGAGTATCCGGCTAAGTGCTCTCCGCAACCATTCAGCAATAAGATGGTGTGAAAGGGCCATGATTTCATCAACCGATGCGGTAATCCTCGGCCAAGAAACTGGAAGATGCCTTCAACACGTTCTCAATCATGTAAAATCTCACTACCGAAGTCCTACCTGGCAGAGGTTGTGGCTAAGTTCGGCTGTGAGGAGAACCAGAAAGAGGAAGCGAGGCGTAACTTTCAGGGATCAGATCAAGACACCACGATCAAGGGAGTTGAGGGGAGAGGGCGCATGTGATTTTGATATCACATATCAGGAACTGGTGAAAAGTCATGGGTCAGGTTGAAATACGGGGTTAAAGGCATGTGTCGTAGATCTACTTTTGTAGCTATGAAGTTTTCTGATAAAATGGGGGGTTTCCATTCTGTGTGTCCACCTATCGGGAACCGGGCGATTTGATATGTATTAGGCGAGAGCACTTCGACACTTCCTACGGTTTCCTGATAGACCCCAATTTATTAAATTTAATCACTGGCACCAAACTGCGAGCGGTATTCCTCGATTTTGCTGATGTCGTTATCGGATATAACACCTTTCATACCGGCGATAATATCCTCGAGCTTCACAATTGAAATGATAGGAATTTGGTACTCCTTCCGTAATTGCCCGATAGCACTCGTCTTGCCGTCACCATCTGGCAGGGTTTCCTGGCGATCAAGTGCGACTACGATTCCCACGACAGTACCACCAGCGGCCCGAATCATGTCAATGGCTTGGCGTTTTGCCGTGCCAGCGGAGACAACATCGTCGATGATCAAAACCTTCTTTCCCTTCAAAGGTGAGCCAACAATGGTACCACCCTCGCCGTGGTCCTTCGCCTCCTTGCGGTCGAAGCTATAGGCAGCGTTCTTGTATTTGGCAAAGTTTGTCTTCGCCAGCGCGTAGAAGACGGCAGCAGCGAGAGGAATTCCCTTGTAGGCCGGACCAAAGATGACGTCGAACTCGGGTGCCTCAGCAGCGATGGTCTGGGCGTAGGCGTCGGTAATGGGGAGATGTAGAGACCCCGTGAAAAAGTCGCCAGCATTGAAGAAATAAGGTGATGTTCTCTTGGACTTCAACTGGAAGGAGCCGAATCGCAAAGCACCGCCCTGCACAGCGGCGCGCAAGAAGTCTTGCTTGTACTGCGGCAAGGACATATTGGCGGCTGAAGTCTGTCACTGAGCGGGATATGATAAGTCAGTTGAAGGTGGGGGGCAGTGAGTAGATTTTATACTGAGCCATCTAGCTGGGCAAGAAAGGCCCTGGGTAGAAGAATCACATCTGCAAGTGCTGATTCTACTTAGAAAACCCAGCAAAGTCACCGAGTATCACTTGATACTTCAATTGTTCCACTGCTTAATGAAGCTGGACCAAATGCCAATATTGAATATTCAACAAGGTCCGTACTGTTGCTGGGTGCTCTGTTCTGGGAGCGCATGTTGGGTGCTCTTAGCTACGTACCTGTTCTATGTCTGGCTTCCGGTACCTAGCTCAGCCCGTATCAATGGGGGTCTCTCAGTGATGATAGCTGTGTGACGAGGTTGCAGCAAAATTTGTCTGGTATGGCAAAGTTGTTGGTGTAAGTGCACTTATGTAAAGCTCGATGGCCAAGACAGGCACAGGCTCGACAGGGTCCTTCTGCATAATGCCGCTGTCGCCCACTCTATCGACATTTCTGTAGGTGGGCTTGGTTGGCTAATGGCGGGGCTTATCGCTGATAAGATAAGATCAAAAATAATTTTTGGCCGCCCACCACCCTCGATGCTCCATCCATTCGCTATTCCGCCATTTCTTTCGCATTGCAGGCCGACCTCATTTCGGTTCGCACCATCTACCTTGCCCGCTCTACGTCGTACACCCGCTACATCGCAGCCATGAAGACGACGTGGAAGGACATCCCCCCAGTTCCCAACTCTCAGGAGTTTCTGGACGTGAGTCGAAATACTTGATCGTCCATTACACTCTTGCCCGCTAACAGCAAAAAACTAGATCGTCTTGTCCAGAACTCAACGTCGCTTACCGACCCAGATCCGGTCCGGCTTCAAAATCAGTAGAATTCGAGGTTTCTATACACGAAAGGTCAAATTCACGCAGGAGACTTTCTCTGAGAAATTTCATGCCATCCTCGAGTCCTTCCCGAGGCTCCAGGATATCCACCCGTTCCACCGCGATCTCATTAACACTTTGTACGATGCCGATACTTTCCGTATTGCGCTTGGTCAGCTCTCGACTGCGAAGAGCTTGATAGAGACCATATCGCGCGACTACGTCCGCCTTCTCAAGTACTCCCAGTCATTGTATCAGTGCAAGCAATTGAAGCGCGCTGCCCTAGGTCGCATGGCAACCATTACGAAGCGCCTGAAGGAACCACTACTCTACCTTGACCAGGTTCGCCAGCATTTGGGACGTCTTCCCTCCATCGACCCGAATACCAGGACTCTGTTGTTAGCTGGTTTTCCGAATACAGGAAAGTCTTCTTTCCTGAAATCCATTACTCGAGCCGATGTCGACGTTCAACCCTATGCCTTCACCACCAAATCTTTATTCGTTGGTCATTTCGATTACCGGACTCTTCGCTACCAAGCTATAGACACGTAAGCAGTATCTGCAGTAAAAACAAGCGGTTCGGATTGCTAATGTGAATCTAGCCCGGGTGTGCTTGACCATCCTCTCGAAGAAATGAACTCGATCGAGATGCAGAGCATCACTGCTATCGCCCATTTGAGAAGTGCCATCCTATATTTTATGGATTTGTCTTGCCAATGCGGCTACAGCGTACAGGCTCAAATCCAACTATTCCAGAACATCAAGCCTTTGTTCAGCGGCAAGCTGGTGTTCCTTATTGCCAACAAGTCCGACGTGCTCCGTGTTGACGAGTTAGATGAAAACACTGCTGCAGAACTCAAAGCCTTGATTACCGATGATGTGCAACTATTGGAAATATCCTGTAATACCGAAGAGGGTGTCCAAGCCGCGAAGAACGCAGCCTGCGAGAAGCTTCTACAGGAAAGATTATCTCACGGATTGAAGGCGGGCACATCAAGCAGTGGTGTTCCAACAGGTCGTCTAGCCGATGTGATGAAGCGAATCCATGTCGCTCAGCCCATGGATGGTGCTGTGAGAGAGGCCTTCATCCCAGATGCCGTGAAGAACATGCAGAAATATGACAAGAGCGATCCTGCACGTCGTCTGCTTTCGCGGGATGTTGAGGAGGCAAGTGGAGGAGCGGGTGTCTTCAATGTTGATCTAAAGGCTTCATACCTCTTGGAAAACGATGAGTGGAAATACGACAGGATACCCGAGATATTTGACGGCAAGAACATTGCCGATTTCATTGACCCGGACATCGAGGAGAAGTTGAAGGCGCTAGAGGAGGAGGAAGAGAGACTCGAAGCCGAAGGCCATTACGATTCTGACGAGGAGATTGACGATGCTGAAGAGGCTGACATTCGAGTTAAGGCGGAGATGATTCGTGAGAAGCAGGCGTTGATGCGCAATGAAGCCAGGATGCGGAAGGTTAAGAATCGGGCGGTGCTGCCCCGCAAGGCCATTAAGAAGCCTCTTTCACAGCTCGATGATGCGCTAGACCAACTGGGTATCGACACACACGATCTGCAGCTCCGAGCCCGAGCAGACGCTCCCTCTCGTGGCCGGTCTCTTAGCAGGAGCCGGTTAGGCACAGAGGATCCCAATGGAATGGACGTCGACGAGACACCCAAGGACAGACTCAGATCCAAGAGCCGAGCGAGAAGTCAGCCGGCGACGAATAGGCGCGACGATGGCGTCGAAGATGTGGATACGAGGACGAAAGCAGAAAAGCAAGCCAAGTTGAGCCAGAGAAAGATGAACAGAATGGCAAGGCAGGGAGAGGCCGACCGTCATATCGGTACCCCGATGCCAAAACATTTGGTATGTCACCTATGCAATGCCTGCGTTGAGATATCAGCTAACCAGCAATACACCAGTTTGCGGGCAAACGCTCTATGGGCAAGACATCTCGCCGTTAATGATTGTTGCATTCGGGGGCGGATCCGTTGCGTTCATTGGCAGGGCACCAGATTTATATCTTACGGCGTTCCGGATGGAAACTGCAGTTTTGCTAGATATCATGAATGCGATCCTGAAATGATTTGTGATATTCTGACTTGCTTTCCATGTCTACCCTTATATCTTCGTATGATGAGACCGCCCCGAATGAGATTAAATGCAACTGGTGAATGGCGGGCAAGCGACAGCTGGGTCGGTTTGGCAGCTTCGCCACATTCGCGCAGTATAAGCAACGAATTTTAGGCACGAGAAGTGATGAAGGCGAGCACGGTCAGCGCAAAAGCCACCAAAGGCCGAGTCGCGTGACTTCACTCCCGAATCCTGGGTCACAGACAGCCCCATGGCACGGAGGCTGTAGTGCTTCCTCCCCTCACGTTAGGCAGTTCAGTGCTCCCGGCGAGTTCCGTTGCCAGCGACTGGCTACCGGCGCAAACCCAACATGCTCTCTCGAGGTAATATCCGCGGCATGGTATCTATCTAGTGACACCTTGAAAGGGCGGATTCTTGAGAACAACGATAGGCACAATTTAACCGTTTTCGACTGTGGTACCGAGGATAGTGACCTCTCCTCAGTTCAACTCCTCCACAGGTCGCTCCAGGCTGCTGTTTCGCGCTGTGTCAACCTAGTTGATTAAGCCTTGTGAGAGGCCAGGGGAGGAAGAATTACTCCTAGATCCGTGGGAGAAGATGGACGAGCAGCCATAAATGTGTACGTTTCCAATGACCAGGAGAAGCACACTGATGGTATTATATAGATTTCATCATATCGATTATGTTGGGTCGGACTGGCCCAAGTAATCAGTTAGGTATTGAAAGCCGGCCGCGTCCACATGCTGGACGGCCTTGCCTTCTGAGGCGATATATCGGAATGCATTTCCATTTCAGACCGACGAGCCTAGAATCATCTGTGGAAATGAATGATTCAGCCACCATCCAATCAGGTCTGATGAGACACATCTACGAACGCCAGGCTGCCATACCCTGCTGAGACCGGGCCGAATGCACTAGATGAATAGAGAATAGAACACCATCAGAGGAGCTGTGTATCATTCCGAATCCTTCCAGCAAAGCCGCCTGCGGCTTGATGTGATACTCTCGCGAGCTTGTGATGCCTTTGAACCAGTCCGTCCCAAGATCTATACTTCTTGTAAGACGGCAACTCCCTACGACTATCCTGTAAATGTGATTCACCTAAAATTCAGGACACGGGGAGTGAAAGTGTCTAGAAACCATTATTAGAGCGTACTTCTCACGTATTAAGGGTGACAGAATTAACCCACCATATCGTGCCAACCACCACCTCCAAAGGTAGCCTGGCTTTCACCAACGTGTTCGAAACCAAACCTTCTGTAGTAATTGACGAGGTACTGGTAGTCAGACTTAGCATTGTTTTCAGTCGCTGGCAGCAGAGCGCATGGTGCAACTCACACTTTCGCAAATGAGCGAGATTCGGTCCGCAAGGCCCGCGCTCTTGATCTGCTGCAGGTAGCTTTTCATGATAAGTTTGCCCATCCCGCAGCCTTGAAGTTTAGGATGAACAGCAAGTGAATGTATACAGACAGTACGGCCGAGTTCGTGATGGCCAAGACCAGTCGTATTCTGCTTCACTGTCGCATAATCGCGAGGGTAGTCCATGGCGGCATCCGTGACAACCTTGTCATTGGATCGGGTCGCTATGATGTGCGCCATAAGTACGCCGACAGCTCCATCGTCGCGGTTTGTCTCGACAGGGTGCGCGGTCTTCATAGTCTCGATTTCGAAGTCCTTTGCATTCTTCGGAGCCACTGTACAAAAGACTCCCATACAGAGCTCAGGACATGCTGCCAGGCGATATCCGAACTATGCCAAAGGTTAGTCATGGATTCTAGGTCTCCGAACACAACACTCGATATCGAGCAAGTAGTTGATAGTGGAATAGGTTCAGCCGGTGCCTGCACTAGCAGATGTCACATGTGCTATAAGTCGTAACACACTTTCGCGAGCTTTCTCGTCACGCTGCGCGCTCACCAGCTTCGAGATAAGAAAGAGACGCCTTTCAGAGGCCGGGATGGTAATAATCTGGTTTTGGGGCAAATCAAACCTTCTCTTTACTACAGCGATGCGCCGGGTTGGTAAAGGCAGCATTCTCAAGCGCAAAGCAGCTCTCAATATCCTTCACCGTAAGTGGGCAGATGTTTGGTGAGAAAGGAAATGGCAGCAAAGTCTGTTTCAATCGTGAGGTCAGTCAATCTCTTATACAATGCCTTCTTGTATGCTGTGTGATAATGCTCTTATGGAATCCGGCGGGCCATTAATCCTGTACGTTATTTCCCCCCTGGAGAAGCGAGAGTATGGACTCAGGCCACACTCGGCGATCCGAGCAGTTAGATGAGACTCGAATGGGTCAGTTTCATCGAGCAGATACTGACCTGAACAGAGTTGGAGGGCCGCCGTCGCTTGCGCTCACCACTAATGGTCTTTTGAACCTGGACCAAGTCATCAGGCAAGTCCTCCTGGTCGTCGATGGCGCTTGGTCCATCGCACTCTGGCAAGGCCATGGCGTCCTTATCAGGACTCTCGAAGGAATCAAAGGGGGCACCAGGAGAACCAAATACATCGGCTCCGGCCCCGGTAGCATGCTGTCCCTCTGCGGGTTTGTCGGCCGGCTCGGACATCGTGGCTTGAGTGGGTTCCGGTTCACTGCACGGGACTTATGTCGCGTGATTGGCCAGCTGCAGTACGATGGCGCCGTCGTTGCTGCTGTACGTATCAAGCACGAATAGAGGGTCAACGTCTTGTGGTGTCTCGGCAGTTGTGGGCGGATGCAACGCTGATGTGCGTTCAGGATAGCAGGATGCAGAGGCGTAATGCAGAAGGGTCCCGTGTCGTGATGTCGGGTCTCCGAGAATACTTGTTGCTATAGGCAGCGGCGGCAGCAACAAGAGGTCGAAACGGCTTGGACAGAGGGCGATCGAAAGCCTGACGAGACGCCTCTCCTTAATGAGGTTGTTTGTGCAATAGGACAGATATCTGGTGTTTGGGCGTGACTGGAACTAGACCACGTGCTACGCAAGTCTAGCGGAGTAGCGACCAAATCGATGGAGTTGTCTACGTTACTGCGCAGACCTGGCGTTGTGCACTTAGATTTGTGGGGGCTTGAATGGGTTATAGTGATGAGGATATCAGGTTGGCGGTGTCCGGGAGGTGGGAGTGAGTGGTGAATGGCGGCGGATGGTGAATACCAAAGGTCAGTGAGAGATCAATTGTCCACTTGGGCTCCAGTATTTCGGAGGCAGTCAATAAGTAGGGCAGGGTAGGTAGTCAGTCAGTCGTTGGGCTCGAGGCAGTTGCAGTTGTGATGTGATACTAGTACAAATCATCAAAGAGGGTCAGCTGCCGAAAAGCAACAAGTCAGAGAGAGGGATTGAGGTTGTCGAGATACCTACTAAGGCCCTAACATGTATGTAGAAACGACTGCCCTGCCCTGCCCTGTGTCGATCTTTGCGCGTGACCGTGGCCGTGACCGTAACTGTGACCGTGACCATGAGGGGGTCCATGTACAGGCAGGTATGCCGGTCGACTAATAACAACCCAATAAATCAACTCATATGTAACCGCTACAAAGGTGCTTTCCCAACTGGATGGCATTGATTAACTGACGAGCCCGCCGGTCTTCTATTCCCTCTCCCCTTTATGCTGACCACCTTGTCGTGGTTGTGTGCGTACTACGCTACTAATAAGCCTCTAAGCTCACTTTGCTTAGGATCTAGCCATGGCATCTACGCTATTGCTTCTGATAAACACTAGGCCTACTACTATTGCACAGGTATTGTATGACCTGCACACCAAACATCATTCCATCTGCTTCTTCGCCAGTTTGGCCTGCATTCTGGGCATTCAACCCAGCAAAATTACGTTCACGTACTGCAGTCAACCTACCTCTTGAAGACTTGACCTGATCTGGGCAAGAATGGGAACGGAACAAAAGAAAAGAAAAGAAATGAAAAGGGATGACTCAAACATCAATCTTGGAACCAGAGGGTATCATTTATCGCCTGTCGTATCATACACTCTTCAGCTCCTCAGCTGCCCACGCCTATTTCATCTTGTGGTATCCTTCCCTCTATGGCTCTTGCTAACATTCTTTCCTGCTGGCTTTCCCTTCATGGACAAAAGCCCTCTAAAAAGGACGTTACAACAGCCCGGGTTCAACGCTCTCCATCAACACGTGAAACCCGGCGAATGCTGCCATATCTCCTTCCCGTCATAGCGAAACCCTCCCAAAACGCCGTGTATAAATAAATAATCAGTGGTATTTCATCCATCTTCGTTTGACTTTTCGTGCTTTTGTGGTATCTTGTGCAACGGCTTCCACCTGCTCCATTTGCAACGCCGTATACTGCTTGGAGCAGATTTGTGGTATCATATCCGGCCTGGCCCGTGCATATAAGCGTCAAGAGAGCATGTCGCCTGCACTTCATCGCCCGCCCCAACTGTCCCATGATAATTTTCGAAACAAAAAAACCAATTCAACGTTAAATCGAGATGGCCGAAGAGCGGAAAGAAACTAAACTAACTACGAAAAAGCAATGTCGACCGATGTATCGTCATAGGACCGGGTATTTTACGCCAGGGTATATCCAGCCAGGGTATTTTGCGCGTAGAGCATCTAAAAGGACGGGAATCTAACGGAATGGTCCAATGGGACCGGGGTATCCTGAATTTGTAGAGTGAGACGTGGACGGGCGGCCGCTGTCACCGGAAGCACGCGTATTGTGCCGTGGTGTCACGTCGCCGCCATGGATGTTTGGCATCAGTCCCTTTTCAAAGCCGTTGCCGATATGGCGGCTTGCCCAAGGGTTGTGGTCATCGTCTGGAAGATTGACACCGCTATCATTCCAGGGGTTGCGGTCAGCATTAAAGCTCCGCGTAGACTCAATCGAGATCAACGAGGACTTGGACACATTGCTGGATCCTTTGAAAAACGTGTTCATCGAATGAGAGCTGTTCTTTCTACGGTCGAGCGAAGAAAGAAGCTGAGACGGCTTTCGAAGCTTGTCAAAGAGGGTGGTGCTTCGTTGCTGTGATAGCTCATCACCAAAAGCCGGTTTGGTAGGTGAATCTGTCCCTACAGAGGGAGCATGTTGCAATAGCTTCGAGTCGAAATATTGGAGTGAGTCCTCAAAGGAATCCGACTTGGGACGAGGAATGGCACCTTTAACAATATTAGCCTCAACGCTGGAGGCAACAAACTGCTGCATCAGAAATTCAATGGCATCACGCAGGCCACCAGCGTTGTTCCGGGTTAATTTCCAGACCAAAGTCACAGTGCGCTCTCCATCATCTGTTTTTTCCTCGGGGTGTTCGTGAACCTCCAAGTTCACTTCGTGCTGAGTCTTCAACTTAGAAACTAGTTCGTTGACAAATTCAGGTGATTCGAGGAATTTCACCAAGGATGGTGTCCTGGTCAACACCAATTCGTGGGTCTCGGGAACCATGCCCTAGTACAACATTTAGTATTCAAGGTCCATGTGTGCTCATGGCCGAGATAACTTTGGGGACTTACCAGGAATTCATCAGCACACAAAGGAACTTGCCATTCAGGACCAGTGACTGTGACTTCATCACTTGCTTGTTCAGTGCTAGGGAAGACAATCTTGCAGTTCCATTTTTTCTCCAGCTCATCAATCTGCTCGAGGCGGGCAATGAGCTGACGATGGTACAAGCGATCAACGTGGACAACTTGCGACGTGAACTCCGAATGCTGCACAGGTTCTGTCAGTGCCGATCGGGACAGCTTGAAGAGGAGAAAGGACTTACAGCCCTGTCAACCATGTCAAGAATCTCCACCTTGACCAGCTCAAGGTTCTGCGCATTTCGAGCTGGTGTGCGGCATATGACATTGTCAACCTTCACGTCATCGTCCTCACGACCCATACCACCTGTTGAGAATATTAACGTAAACCCCAGAAAAGAAGGGCTTCCAGTTTCCAAGAACATACCTCTGTCCATTGCATTGGAGAACTTAACAAAGACGGAATGTTTCTTCATGATGCGCTGGATATGCTGCCCACCAATACCGATAATTCTCTTGTGATACTGATCAGGCACATGGAACGAAATCGAGGCCGGCATTTCCTGCTCGACCAGAGTCATGCCTTGCTTCATGGAATCGTACGTCGGAGCGATGACATCAATGTCGAAATTGTACTCTCTGAAGCTTTCAAACATGATCTGAACGTTGCCTGAAACAAGTCAATCACCGATATCGGTAAACAGAGGTATGTTTGACTTACTTTGAGTCATGATTTTGTTGATCTTGCCATTCTTCTTGCCAGACACAAATTCTTTGTGCTCGTTAGCAAGCTCGATCTTGACACGAATCTGTTGTGCCGCAGCGTTCATCACGAACGGAACCTGCGAAAGAATTGGAAGTGCAGATTTGACTGCATCATCAGATCCTGTGATCGTGAACGTCATCTTGTCGAACGCAATGTCTGCATCAGAATTGGCACATATATCCCCAAGAAGAGTGCGTATCTCGTGAGGATTTGGCAGCAGAGCCCCAGGGCCCTGTTGGATAGCCCAAGCAGAATTGTAGAATTGGCCAGCCTGTAAATCAGTCAGTATAGGTCTTTGCTCCAGATGGTTCTATCGACACCTACCAGCGACATTATCTCTTTCATGGTGCGCTCGATCTGCAATCCCTCGATGCCTTGCACACGAATCATGTTTCGCTGGGAAGCCAGTGGCGGGAACATGATGTATGTTCCATTGGTATCCATTATCTTTCGCACCTTGTCCATTCGACCGAGAAGGATGCTATCGATCTTCGATGGAGCAACAACTGCATCTTTCATGAAGAGCTTGGTGCGGTTCACCAGCTCATGGATTTTACGCTTTGCCAACTCAATGCCCTGGGGGTTCTCGCCAGTAATGAAGATCTCGTCTGGGTTGCGGCGGTTGGCCTTCGGAGGACAGTATCGATATAGCTGAGCGAACGGTGGGAAGTAGATGGCTGTGTTGGTGGCCGACTCGATCAATTTGATGTTCTTTCGCGATCGACCACAAACAATGGGGTGCAAGGTGCTCTCGAAGTGCATCACATCCAGGTGTCGGTTAAGCTACACAAGTTGTTAGAACCCTTACATTATTATGTCACATAAGCTGACTGTACCAATTTGTCAATGAAGATCAAAACCTGGGTCTTGGCATGCTCGGTAGACTCAATATCACCGAAGATAGCAATGCGGAATCTCGAGTCGTTAATGATCTCGACATCACCGTTGAGACAATCGACTGGTGGTTGGAGTTTGGGACCGAGAATGAAGATGTCAACTCCGCAAAAAGCCGCGAATGTGTCTAGAGTTTCCGTGACATGTTGCTTCAACGAATTAGTCGCCGCATCAACAATCAGGCTATTCTTAATATCGATAGTGGCGCATCTCTACAGGTTCCAGTTTAGTCAAGTCAACTCTATGATCACCATTAGGGCCGAGACCAGAAGAAGCATACCAGGGCCAAGGGCGAGTCGCTCAAGATGGTTTCACGGCTCTTGTGTACTAGTTCCGGAGCACCGGTTAGACAGACGGTAGTGACTTGTCCCTTGAGGTGTTTGGGTGTGGTAGAGACCACGTAGGCCTCAATAGACAGCGGACCGCTCGTGAGCTTATCGCACAAGGTGCGCAGATTGACAAGATGCTGGGCATGAACGGGTAGATCGTATATAGGCACGTCGTCTGGGGCGTCACCGGGATGGGTCCATTTAAGGACAGCGCCGCCGGTTGCGAAAAGGATCTCTTCGGTATTGGGGCCGGCGAGGTCAGAAGCGAAGGGCACATTGAATGAGAAGTGAATGGTGGAATCAGCAGCCGGCGAGGGACTTATTGGAGGAGCTCCCGGAGCTCCGGTCTTTTGGTGAGGATTCATCGGGGTCATGCTCATATTGGGATTCGGTCTCGAAAACATGCCGGCGCTTGGGCTCTGGATTCGATCGCTCCAGTGACGCATGCCCATGTTGGCCAGCTTTTGCATGGTGGGTGAATTGGGGGAACGGGGAAGGGGTATCGAGGGTATCGAGAACAAGAAGCAACAGAATAATAGAAGAAGGGAGGAGAAGAAGAAAGGGAATAAGGAAGGAAGAGAACAGAAAAAGGGTATCGTGTTCTCGACCTCTTCTTTACTGGGGAGAGGGGATGCAGAGATAGAAACCTCTACAACTAGACTTGTTGGTGGGGAGTGATGAGAGGTTGAGGGAGGAAATGGTGAGGTGAGGAGAAGTGGATGATGGGATGGAGAGACTCTGGAGGACGGGTCGGGAGAGGGCTCGAGAATTGGAACAAGAATTGATGGTAATGCCACCTTGGGCGTCGCAACTCGTGAGGTGGAATGGGACCTTGAGTGACCTGGAGAGCAAGTAATGGAGACCTGGGAGCCCGCTAGCAGGTCGCTGACAGCCACTGGACGGCCACTGAGCAATGCCTAGAGGACGCCTACTACGGGAAGTGGTCTCGGTGGGCTCGGTACCTAAGGTACCGCCTATCTCTGCTGTTCTAGCCCTTATGGCCGTCTTGACTCTCCGATGCTGACTTGCAGGGTTGGATTACCTGATTACCTCCAGCAATGCAGCAAATGGGAGAGCCACAAGGCCCTGTCCGGCACTGCCACTGTCATCGGAAGCTTAGGAGATCCAGTGTGTACTTAGGTATGTGCTAGCTCTCAAATCCAAGTTTAGCGTTGCCTGGACCATACATGGCCATTTCCACTCACGGGTAAAAAGATAAAGGCACCAGTCAGTACTCTCTTGCTGCCAAATCATCGCAGGCGCACCAAGATATCCAATACATATCTTCGCGTCCCGTCTCCTCCATCTGCATACTGTACGCGACTCACAGTCTCACTCTTTGGCATGCCAGTCGCCCGTCTGGCTACTTAGGTAAGTATGGATGGACCTGCTTATTGGTTTTGAGTTACAAGGAGAATTGCCAGAGTGTGTCAGTGAGAGGGAACACCATGGGTATATTGAGTTGAAAGCAACACAGCAGGAATAATTGATGGCACGACCAAGAGTGATGCCATATGCTGGCTCCTTTTACAGGTACCTCATAGACAGGCAGACATTGTGTGGCGCCATGGCGTACCGGAGTACATATCTTAGCTGTCTCTGTATCTGGAGTCCTTAACTAACATTCCATTTCAGAAAGTATCTACCTCCTCCAAAGGGGCGCCTATCCATCTCTTCACCACTACATTGGTCCAGCCCGGTATTCTACCTCATCTAACCTAGGAGATATGTACCTATTGTATCATCGCGACTTGCTTCACGTCCTGCAGCATGAAGTTTCCGCAAGTCTGTCTTCTGTAAGCATCGCTCATTGATAACTAGCATGAACAGCTGGCTCGTTCTTATTTCCGAAGAAGCTTGTGTCTGCGGCCTATTTTCTGTGAGGAGCAAAAGCTGCCGAGCACATGAGCAGAACAGCAGATATTTACAGGGATGCGCATACATATGCAAATCAGCAGTCGTGAACATCTAACCGCCAGTAACGGCTCCAAAAATGTGCCAGTCATCAAGCACGAACAGTGGGCCAGGCTTTGGGCAAGGACCACTTTATTGCAGAGCACCAAGCGGAGCAGAGCAGAGGATGTATGCAAGCCGTGCGCGGCCCTCAATGGCTACGACTCTGGACTGCCCTAGTACCCTCTTTCTCGTCTTTGCAGAGCTTTGGGCCGTCGTGGTGGGCTGTTGTGGGCTGCTAGACATGTACCCTATAAACCATGATGCGATGCACTGACCGAATACTGGCACAGGGAACTCAGCCACAATTGCTTGTCATTTCAACCTCTGTGTTGTTTGCAAGTGGGAGTGGGATTGGGATTGCTAATTTGAGTCGTGCTTCGGACATTGGGTAAACAACTTTTGATTATGCTTTGTACCACGACTTGTCAAGTTGAAAGTTGGAAGGTACCTCCCTTACTAACGAGGAGGTACTCGCCTGGTAGGCTGGTAGACCACACAGCATCTGAGAGCAGCACTTACCTTTCCATCCAGCAAGTTTGGGCCTGCGTTTTACCATCCTGCCTGGCACGTATCAGGTGCCGAGACCAAATGCTTTCCTCTACAAACCTTGTCTGGGAGGCCACGAATCTCTCCTTTTGAACTTCTCCCATCCTTGTGCTGACGTGAAGCTTTTCCTCCTCCTCGCTCCCTCGAAACGGAACCATCCCGCCTACAAGTCCATACTTTGCAGACGCATCTACCGTCAATCCTGCCAATGAGGGAGGGGACCGCAGACTGCAGATCTGGCCTTGTCCTCGTCCTTGCAGCGGCACACGATACAGTACACAGTAGGTACATACCGCTCTTCTTGCTTACATTTCCTGCATTTGCGACTGCCGAAGTCCAGTCCAGTCCAGCATCATCGGCCTCGGGACTGCTGAAAACTTGGTCTATCTTAAATGACTTACGTCTGTGCTCCCGCGTGCTCCGCGTCCTCAACGTTTATCTCGTGATCACCATGCACAAAACGTACTATCGCTACCTAGTATAGTATTTTGAACACCCAGCAAGTACCTACCAAGTATCTACTAGGTAGATACTCTAGACTGGTGCTTAGCCAACCTAGATATCAAGCCAGTATCCTCCTGACCTGTTTTGCTTATACCGGTAAACGCCTAGCAGCATCCCGCGGAGCCGGCAGTATACCTGTTGTAGGACCTTCATGTATCGTGTGCTCTGCTGTGCAACTTCGGCCAAGCCGGTGGGACATAGGGCTGGCAAGCCCCCATCATGATTATATGCACAACTGACTGACCATACCCATTGCTATCCGTCACTTCTCTGTGCACGCAACACAGTCACCATTCTTATTGAGCTAAAGTATAAATAAGAGAACATCACGGAAACTCCTTATGAAACCACCCCATCAAACCCAAGTTTACTCAATATCCAAAAAGCCGCGCTCAGAATCCTCGTACCTGATCGACGAGCTCAGACCTAGACACCCGTAAAACCTAGTGGGAGGGGCAGGACCTCGCGCAGCTGAGAGGCACATGCCCAGATGTATCTACCTATCCATGGCAACCCAAACCTACTTGCTTGTTTCGCCCAGTTGCTTCCTGACAGTTGGAGAAAGTTCTCGCGGGCAAGAGGATAAATGTTACACACCTTGGAAAGCCACACGATCAATGGATCTACACAACCTGGCAACCTGCCTCGCGCACAGAATCCCGTCATGTCATGCAAAGAGCCGCGACCAACTGCCTGATCTACCGCAAATGTGTTTCCCACGAAAAAATCCCTCCTTCCACCCTCGTATCAGTATAAACATCAAAGTACTCTATGTACGTGAATTTGAATATGGCCTTGGTACCTACCTGCGCCCAGAGGTTTACCGTTGTTAGGTACTGCTCACTGTCGCCCTCTGCTTATTACTGGTGTTTACTACGGACCGAGTTGGACCCTTTGAAATACCTTACTTATTGTATAAGCCAACATCGAATTGGTCTGCTCTATCCACTCGATCATATCTACACTCGATCATCGAGCCGTTGGAATCCTTCTACTTGGGTATTGATTTATCTACATATCTACGGTAGCAAATGGCTTGGCTCTTGCCCTTGCTGCATCACACCCCCCTGGCCAGCGTACTGGAATATAAGTCGACTCTGGACTGCCGTGCTTGATCTACCACGCCTTGATGATCCGCGACTCCCACCACAGAAACTTCCCATAAGGTTCGAGCCCTCGGGTGTGTATTCACCCCTTGTTATAGATCTACGGGACTCGTGACAATGCCTCTTTAATTCGCATCCGGTCCTCCTCAATACAGTAGTTTCGAGCCCGCCACCATCAATACTAACCTTCGGACGTTTTCCGTGAGGTGCAACAATCTGCCCGACACAGAATGCGAACATTCACTCATCATTACCGTGTTTACGTGTCAGTCTCTTGATGAAATGAATGAGATTCATCCAGCATTTCTTCACAAGACATCCTTCGGTCATAAAACTCCCATCTCCTATATTACTAAAACGAACAAGCTACTCTGTCTGGTTGATGAAGAGACCGGCAGTCCATTGCCAATACCCAATGAGCAGACATACGTTACTTGTTGGACATGTTCCTAGTGACTAGTTTTATTTTGTCCAGACCTGCCCGCGCAACCTAATCAACTCGCACTGATGGCTGTTTACGTGTCGACACTTCTCGCGTCTCTACAGAGTACGATGATGCTTATTGGCAGTTCTGGCGCATTTGATTATTTAATACGCAATCTAGACATGGGGACATCGTGCCTTTTAACAACTTGAGAGAGGATCAGGTTGTAAATACTACAAATCAATCTCGTGTCAACCTTAGGTAGCTATGGGTTGGCATTACTTGTGCTTTATGCAATCCTCATTCCCGTTTGGACCATACGTGGGAACCTTCTCGTGACATCTACCGTCACCTGGAAGATAGATACCTTGATAAGTACACTACATTCTACTAAATCCGAACGCCAAAGCTGTAATGCAACTCCATTATGAATGCTTTCGGTCAAATCAGACTAGTTTTACACTGAAAGACTGATTCCATATGCTTGATAGTGAGTCCGACCTCGGGAGTCTGCACCAGACTCCCACGTGCAATATTAGTACATTTGTCTCCCGCTGCGATCGGTGTACACAAGTTCTTGCTGAACAGCACGAGGACGCTCGATATACGTGTACTCCCCATCGCCCTGTGGTGGGCGTTCGTAATAGCTCTCTACTGGCCGAACGCTGTATTCGCGCCGGGGCATCTCTACCTCAGCTGGGCGAACGCTGAACTCTCGAACTACCGGCGGAACGGCCTCTCTTCTGCTTTCTCTCGTTTCGGGATGTACGCTGGCAGCATATTGCCTGGGTGGCATGTCGGGCCGTGAACTCTGCACTCTGTCATAGTACGGCACTGGCTCCACAGGTCGTACACTGGCTGCCCTGGCAAGGTAATCCTGGGGTGTTTGCTGCTCCGGAAGCCGGCGCTCCATGGTTCCCCGGAATTGGAAACCTTGACCGGGAGGCCCCATGGACTGGGTTGGATAATCACGTTCGCGATAACTTCTGTACTCTGAGCCATATTCTGGCTGAGTGATGACACGTCGGGGTGGAAGAGTCGGCGAGGCACGTCGATAGATGATACCATTTTCCTCGTAACTCTCAGGACCGGGCATACGGGATGTCGCTCGTGCCGATGCTCGTTCATAGGCAACTCCATGCTCTCCTGCTCTACTGGAAGGCATAACTGATCGTCGCGCCATAGCACTAGCCGGAGGAGGCTCAATATATTCGCGGCCATACCCGTCGACAATAACGCGAGCGGGAGCAGCAGTAGGAGGGGCCATGACAGGCGAGCATCTTTCCACCATTCTAGGAGATCGCGATCTTGCACGATTCGTGTGTGGTCGCACACTCGCTCGGCCGTCGCGCTCGTAGGTGGGAAGGTCTCGATAAGCTGGATTCGCCACAGAGTATGACGCTTGTCGCATTGGACGCGGTTCGCTCGCCCCGTATGGCATAGCATAAGTTGGAGGCGACCGCACACGTTGAATATACTGTACAATGGTACCATCCGGTCTTCGCTCCTCGTACACAGCTGGCTCGGGTCTTTGACTGATTGGGGCCACTGAGTAACGTACCTGGCGAGCATATGGGTCATCAAATCTTTCGTAATTTGCAGCAGCAACCCTCTCAAGCATGGGTGCAACTGAGTAGCGCTCCTGCTGTACAATGGAAACGGGTCGCTCGAATCTTGTTTCATCGTATATCACCTCTGGATCTTGTCTATCGGATGGTCTTTGCCGTTTCTGAGGTCGAATGAAGTGCGGTGCAGACAGAGGAGAAGGCGATCGAGGTTCAGGCTTGATGCGAGGAGATGCTGGTGCGTCATGCGCTCGTCCATCGGCCTTCTTTTTGTTCTTCTTCTTGTTTTTCTTCTTGCTTCCCTTGTCACCCTGGGGAGAGCTTTCCGGACTAGTCACGATAGCATGTTCTTGCCTTAAAGCTGATACTTGCGCAGGTGCCCCTGTAAGAATACTGCTTTCGGATTGGACCATAGGAGGTTGGCGTGCTATGGCCAGTGGAGAAACATGCGCCGGTTGCGGCGCAAATGGAGAAAGATTATGGGCTCGGATTAGAGGAGAATCGTGCTGTCTGAAATTCGCATTAGGCTGAGGATATCGTACTGTCTCTGCGCGACTACGAGCGGCGGGTTGGTCCGAATCTGTATTGACAGAATTATCAGATCTACTAGCAGCACCGCTGTCTGAGCTTATGACCTGCGCCTCTAATTCTGCTCGGCGTCTCTGTTGGTTCAGAAGGACCTCTGTGCCATTAACAGTGGTAGACGGGGCAGGCTTATCATTTGCAGACGATACAAATTTTCCTTGTGCGTTTTGGCCAGTAGTGTGGGAGACAGCAGGTTGGGACGACGTGAGCGGCGTGAGAGGTCTGCGGTTATTTGTTTGACGCGCAATCGGTGAGGTGTCTTGCATATGCGCATCCCCGGACAGGTCTCGAGCTCCAGACGACTTGTGCGATTCGGGAGTATCGTGTTGGCTGGAATAGAACGTGTTCTCATCAAACGAATCACTAGCGTCGGAAGCATTAGCAGCCACAGCGGCATCAGCAATGGGCGGCGGAGCAGTAGCCTGTACTAAGGTTAAAGCCTTAGCCAGGATATCTGGGAGATCAATGTCAGAAAGTTGTTCCGCTATAGGCTGAGCGGCCTTTGTAGAAGCTCTTTTCTGATCAATCTGTTCCTTCAACGTCTTCTCGAGCCGCTGCCTCTGCAGCTGAATCTCTGCTTTGACTAGATCGTCAGATTTTTCTAGCAGGATAGGATGAATTGCCGCGGCGCCGTTGCCTTGCGGTATTGGGACACCCGGGATAGAGACAGTGGTAGGTTTAGTCCCCGACGAGGTCATTGTCAGCGCCGCCTGATGGGCATTGGCCTTGAATGACTGCATATTACCCATCTGAAAGCCATTTACAGCCTTTCTGTTGTACTGAGCCTGTGCAGCGGACGACGGTGCTGACATGATGGATTGAGCAGAAGGTGACGGCTTGGATGTGCCAGTTCTGGCCACTGAGGATGGGGGAACTTTGATTCTCGCGTGATTTCCCGATACGACCGTATCGCGAAAATGGATGATTTTCTGATACGCTTGTGGGCTGTCAGTTCTAGGAGAGGCCAGAGGCTCCTTGGTAGCGGACGGAGGACCCGTCGCTACATTGGCTTGTGCCATGGTAGTGGGAATGGTCACGACGCTTCAATCAATCATCAATACAGGCGCGTGAAATATTTGGTGATCAGTGACACGATAACGTTTCTCATCTGGAGTCCGTAGATGTTGGACGAAGGTAGCTGATGAAAGAAGCCCAACCCTCCAGATTGCACGATGTTGAGTGTAGGAAGGAGAGGACGTGTTGCACTAGACACTCGGGACATTTTTTTATTATTGGCGAGGCTAGCTGTTCCCTGCACGGACCCGCTGAATGTCAATCTCAAGTCTGTCGAATGCCCCACCACTGTCGAGCCAGCCAGCTGTGCCCTGTTCTGACAGCTGAGAAGACTGTCCTCCCCAACCTCAGCAAGGGCAATCCCGAGGTCGGTGATGGTGACACTAACACTCCCCGATCTGTGTTGCCTTTCTCGGCTGCAGCGCAAGCCTTTCCCCAGTTGCAACCATTAAGTCTACAAATCACTTTGTCGCCGGTGACTCAAGAATAACTACTCAGGCACAGCCGCTTACAGACGCGATCTTCAAATCCATTGTAAAAGGGCAGGACAGTCCCTCCAAGGGTGTAAATATACCGGGAGTGCCCATGAACTCGCATATGTGACCATCGCATCCGTAAAACTATTTACCTAGCTAAAATACGTCAAATCGGCCTGAACCTTGTGAGACTTTCTTTTCTCGCTTACAACTCACTGTCTTCTTATCAATCCTACTCCTCTAGGCGCTCCCTATTTACACTACCTCATATATTGTTTCTTTTCTATGACCAAGGCTCAACTGCCCTTTCCAAATCCTTCTCCAATATCACCAAAATGGGTTCGCAAAGCATAGAGCCCAGCGGTGCTATCTCGTCTCGGCCGGTCTTCTTCTTGTAAGGCCCTTTCTATCAGTCCTCGCTTGAAGCTTCCTAACCTTCAAATCAGCGATATAGACAACTGTCTCTATCCTCGTAGTAAGTCTGACTCGGAGACGACTGTTCCTGCGATGCTAACCTCCGTCCCAGGCACCAAAGTCCATGACCTCATGGCTAAGCTGATAGACGAGTACTTTGCGAAACACTTGGGTTTGCCAGAGGAAGAAGCCATCAGACTGCATCAGGATTACTACAAGAACTACGGACTGGCCATCGAGGGGCTTGTCCGGCATCATCAAATTGACCCCCTTGAGTACAACGCCAAAGTCGACGACGCCTTGCCCCTAGAGGGTATCATCAAGCCAAATCCGCAATTGCGCAAGATGCTACTAGACCTAGATACCACCAAAGTCAAACCGTGGTTGCTCACGAATGCCTATGTCACGCACGGAAGACGAGTCGTGAAGTTGCTTGGTATCGACGATCTCTTCGAGGGCCTGACCTACTGCGACTACTCGACAGTCCCTATACTTTGTAAGCCAATGCAAAGCATGTACGAGAAGGCCATGAAAGAAGCTGGAGTGGAACGGAACGAGGACTGCTACTTCGTTGGTAGGTCTTAAACCATTGCTTGCTTGTATTGCCTTGGGGCGCAGAGCTAATTTGCATAGATGACTCGTATACGAACTGCGTAGCCGCACGAACGATGGGGTGGACGGCTGTTCACTTAGTCGAAGAGGGCATAACAGTACCTCCGACACCAGCCTCTCAGCACCAGATTCGGCAGATAGAAGATTTGCGGAACACCTTCCCGCAATTCTTCAAGTCAACGTAACGAATTCAAAAGGTTGATGGTGGTGACGTGGAATTATCAGATCTTGTTCTCGCAGGCGTTACTACATGGCCTAACACCATGGTCAAGGAAATTAGAAAAAGCAGGCCTCGTTAGATTTAGGGAATAGGGATCAATGGAAACCCCATTACTGGGACCAAAGTACCCGGTCCATGGCATACAAACACGAAAGATGATCGCTAGTCTTGCTACCGAAACGCCGGAGCCTCTATAATGCTCTAAAGGGTATCATTTATGGTTTCATGCCCAAGCGACATATCATTTCACCAGCCAATGGCACGTTCACCATGTTACTCTACGGCCATCCTGTTCCCTCAAGGCCGCCGAATACTGCGTATGACGGCATCGACCTTGGCCATGGTAGCTTCCTTCTCCTTGACGGCCTCGAGTCGTTGGGCCTCGGCGGCCTTGAGCTCCTCCTCGAGCTCTTTGATGTTACGCTCCTGATCCTGCTCGCTATTGTCCACACCTGGAAGCATCGACACCAGGTACTCGATCTGTTGCTCCTTTACGATTAAGTCTTGCGCGAGTTCGACTTGCGCGGCTTTTAAAACGTCTTCGGGGTGAGGGTCGACTAGCCAGGGAGTTTGTTGCATTAGCTAAACGATCGTTCGCAGGTGTATGAACTCCAAGTCATTGCTTGAGTATTTGAAGTGCGTGCGTGCAGAAGGGGAGTCTTAGGCAGACAGAGAAGCTCGGTACCTTCTTGTTGATCCGCTTCCTGCTTGGGGATCACCACAATCTGATCGCGGGGGCCCAGCGTCTCGAGGTTGTGGTGTCGGTTGATGTAATGGATGGCGGCGACAAACTGCTGCGCAAGCTGCCATTGACAACGTCAGTGCTTCTTTCGCAAGACTGGCCATGCGATACATTGTGCATACCTGGTCGACAGCATCTTGAAGCTGCGTGAGTCTGTCCCCCATCGCGTATGATTGCGCGTAGTGGAGGCACCTTTCGCAAGCTGCTGTCGCAATGGGTGTTGAAGGTAGAGCGTTTCTGTTCTGAAAGCTAACGACTTTGAAGAGGGATGCGCGGAACGAAATGGGATGCTGATGATGGCGAGGGTGGGGCACCTCGGAGAGGTGCAATTACAGGGGTATATGCACAGGAGGGCCCTCCGATGTACCTTCAAGCTCCAGCGCCAAGATGGGAGCTTTCTTTGAAGCTCCTTTTTCAATGACGACCTCGGTAATCATGCTTTCAACCAAAGTCATCAGAGTCTTTTCCTAAGCCTCGTGCATATCAGATATGTATTATGCGGCTCAGCTTAGACTGCCGTGGGGGTAGTCTCCGATCGTTTTCGGCCAGGCGTATTTCAAGGCCATTCGTGCCTCATCATGAGCCCATTCACCAGTCCTCTGTTCATCTCACGCATCCATACTCAAGCGGCATCCTGATCTACCCAGACGCGCCCAGCGAGCTACACCGGGATCTTGCCTCTTATACCTCGTACGCTGAGCGCACAGGCCTCGATGTTCTCTCCAAGACCTTCGTAGGCACGCACTACGAGTACACCGTGGCTGCGGCCTTGCGCTCGCTCGGGTTCAGCATCAAGCGCGTCGGCGGCCGCTCCGACCACGGCATTGACCTTCTCGGCGTCTGGGGTGTGCCCAGTGCCCCCACCCCATCTCCCTTGCGCGTGCTGCTGCAGTGCAAGGTATCTTCAAAAAACACGGATATCGGACCCAAGAACGTCCGCGAGCTGGAGGGCGCGTTCGTCGGCGCACCGCCAGGCTGGCGAGGTCCTGGTGTATTAGGGCTATTGGTCGCCCAGAAGCCGGCGACAAAGGGTATCAGAGAGGGAATAGGGCGAAGTCGCTGGCCTATGGGATATGTCTCATGCTCAAAGGACGGCGTGCTCAAGCAGATGCTCTGGAATCGGAGGGCAGAGGAGGAGGGGCTCGAGGGAATGGGGATCTCGACGAAGTTCATAGGAGATGTTGGGGAGAAGGAGGAGCTCGTATTGACCTGGAATGGGAGGCCATTTAGCCCTGAGGCTCCAGCTATGGATGACCTGAAATTACCACCTCCCGCGGAGTTTGAGCCTACGCCAAAGAAGACCAGAAAGTCGAGGAGGAAGAAAGTAGGGGAAGCGGCTGAATTAGTCGGTGAAACACAATGATGACAGACGAGGCCAAGCCGGAATCCTGCAAATAAGAGAAGACACGCTTCACGTCCGTCAAATACATATGGTCGTCATGGGACAGGCGTGGCATTACGAAACGAGCCAGCATCGGTAGGAAAGCCAGATATCCATACCTTACTTCGAATACTTAAGCCTTGTCTTGCAGATGTGCAATTATCAAATGTACGACAGTAAAGCCCACAACTTCGATCGAAGTGTTGCAGTGATCCTTCCAGCATCGTATGGGCCATCCGGTTACTTCCCATTCTAGATTTGAGCTCTTTTTATCTGTAAGCGTATTTGAACTCGAGACACTAAGCCGCTAGAGCTGTCCTGCGTTCCTGGGCTGTATATCTTGTCATCTCGTATTAGCACTACCCCGACATGCCCGACATTCAAGTGGTAGCATAATATCGTTTCTGCAGGCATTAGCCATACGATCTTGACAGTATCAAGATCCCGGTAACACGCTAGATAGGTAGCGAGAGCAAGTCGGAAAATAGACGGAAGACGATCACGACAAGAATGGGCATTCAAAGAGCTCAGTTCACGATTTGAACCTCACTGCTCCCAGACATGGTGCCTGAGTGCTCAGTCAGCACATTATTTTTATCATACACGATACAGAAGACCATCGTCATCTGCTGGACTTCTGACCACCCGGTATCTACCTAGACAAACTCGATAGTCCCCGCTCTCGGGCACAGCTCGAGCCTTAATGTATCAAACAGCGTTAGTCATCAGTGCATCCCGTGGGGTTCACATGAAATCGTGAATCAAGATGTTTCGCTTGCTAGCGTTTCCATACCTGCCCAACCTTTTAGATCACGGCCCCTTGGACACTTCAAAGGCCTTTCTCGAGGAGCACTGCATGTAGTGTATTCCTTGATCCGTCTCCATCTCCTTCGTTGTAGGATTGTTCACACCTCGTCCATTTGGCGCCCATCGCCCTGCGTGCGTAGTCGTGCTGGTCTTATGGCTCTACGCGAACAGCGCCCGTAGGATCCTCCAATTTCCATCCAATCTGGTGTGGTATTTGTATCTCGCATGTGAGAACCCGGCCACAACAGTCGCTCGCACGGTTCGTACCATAATGTACCCATCTAACCCCCTCCTATCCGAGCGCCCCTCAATCCTCCCAGATTGCCGCCTTTGCCCTCTGCGCTTCCTCCGCCTTCTGTCTCTCTACCTCTTTCTCCTCCTCTTTCCGCTTCTTCTCCTTCTCTCTCACGGCACGGTCGTACGCCCGCTGCTCCTCCGTCGGGCGGGCGCGCACCCCCAGCGCCGCCGAGATCATGCGCCGCGCCACGGCATCCGTCTTCTCGGGCCGCCGGGTCTCGTCCAGACCACGAGACGCTGACGACGCCGACGCGCCCGGACTTGTGGGGCCCGTCATGGACTGCCAGTTGGCATCAGCCTTGTAACTATAGCTGGGCGAAGATGGGGTCGGTGGCGGCGCAGCGAAGCCCGAGAATGGCTTCTCAGCGTTGACAGGGGTGGACGTCGATGTTTCGTCTTCTGAGGAGAGATCCTCGTCCTCCCAGGAGTCGGCGACGGGCTGCTTCTTGACCTTGGACTTGGGCTTGCTATGGGCGGACGAGTCGAGGGAGAGATTGGACATTGCCTTTGCGGCTTTAGAGGACTGACTCGCCATCTTGCGAAATATTGGCTTGTTTGTATACGTGAATGTGATCAATGATGTATCTATGGTAGAGCGCTGGGGAGGGGCTCGTGAGCAGTACGGCGGGGTATTCGACGAAGCTGACGAGAGATATTGGGGGGGGGGTTGTTAATCTGAGCAGGATGCACAGAGCGGGAAAATGCAACAATGATGGAGAGAGAAAAGAATCTAGACGAGCTCCAAGGAATCCTTGAAAATCACAAGAAGAGAAAAGCTGTTCTATACGAAGAAGATTACCGAGACCGCGTCTGCTTAGAGCAGCGAAAGGTCGGAATCGCGAGGAAGAGGAGTTGGATGAAACGAAGATTGGAGTGTGGGGTAACAATCTGTTGGAAACGTGGTGACCCAGTTTGCATCAGGCACTCCTCCACTTCCCCGCATAATCGCACAAGAGTTGGTTCTCTGCTGGCTGCGCTGGAGCTGATCTACTAGAGCTACTAGGTAAGTACCTAAGGTAGGCGGGTGCCTAGAAGCTGGTAGGGGTATTGTCTGCAACCCGCTTGCTCTGTATGTTGGTGCCCGGGCAAGACGAACGGGTCTGTCTCATCTGTGAAGACATTGGTCCTCCTGTCACCCAGATCACTCAAGCCTCCCTTGTATGGTGAAATGTCATTCGTATGGAACGGGTAGGATATTATCAATCGTATACAGCCAGGAAGGAGAGGATGACCACCTCAACCGTACAAGTCTGGTGGCCTTCTTGGCCGACTGTTCATCCAGAATAACAACTATCACTGGCTAGAGGGTATCTCTTCATTTTAATGCCAACCATGCTCGTCTCGAGTAGAAAATCCGCCATCTCGCCATGCCTTATGATACTACACCATCAGGAAAATCAAAGATCTCTCGGTTGCCAAAATTCAGTCATAACACCTGAGTGTCCTCACGCTTACAGCATAAACCAGAGCGAAGACAGCAGCATCGCCCCCAAGAAGATCATCAGCGAGGAAGCGTCACCGCCATGAAATGTTGCCGTCTTGGGGGCGGCACCCGGGCTTGCGGTCGCGGTCGGCGCCACGGTGACAGTGACGGCGGTGGGTGCGGCGCTGCTGCCCGTAGTAGCGGATTGCCCCGTCTGCGCCGCCGTGAACCCGGAATCCGTTGACGTCGAACGTGACGAGTCTGTCGTCGTCTCTCCGGTGCCATAGTCCAAGAAATCGCCATAGTATGAGCAGAGGTCTTCGTAAGAGGCATATGCTAGCATCCTGTTAGCTCAAGTACTTGATGCAGGTATAAAGCTGGATACGAGATAGGACAAGTACGAACCAGTGTATACAGAGCCATCGACGTCGCTTGCCCACGAAGCGCACTCGCTGACATAGTCGTCAAAGTAATAGGGATCCCAAGTTGTGGTGCCGGTTTCAGAATAGTAGCACAAACACTCAGCCTGGGAGCTCTCGGGAAGCGCTGTAAAGCTCGGTGTCTCGGACATGCAATACGAGACGAGCTCTGTCACGGCGTAACAGCCATAGTCCTCAGTAGTCTGAGGGCTGCACGGGTCAGAGCTGTCGGTGTCGATACTGCAAAAGCTAGCTAGACTGCTATACTCTGTTTCGATCGTCAGTATGGGTTACTAACAAAATGACCGGAGTGGATATTCGAGACCGATCCGATCTCGTATCATTCCCGGATTCTTCGAGGTAGTATAGGGCAATACAAAAGGCGCTAGAATCAACATACGTTCCGCGTCGGCACTATAACTTGGACTCGCTGTAGCAAGATAGTTTGCACAGCTGCCCGCGGCATCATCCATGTAGTCGGGCATGAATGTGGTGCCACTGCAGCACATGCACGAGGTGAAGGCAGCATCGCCTTGACTGTCCCAGGAATCGGCACAATAGTCGATCAGCTCACTGACGGTGGTGCAGCTGTCGGCTTGCGCAGACAACGTCGCTTGGGGGCCGGCCGTGATGGTGCCCGTCGAGTCGGCAGCCTTGATTTGGCCGGGCGCGACTTGATAATGGCCGGCCTTATTCAGCTTTTGAATCTTCTCTGCGGGCGACAACTTGCGCGCGCTGGTGGCCATGGCCATCACCAAGAGGCTGAATACCTGAAGGCGGAGCATGGTTGCAATCCTGTGTCAGGTCGTCGGCTTGGCGCGATCGAGCTGTAGGTAGCTGTGGTGGTGATGGTATCGACTGTGGCTGACTGGACGTGCCGTGTTGAAGTCGCACCTTCAGCTCGGAGATGAATCCCAGGCAGCAGTCGTGTCTGCTCTCGAATAACGGCACGAGAAGAGGAGAGACAAGAAGAGGCTGACGCTTCTCAGGCGCGAGGCGATCCGGGGCATTTTCATTTTATCTTCTGTCTTCGTCCAGCCCGTCCCCGGCTGGTCGCTGCCCCAGGCACCGAGCCGCGAGATCATAACTGTGCCCCCCAGAGAATGAAATTTGCAGCGAAAATAAGGTGAATCCATCACGAAAAAGGATCTGCCAAGCTCTCAGGAGGCCAAATAACGTGGGCTGCTATTGGACCGGCCTGTACCGGACCCTCCTCTTGCTCAAGCGGGCCGGGGACCCTAGACCAATTCCAGCATACCCCGATACGACATCATTGGTGGGATGCTGGTCGATAGATACCAGCCTTGCTGGAAGCCAATAGGAACAAGGCTTGGTAGGACTGTCATCTGCCTGGACCAGCCTACGAGCTGAGCGGCGAGATGACTCGCGAACTTTTAGGACTAAGGTAAGGCAGGGCAGGGTAAGGTTCCTCTATATAGTGAGAAGAACCATAGATACTAGCCGTTATCCGAATTCTGTGGCTTTCAAGGGATTCACGGCTGTTAGGCGAGGCAGGGGCAGTGCTAGATAGCTAAGTAGATGCTCGGTAAGACAGGTAGATGCCGGCACCTCTCTTACCATGTACACCGCAGCTCTTCGCAGGCCATGCATTTAACGTCATCTCTTGCGCCCTCGTCTTGCATCAATGCATTCTACATTTTCAGTGCTGCCAGCATGGCGCAGCATTATCAAGCGTAGTTCTCCGCGTGAACACCCGAGCACCTAAGGGGGGTGCAGAATGCACTTGATCAGTCGTAGAAAAAGGCAGCACGTGCGTGTCTGGACCGGTGCGGGTTGCGGAGGATAAAGCACCAAACCCGCCGTGCGTAGTCCGGTGCATTGAAGTCAGGGCAAGGGGATAGAGTGGTTGTTCAATGGCGGGCTCCGGTAATGTGGCCTGGCACCGAAAGTCGCACCGGTGATGACGCACTTGTAGCATGCCGTGAATGGTAGGCAGCACACGATCCAGCAGGGCAACCTTCTCAAAGCCTGGTTATAATCTGCAAATGTATGTTATTTGTGCCCCCCTGCCCCGCCCCCCTTCTCTCTTTCTGTCGCTGCTTATGTAGTCAGGCTCAGTGGTTGAGAGACCGGGAATCTTCTCTGGGACAAACTGTGTGAGCTGCCAATGTGCCCTTCATGTATCTGGCCATGATAACCTACGAGGTGTGCTTGATCGACCACTTAGGGAGCCTCAGTGACTTGGGCTGTTGAGGTGGAAGACTGTGTCAACATCAAGCCCAAATGAGGGAGCTTCGTGCTCACTCACGTGCTCTCGACTTTCAATGTCGTAAGGAAAGCAGCCTATAGGTATCATACTCTGCTGTTTATGAAATGGGGAGTATGAGGATTAACGTAATCCACGACCATCTTATATATGGTCCAGATACCAGCCTTTCCGCAACCTCCATCAAGGAAGTATAGAGCTTCATCTTAGTCGTCACACGCAAGGGATTTTACACTACTACACACTGCATACTGGTGCGTAAGTAGGCTGACGCCAAGCGACCCTGGTTGCTGGGACCGAAGCAGCGCGTCGCCTCCCACGTTTGCTCTACCCCTGACCCATGAGTTGTATAATTCACCGCTAAGCCTCCTGCGCCTGAGGTCACGCACTTGATCCGGCATGGGTGCCGACGAAGCGATGGGATGTGTACCAACGCACCAATGGCCAGTCCCGAATCTTACCAGTAGAGCAGGCAAATGCTTGAGCTTACGCTGAAGCAAGGGCGTCACGATATTTTTCGTTGGTCGCCATCTCCAAAGAAAGGTAATTCGTGCCCTCGAAAAGAAGGCAATTGATGTGGCATGCGGCGAGAATGGTGTGGCAAATAGAGTAGTTTTCTACATGACAATGCCAATAACAGGAGGTATTAGACCAGCTCCAGGATTGTATGTATTCGCATGTGCAAGCTGACATGACTGCCTATCTAATCAATACATGGCATAGTCCAAGGTGTAGCTGCTTACGTACGTCGCCCTTAAAGACAAGGACGTCTTGAGAGATATCAACCTCACTGGACTCTACGCGGCGATGGCAGGATGAGGCGGAAGTCGAACTGGGCATCGTCCGACCTGCACGCACCGCGGTCAGTGGTCCAAACAGTGATTTCACACGACCGAATGATTGAGCCTCAGCCGAGACATTAGAGCTAAAACGAGCCAGCAGGGGTCTCGCGTTGACAGAATGAGAGTACTACCTAATGCGACTGTGGTGAATGAGTTTTTCAATCGAAGTAAATGGTGGCATAAATACTTTGAAGATCCCACGTAAGTATGACAATTCTGTTTTCCTAGAGATCAGAATGGCTCAGATAAGGTACACAGTCTCTCTGTGTGTATCAAAGTTCACCATGGCCGCACCGTCCATGAATCCGTGCAAATAGCATGCGCCAACCAGCTCATAGCAGAATCGCACGCCCACACCTGATATGTGTCGTTCACCCGCAAATCGCAGTACAAAAGGCACTTTCGCTCCAGGAAATACATATATACGATATTTCTGTGCTTCAGCATGACCTAGACCCTCACAGAGCGGTGCGAGGCCCATATGCCCCTGCTCACTTATAAAGAATTTCCGGCTCATCGTCGAAATCTTGATAGAGTGAGCAACTCCCCCTAGAGAGAAATCCATGTTTTCGCCCTGTGATGATTCCGGTACGCTGCTTCCTCCAGCTTGTAGAGATTCCAGCTCCATTGCCTTACACCAGTGATTGAAGGCGGCTTCTTGCCTAACGTATTCCGGGGAGCCAGGTGCGGCAATACGCTGCAAAGGCTGCTCAAAGTCTTGAGACATCACCCATGCTTGCGGAGTAAGAATTGTATCGCCACATATAGTACGCCAGAAACAGGTTTTCCATGATGCCGCTTCGCCAGTGTTTGTTCGGAGACAAGTATTCGCATGGGACTCTGCAAGGGAATACCAATCCCGGGAAGCAGTTTGTTGGTGCCCTTCGGTCAGGTCCATCATCTGAATTGCGAGAGATTTGATATAGTCTACGGGAGTACCTTGAAGTGACAAAATGCACTCCTCAATAATAGACACGGTTGCAGGTCTCCCGGCACATGCATCGTATAGTGGAAGCTGTGCTGTATATTGGTCTAACGACCCAGCGAAGCTCACAGGCTTTGCAAAATCTGCCACCCATGACGGCAATGTCGTGCTAGTGTCGCCCCGAGCATGAACCGGCTGACACAGTATATCCAGCGAAGCACTTGATTTTATGATTTTGTACACTGCTTCTGTGAATACCTTCTGCTTTGTCGCGCTTGGACCATAATTTGGAACTATTGCTATACGAGACGGTCTTTGTACAATTGAAATAATGCCATAGATCTTATCGCGAGGATCGGTAGCTTCGCGGTGTCGAAAAGTCCAGAGGAGTGACTCGGGCCGAAAGAGAGTAAAAACATCGCGATGATGGTCGCTCACTATTTCGTGCCGTGGCGTCCGCTCCTCGTGGATTTGTGACCAGCGGTGGAGGATCTCGCAAGGCAGGACCGTGTCTACCAAGTGGTTGAACATGCCGCGTACTCCTGGAACATCCGAGCAGCAGCTTGTGCGATGCTTCTGAAAATTCGAGATGGCGGAAAGGAATCTCCCAAAGGGAAAATGTGCTGGTCCGTAAAGTAACACGGAGTCCCTAGGAAGGACTTCACGCAATCAGCTTAAAAATATACTATAATTCATTCCTCAACGTGAAGTCACTTGCTGGGAATATTGAGGATACTCGGGACTTACTGCACTCCTGCACTGTCCAGATACGCTTCCACCAAGGACGGCTGCCGAGCCAATCAAGTGTCTGACGTGTACGTGTGCGGAATGTGATTTGACTGTCAGGTTCTTGTTGCAAATGGACGATATGACGAAGATGTGCTCCTGTGCCCAATAAGACAAGTAAGCAGCCGACTTGAAACACGGTGTCATTTTCGACAGTATTTCTCTTTCCCTCTTCGAGTTTGCCCAGACTAAACCCTTCGAGCCAATGTTCAGAATGGGTCCTGGGAGGTTCAAAGTCATCGATGCCTGTAATCGTGGCTGCTTCGGACGGGGAGACAAGACTGTTGGGCTGGTATGAGGGAGCCAAGCTAGGGAAGATGTCTGTCTGAGCTTCGTTAGATTTATCGTACCCGTCACCTCCTTGATTGGCGAGAGTCGACTCAGGCGTATCTGAATCTTCACCGAGCCACAGTAGCCCGCAGGCTGTACGACTGTATATCTCACTCATCAGCCCTACTTGACGACCCTTCTCCTCGAAGTCATTTTGATTGATGCAGACGGCGTCGACCCATAGGGCTCTGCTGCTTCTCCGGTTGCTGTTGCTTCTGGGTTTCCGAAGTCGTCTCAGAGCAATAAAGAGGTTTCTGGTGACCAACATAGGCTGTCCGTTGACATGAATGTTGAGACGGTCTTGAGCAGAGCCCCAAACGTACGAAAGAGCCTGTAAACATTAACATTTGCCGAAAGCGTAGATCGGCGACTCACGACAAGCGCACCTCATAATTTGGATTATCATGCAGAGACACAATCGATAGCGAACTTTCAATACATTCGTCCCAGCTACCGTCAAGCAGATTCAATAGGCGAATTTGCTTTTTCAAGGGATCCAAATTAGTATATGATACCATTGTACTAGCTATGTTCCCAGCGATGCGCTGCGGAGTTGACTTGAAATATCGGAATCTTCAAACGGGACATGGATTTCGGCTTTTACGTTTCAGCTCATGGAAGCCATGGAAAAGGCAAGACCAAGATAATTGGCTAGCTCTAGGACGAAACAAGAGCTGCATTTCCAGTACCTGGGTATCCAATGAGCCTCCCCCCGGTCTCCGCATCACAGGTCCAGTCTCCTCACGACTTACATTAGTAGATATGGAAAGCTGGGGCATCCCGATCCTCTAGGGACATATAAATATTCCGAGGTATGAAAATAGGAAGTACACTTGAGCAGTCTTCCACTACACTATGTGATTGTGGCATACGAGCGAAACAACGATATCGTCGGCATAAGCATCGGATCATCCTCCACAAAATCCTAGCCGTGGGGTATGCCCAGGGATCGAACGAGCTATGCTATAGAAGCAGCATGATCATATCGAAAAATATTGCATGGCATTCACAACAGCATCACAGAACTAGGCTCGGGCTTTATGTATTGTTGCCAGCACGTAGATCAACTCCAACGCCACGCAAAGTATCTACAGCCCAGTCTGGGTAATCAGCCTTATCAGTGTATAAGTCTGCGAAAAATTGTCGTATGAATACCGGGTAGTCGTCCGCGATGATGGCAGACCGTACCTCTCTCATGAGTTCAAGCTGATACCACACGTTGTGTAGGGTCAGTAGGTGCGCAGCGACCGTCTCCTTCCCAATATTGTGATGCACAAAGGCCCTGGTGATGCCCGTACCCCCTTTCTCTTTCCTGCAGCAGACACACCCACACCCCTCCTCGATTGGTCCAAAGTCGTTGGCGTATGACGAGTGCTTGATGTTGAGCACGCCGCGTTTCGTGACCGCGTTCCCGAACCTGGCTGTTCGCGTCGGCCATACGCAGTCGAACATGTCGGCGCCTAAGGCAACGCTCACAACTAGGTCCTCCGGGTAGCCAATTCCCATGACATACCTAGGCTTGAGTTCGGGCAAAAGCTCCGTACAGGTCTTTACAACGCGACAGTAATCAGCTTTTGCCTCGCCGCCACTAAGTCCGCCGATGGCGATACCAGGGGTATCCCGTGCCACCATCTCCCGACAACACTCTCGACGCATTTCTGGATCAAGACCACCCTGGATGATACAGAATAGATTTTGTCGATCTGGGTTCTTGTGCGCTGCTATGCACCTGTCGAGCCAGCGGACACTCCGCAGCATGGCTTCACGCATACGCTCATGGTCAGGTGACGTGGTTACAAGTACATCATCCAGTTGCATGATGATATCGCTGCCGATTGTGTTCTGCAGAGAGATGGAGTGCTCTGGAGTCAAAAGCATGGGTGTGCCGTCGTGCGGACTCAGGAACCTCACACCTTCTTCCGTGATGTTGGCTAGCTTCAGCAGGCTGACCATTTGGAAGCTGAGTAGAGACGGCAAAGTAAGTTGGTGTTCAGGGACTGGCTTCTCGGCGAAGAAAGCGACTTACCCTCCACTATCCGTCAGCAGATTATGATCCCAGCCTTGAAGTCTATGGGCTCCTCCAACCTTCTCAAGGACCTCCTGCCCTGGCTTCAAGCCCAGGTGATAGGTGTTGTTGAGGCAAAGGCGACATCCCGTGTCTTCCAGCTGCTCAGGAGTCAGGCCCTTCAGCGATGCTTGTGTAGCAACGGGCATAAAGATGGGCAGCTGGACCGGTCCATGAGGAAGCGTCAAGATAGATGCTCTTGCTCGGGTTGTCTAGGACCGAGAGGTTAGAATGCACCGGAGAGGGTGCCAGCCAGGTGGAGATACAAGGGCAGGATGGGGGTGGGCTCACGGAGCAGCGGGCGACGAGATCGAAGGTGAGGGCAGCGTATGAAGCAGAGGCTATGATGTCCGCCATTCTTCTCGGCATACCACGATTGTCCCAGTAAAAATAGATACGTAATTCAACGAAGCAATAGCAGAAGGATAATCACGTCATGGGGAGTACAGCAGCAAGTGGAGTTGAGATCTCGAAGAGGGCTTCCAGGTTGGGCGTGACGGGCGATGCGCGCCGGGCCGTGGTGCATGAGAGGGTAAATTGCGCGACGAAGTTTTTTTTGGCGGTCTTTTCCAAATGTTGAAGCGTGCATGAAGATGAGGCATCGCGTGTTTGCACCGCCAAGCCCAACTGCCCAACTCCCCCCCATTTGGGGCTGAAGTCGATCCACCCAAGCACCCAGGCACCCAGGCACCCAAGCACCCAAGCAGCTGCCAGGGCTCGGGCTATGTATGTACCACACATACTACCTCGAACCCCTGTAACCCCTGTACGGCAGCTGACTCTGACTGATCTACAAGCCTATAATTCAGCAATGCTATCACCTGTCAAATCTTCGCTGCTGCCAGCAGTCTAGGGTGGACAGCGCATAGATCTCTGATTTCCCCAACAAGGATCATCATGGAAGAAAGAAAAATCAACTCCAGCTTATAAGCAGTGCTATCAAGAGCTGACAGACATACAACCAGGTACCAACTAGGTAGACTCAATCAATCGAAAAGCGGGCTAAACTGGTGAGTTTCCAGTGGTGGTCACGACCTCGCGCCTGCGCCCTCTACAAAGTACAGGCAAGGCAAGGCTGGGAGGGCCGGTAGGTACCGATGGTGTAGTAAGAGGGTCCGGGGTGTTTTCATACCTCCTGGTATGATCTTCATTGCAGCCATCAGGCCCAGCACCCGTGGACCTTCTCCAAATCTCCATTATGTGTCCAGCTGTAAGTAGGGCCCGAACAGTGGGATTGTGGCCTGATCAGACCGCATCAGACCTACCGAGATCGGGAATCTTCGGGCTCGAATCGCCAACCAGGTCGCTTCAATCTAATGCGACGCGCGACACAACCATTCCATGCGACCAATTCCTCCAACAACCTTGCATCCAAGAATCCAAGAAGCGTCCAACAGGCCCTGAACAAGCCTACTTCAATCCCCCATACTAAACTAGGGAAAGAAAGTCATACGATGTTCAAGACCTCCCACACTCCACCACGGGCTTGATCTCTTGAATAAGAACGCCAAGCTGTCCACGACTGTCGTGACCAGAAGCAAAGACTGTCAAATTGATCATTGCGGCCTTCTTGAATCGGATCCCACAGTACTGTGGCTTGTATACCGCTGACCACTGTAGGAGGTACCCACCTGGTAGTTATGTAGGTACATACTCACGTTTCATTCTGCGGCGGAAAAGAGTGCTTGATTGCCTCGTCTATATCACACCATCGCGTAGCTCACCAACGACACGTCTCGCATTCGTAGCCGGCTGTATTCGCGTCTTACCTGCAAGTCGCAGCTCACCTGAGCAGCTGCCAATTCACTTGTTCCAAGGTACCGACCATCTTCCGAGGATACCTTACTTTAGCGGAAGCTTGAGTGCGTGAGCATCGCCTAATGTTCCATCCGATCATCCGTCCGTCCAGACCTCTGGCTTCCATGGCAGTCGCTCAGTCTGTCTCGGTCGTGTCAGTACAACCGTACCAACAAGGTACTCAGGGAGATCCTATCATTGTATAACCACGGTCCTCTAAGTCTAGACACAGACTTGGTCGAAAAGGGAGATCTTCATTCTTGGCCCCGTCCACTGTCCAGCAAAGCGGCATGCCCGTTGTGGCTGACGACATGCACTCCGACTGGGCGGCCCCAGCAAGGAAACCCCCGTATTAGTAGTCCTCGGCGCAGTGTGGATTGTTTAGATGAAATTGGACATCAACCCTATGTGTTCATGGCTTGGCTGTCGTCTACCATCCGTCCGTGGTTGTCGTAAATAGATGCGCGGCCTTCCCTCTGCCGCGCTGCTCGTCGAGTGCTGTTCCCTTCTGGTTCCGTAGCCATCCTCGCTGTCGTGAGTAGTCCATCCTCTCCTGTACCAAATCAAAGACATCAAGATGTCGACGTCTCAAGCCTCATTCTCTATCTTCTCCTCGCTGCCCGCCGAGCTTCGGCTCGAGATATGGCGCCTATCTTGTCATCAACGAGTTATTGAAGTTCTGTATGAGTCGGACCAAGATCGCTGTACCACGACGGCGGCGCCTCCGGCCGTTCTCCACGCCTGTCACGAATCCCGAAGCGAAGCCCTCCGCATATATAAGAAGTCATTCGGCACCAAGTCACACGAGCCGAGAATCTACTTCTGTCACGAAATGGACACGCTGTACCTGCCCCGTCCGCCCTTCATGGGCTACGACAACGACGCCCGCTCCTTCACGGAGCTCGTGCAGGATGCCGACGACATCGCCAATCTTGCCATCGACCACGTCAGGCCAGCAATTCGAAGACCCTGGGAGACTTATAATAAGTTCGCCCTGATGCAGAGTTTCCCACGTGTGAAGGAAGTGTACTTAGTTTTGGGCACTGGCTTACCGGCGGAGGAGGAATGTCACGGCGATGTGGGCTTGGTGGAACCGGCAGGAGATGTCATGGACCTATGTCGTCTATTGGCTGATGTGAAGGACTCATTCACCTACGAGGTTGGGACCAACCATAAAGTTGGCGACAAGGGAGAAGAGTTCGTTGAACAGCCAAGGTTACCACCGCTGGTCTTGAAGTCGAAGGTATCGACACATCATTTCGAGAACACAACACTTGCCAGCACGGCTGCATGAACCAGGAAACAATGAACTCATCATCCTCATCAAGGTTTGCATTGTGAATGCCAAGAAGCGCATACTCCTCATGGGATATCCACATTCAGGGTACGTTGGGTGAAAGTGGCAAGCGGAGTCGCGTCAAGGGCAAATGGGGCTGAACCTGTCTAGAGAACCTTTGGGCAAGGATTTCGACGACTCTCGGACGATTGATCACGATAGAGGATGGGAAAGCATAGTTCGGAATGGCATGGCGTAACACGGAGTCCACGGTTGCTTCAAGCCAATCACTAATCTAGTTTTAGACACACCTTTGTATAATTACTTCGATGATATCCCGTCGCTGAGGTATCTCTGCAATAATGCATAATCGGCTTTCATACTTAGTCGTTGGTACAAAATAAGACCTTTCGTTTGCACATTCCGGGTGAGCTGTAGGTGGGATTAAGCCGTTGAAGATGCTGGTAGTTCGCGGACAGCAATAGGGTCTTACCACGGTATCATTGATCTCCTTTTGATGGTAATTTCTGTTCAAGCTAACCATATCATAAGGATCACAGAATGGCGGCGGTTTTTGGCCCAAGCACTGTCCGTCCCGGACAGAACTTATCAGAATAGTTCCCAACAACAACTTGCGACTAAGAGTACACGTAACTTCACAGATAGCATATTTGAGTCTTTTTGAGGATTGTATACGGCATCAAACTGACTGGCACCAGCGAAACAGTTATCGAGAAAAGGACAGTCGACGCCCTATCCACAGGTTTTATATTGTCCTAGGGCTGGACAGCTGACAATACAGTGAGCAACCGGCTTGGAAGATTCGAGATGTAGGCCCCGAATCTCTGCAAGAGTCAGTCAAGAAGTACACAACTATAAATGTAGATAAATCATGTCGTGCAGGAAGACATTGCGGTCTCGGAACGTCAGTTGCGATCAGGGTTTTCACCCCAGTCACATTTGTTTTGGCTAGCCATCTTCTTTTTCCTTTCTCTACATTCCACTGTCATCTACGCATCAATGTATCTATTCAATCGTATTAAATGAAAAGCCCTCAGATCGTCTTGATATTACTAAAGAAATAAAAAGTCGTCATAAGAAAATCCACAAGATGTCTGGACTTCCGCCTCGATAAGGCCATATATAAGGTTGTATGCAGCATTCGAGAGCTGTAGTGGGGCAGCGATAGCCACGATAGATAATTCGAGCACCCCTCCTCGAGTTGACTCATCATTCTTGGGCTTCGCATCCAGACCACCAACACACAATGGCTACCGACGACGACGCGGGGCCGACTGCCCAGTTGCCGATACGCAGCAATCGAGACATGGAGTCCTTCGAGTAAGTGAGCTCCCTTCAATTGTGAACCCTCAAGGCGCTGCCATGTCCACGTCCATGCCCATCTCACATGTCCTCGGACTAACATGCTGGACTCCCTCCCAGCATCGTGCAGACCTACTACCGCCTCCTGGGCGAGGACCCGGACCTGACGATGCCGCTGGCCGCGATCGGGGCGCTGATCGAGTGCATCGGCGCGTCGTCTGCGCAGACCGTCTTCGAGACTATGGACCTCGTCGAGACGCAGTCGGCCACGCTGCGCGCGCGCGTGCCCAACCCGGTGCCCCTGGCCCACGGCACCGAGTTCTTCAAGCAGTACCTGGTCCAGTCGCTTAGGCAGCCCGGGACCAGCGGCCATCAGAGCTTCGACCGCACCCGCCAGCACCTCGTCAGCAACGCCCGCCTCTTCGCCCACCGCGCCAAGGAGCAGCGCGAGAAGCTCGCCGACGTCGCCCGCCGCTACATCGAGGACGGCGACACCATCATGACGTACGGTGGCTCGAGGGCCGTGGCTACGCTGCGTGAGTAGTGTCCCTCCCCCATGTTCGCTTGCGATATTCTATTGCGCCCCCTCGGGCTGTGGGAAAGAAGCGTGTTTGGTTCCATCATCGTCGCCGGAAATCCGCGGACAGTGTGAAGGAAGAGCCATGGCTAACCTCAAACACCCCATGCAGTGGAACGCGCCGCCGAGCCGCAACAGGGTAGTCCCAAGCGACGCTTCAAGGTCATCTACGTCGAGCACCCGACCCGCCTCGCCGAGAGCGCCAAGATCGTGGCAGCCCTACGCGCCAAGGGCGTTCCCGTCGCCACCATCTCGACCGATGCCGTCGCCTACGCCATGGTCAAGGTACAGATGGTCCTGGTGGGGGCCGAGGCCGTCTTCGCCAACGGAGGCATCCTGTCACGCATGGGCACGTTGCAGATCGCGGCCATCGCGAAGGAATGGGGCAAGAAGGTCTACGTCGCCGCGGAGCAGCACAAGTTTGGCGCCATCAACCAGACGTTTCCCACGACGCAGTTCAACATTGGCGTCGAGCAGGACGTGATCGTCTTTCACAAGGGCGATGACGAGAAGGACAACGGCAGGCAGCAGGCGGATCGACAGGCGGAGAAAGTGCCCGCAGTTGACCCTGTCGATTACACGGTACGTTATTTGTTCGCTGTTGCTTTCTGCATTACTGACATCAGAGCAGACGCCCGATTTCATCGAGGCATTTTTCTGCAACCACGGGGTCAAGTCGCCTAGAGCGGTTGAGAGTGAAATTATTGATACACTCTACTGAATTTCTCCGCGAGTCTTGATACGGCGATTTTGTACGGTTTAATATAGAGGCGCGGGGGGCTCCGCATGATGAGGCGTTCGGAAAGGCAAAAAAGGAACCCTTGGGCTGACTGCAGAACAGAGGGCTTGATCTAGTGAATTCGAGCCACGCTGGATCAGTCTATTGAAGCATGACATGTGGCTTTGGTATCCAGTGTTTTCTGGTCAGACCCCGATACCCATATACAACCCGCAGGCGGTGTAGGAGCTGCGAATACGAGGTTATACATCTCCTCGAGATGAACAGTGTTGACATAGGGATCACCATACGGGTCAGCAGTCTCACAATGAATAAGGCACAACGCTAAATGGAAGCACAATGATGATGTCTGGTATTGGAGAACGATGCTATCAAGTGAACGCCATATTTGCGTTGCCCCCATGTCGTATCGAGAGAGAGAGAGAGTGTGTGTGTGTGCGCGTGCGTGTGTGTGAGAGAGAAAGAGTAAGTTACATCATACCCTTAGTAGCGAGTGTAGGGCATTGTACAGATAGCGTGTCCAAAACCACCCATTGTTCAAGTAGGTACAAGTAATAGTAAATAGTCGATGCATCCACCATGCTCAGATGACCAAGAACCAAGAGTAACTCCGGAAGGCGCGCATAGGGTTTTATTTTTGCCTCCTCGAAATACCACCGTGATATGCAAATGACGACCTCTGCGTTTACCTAGCGTGCTTTTGTCCTCGTCCAGGCGCCAGTCAGATAGCCGAGCGAAGTTGATTCGCCCGAGAATGCAAGGTGCCATCCAGGTTGGGCATCAAGGGGGGGATGGAAGTCCCGCAGTACCCCAATTACCAGAGTTGAGGGCTGGCTTGGGGGTTTGAGGTGTCCAATCATTCGTGCTGAGTCGTAGTACGGCCAAAAGAAGGAGGATGGCCAGGAGTGACTTCAGTTTACGACCTCATGGTACAGCCACTTCTATCCTCCTACCACTTGCTATACGTCGCGCACGAGTCGTGCGCCTATCCACGCATAGGGGTAGTTGCGCTGGTACCAGTTGACGCTGTGGCTTCTGTCAGCGGGATGCAATGGATACGCCGCCCTGCGCCGCGCGGTTCAGCCCGCCATCGTCAGTCAATCGGGGGCCACTTACAAAGACTTCCGCCCGGCAATGCGTGGGTGCGTGGCCCATGAACCGCCTAGGACGACGTTGTGCTTGCCGTCGAAGAAGTCGGCTGGCATCAGAATCGCGTTAGCACTAGGTGAGGCCGTCTTCGTGCGGGAGCATCCGGGACACCTACCGCTATAAGCTGGATACAGAGACATGGGCTCAAAACCGTCATGCTTCGTCAGCGGCGAGCTCGTCCACTCCCACACGCCACCCATCTCGCCCTGTCCAGCAAGCCGGTTGCCGTGTGCTGTCACAGGGGTAGGGTGCCAATGTTGTAGGCCGACATTGGCACCTGTGAGGTCGACGAAGAGGTCGTCTTGTCTAGACGAGCTCTCGTCGACCGAATCAGAGCTGCCTGATGGTGGTGTCTCCTCGACACCATCGTTCACAAGATGGCTGGTGTATGGAAAGGTTAGACACAGAAGAGGACTGATGAAACGGGAACGCAAGCTTACCCATTGACTGCTGGCACGGTCCTGCCCAGCGTGCGTTCAGCTTGCTCTCTCTTCATCATGTCAACGTAGGTGTAGATACTGCGAGCTTCTTCGAGGGAAGGAATTCGACCACCCATCCAAGCTGCACATCCTGCCAGCTCATCGTACGAGGCAAAGACTGGCCAATCGAGGGCAAACTGGAGCGGTACCAATCCATACACGGTCCGCACGGCCTTGCCTTTGAGGAAATAGGAAGGTAAGGCAACACCCTCATTTGAGGCCGAGCCATTGACTGGGCCGTTCTTGGTTCCATTGCTGTGTCCATTCGAATGACCATTAACGTATTCATACGCACCATTTGCTTCCTCTGTTGTCTCCGAAGCCTTAGCCCACGATGCGGGAAGCTGGGTCATATTTGTATCAAACATGTATTGGGCATACTGCTATGATCAGTTTTGCAGTACGTAGCTACTGGGACGAGACTTACCTCCTCATTAGTAATGGGTCTTCCTTTAGCTTGGAAGGCGTGAACGTGTTGACGCCGGCTTGGTTTCTCACTGTCCCTGTCGCTCGGTCAGTTCAATGCAGCACAAGGATGCTAGTCACCAGGATACTGACCAGCCAAAGTGTCCCTCGAGCTCGACAGCATCTTCAGGATCGTCGATTCCCAACGTGACGTGTTGCGCGGGTACATCAAACCACTCGTTGTCAACTCGTGCCAATTTTGCGCTTTGAGCCAAAGCCTCGAAGTCTGGTCGAATTGTATGAGGGGGCGGCAGAGTCTTGTCGCTTTGAAGCATCATGTAGAGCAGAGTCTCCATGTGCATAGCCTCATGCTCGAACCCGATCCAGATGGCCCTCCCAATATTTCTGGGGATCTTCTCAGTTCCATTGCCATATAGGCCCGTCAGCCTCGCTCGGACCCGGTTCTGGTATTGGAGGATATCGCTGACGGGTGGCCATTCGTCAGGGATTACCGAGTGTGCATGGCAGTGTTCGGGGTTGTCCACGTCTGGGTCGATGCCTCTCTCGAAAATGGAATGGTAATATGATGGAGCCGTCAGACCAACTTGCGTCGTCTTGGTCAGCTGTATGTCCAAGAAGGCCGGAATGTGGCCGAGGTAGAAGATACAAGCGTTGCGAAGCTTGATGGGCTTGTTCGGCAACTCATCACTTGGTAGCATCCGTCGGGTTACATTGTCCCATGCGGCCCAGAGGCTTTCCCACTCATGCAACGTAGGAACAATTGTCCGCGAATAGTCCAATGGCTTTAGGCTGAAGGGCATGGTGGGCTTGACCAACAAATGTAAGCCTGCAGATTGTCAGTTAACCGGGTCGGGATGCAGTCGGTAACCTGGGTCAGCAGAGAGTCTCCCCGCAACTCAGGATTATGCCAGAAGCACCCCGGAATATTAATAGGCACCTCAGCAGCAAACGAGGCCCCTTGAATGGCCTGGCGTGCTTCGCAGTTTGGGGGGAATCTGTCGAGCCTGCTTGTTCGCGGGACCCGCGCCGAGACACATGGCACGCCCCATGTATTCGGGCCTTGCATAGGGAGGCGAAGGAATTCGTGGTCCACTTACCGTAGTCCTCGTCTCCCGTCATCCATCTATCCGCCTCAAACATACCTGCCGTGCTCCACAGCGCCTCGCACTCGCCCTTTGAGTATTTCTGGCTTTGTTCGATTTGGATGCGCTCTTGGGCTTTGATGGACTCCCCCATGACGATCGTGTCGCGTACCGGCGAGTAGAATGCTTGATGACGCCCTCCTTCGCTGTCGTATACGTACTCACCAATGACTTTCCATTCATCTGACTGGAAGGCTCGCTCGCCAAGTACTTCGTTGGCGTTGTCCAGCCCGTTGAGGATGAAACTTGACCAGTTAGCGAGGGCTTGAGAGGCCAAATACCGTCCAGATATATCCACTCACTCATGTGTGACACCTTCTCTGTCTGGATATAAGACGCATAAAACTTAGTATAGTTCAAACGGTACATTCGCAATACTGACCATTATACGCGTGACTGCGTCCGTACGTTAGTGGTCATTTATGCCGCGTGTAAGCCAGGACAAATCTGGAGCGCATACTATACTTTGGAAGGATTGGTGCAGGAGTCCACACCAATCAGAAAGCTATCCTCGGGTTGGAGGACCTCTGCAAAGCCCCTCAAGAACGACGCTGCTTCGTCGCGAGTGAAGTTGCCTTTGAGACACGTCAGTCACCTTGTGAATGTAGATATTCTGATACCAGCACAAACCAATGCTTGACCCTAGGTGCAGTACACATTTTCTCTTGGCCAGGTTCGATGGCATTTTCAGCCATTCTTGGCCATCGTCGTAAGTGCCCAAGAGACCGTGACAACGGACATGTCGGAAAGCAGGGAGCTGGGCGAGGGTCCTGTGCAGCTCGTCCTCCGATAAGTCTAGTGCATAGTAATCGACCTCTTTGCCAGCCTCGTCGAGGGCATGGAGCAGGATGGACACTTTCCTAAGGTTTCTGCGAGAGCTGTCAATATCTCATGCTTCCCCAGTCTCTCCATACAAGAAGACATGTGGGGTCATGTGACATACCCGCTTCCAAGCTCGATGACCATAGAGCCAGAAGGGACTCTCTCGGCGAAAGAAGCTGCAGAGCGGTGCAGAACTTCGATCTCATGGTTTGTCAAGTAGTACTCCTCGAGGTACGTGATCTGGCCTGGATCAGTTCATCATTTCAAATAACATCAAAGGAATCATTCTTATCAACCTTCTCGAAAAGTTGCAACCCCTTCTCGTCGTACAGAAGTAAGGTCGGGAGCCGCCTTGGTCCTTCCTGGGGACGAAAGAGTTTGAAAATCTCATCTTTCAGGTTGATCTCTACTTTGGCTCGGCGGATGTCGATGATATCAAGTTGGGACGCGGGCGTGCCGGCATGGCTAACTCCCTTTCCCGACTTGGGAAGCGGAGAGGCCAGCTCAGGCTCGGCGGGGGTTTCGACCGCTGAAGGCATAGCTGCAACTCAAAAAATCAAGTTGTTCTCTGAAGTAGCGGGATGGAGGAAAAAGGGACTTCGAAAAGCGAGAGATAGCAACTGTAGGTCAAGTAGGTCTGCAACGCGGGATGTGGTTGATATTATATGAAACACCAAGATGCCATGGACAGGGTCAAGGGCACGACGGTGACAAGGTACCTACAACAGATGAATGGAGCGAGACAGAAGCTTAGATTGCTTACAGACTAAGTTGTTAGTGAACTGCACACCCCTTCCGGGAATGACAGGCCCCAAGCCCATTAATGGTGATGTCAGCCCGGGGTTGAAATTCGTCTAATTCTGTGAAAGACTAGCACGAAGCGGCGGCGAAGCATGTCGGCCGTGGATAAGATGTAGTGTCAGACATGGTACGGAGTCACTTAGCTTGTATACTGCGTGCCTACGTGTGTGTACATGCTGGATATATTCCTGGTAAGTCATATAGTACCATTGTATATATTGTACGTGTGTATGTGTATGTGTATGTATGTGTACTATATATTGTGTAGACAGGTACATAGAGGTACCTAAGAGCTTGGGTGAGCAAGTGGACAGGTATAGGTACCTGCGTAGGTAGATATGTACTAAGTGCACGTAGTGTGCCTAAGACGCGTTTTATCCCTCCAGCCCGTAAGGCATAGCATAGGTAGTAGGGTACTGTGTATATGAGAAAGAGGACTAGACGGAAGGGTGCACGAACAGAGAGAAGCCGGCTTAAGAGCTGAGAGCCGGACCTTGGAGCTCTACTGTACCGGTAGGCTGTAGCAGATGCAGTGGATGGATGTGCTTGGATGCGCACACTGTTTGCTGCCAAGGGCTTTTTGGGCGAGGTTGGACGAGCGAGTACCTATATCCGGGAAGGCGTCCGGGAAAGAAAAGAGAAATTATGGAAACGTTTTGTCATATCTTGCTGCAAGTTGGACCAACCTGTGAAGACGGAAGTGGGATGTGAACAAAGGCGTAGCAAATCAGGGGCAGAACAGCCAAGAGGCCTAGGAAGCCGACCACTCGAGCCCTCCCACCCCCCCGGCCGAACCACGAACCCCGCAACGAGAGCGCCACCACGCCCGTGACCGTGATTGTCGCTTACTACATACTATGGAAGGATGTAGGTAGCGTCTCTTACTGCTGCTCAGTTCTTCTGTCGTGACCGCTGCCACTGCCACTGACCAGGTTGCGTTGACTGGCGGTACTGTAGCATTGTTCTGGCTTGGCTCCCGCCAGGAACCATATACTTCCGATTCGAAGACTAATTGTGATTCCATTTTGATTCCATTTCCCGACCAGCGACATCATTGTACGTCTTTCCGATGTCATGTACTCGGGCGTGGAACCTTGCCGCAACTATACCCAGGGTGCCAGGCACCTACCCGTTGCCTGAGGAGGTAGGAGGTAGGAGGTAGGATAAGTATGGACCACCGACGACGACGCCGACGACAACGACAACGACCACATCGGCTCTGGCGCCTGGGCAAGGCTTGGGGAGTCAAAGTGCAAACCTGTGCGTGCCAAAGGCGGGCAGGGGCTCGGACCATGTTACCTATGTATGTATTTACCCCATGGACCTTTCCCCACGATACCTAGTAAACACCATCATCCAGATCGGATTTCGCGGTTTGCCATGGGTCGGCTATCTCTTTTCAATCTCCCCATTCCTCGTCGCGGCTCCCCCCACCACACAAGCACCTTTCTTACCAGGTACGTCTTGACGATCTTGATTCTACTACAGTTACTCATCCTAGTGGTATCCAATGGTAGGTACGGGGAATTTCACTCATAGATAGTACGGTAACTACCTACAATGCAGCATTCAAGCCAGAATCGCCGAGAGTCTCGTGCCCCGTTTACCTGTTCTGGAAATGCCATCCAGAGAAGATCTGAACATTTTCTAGTGGGATCATCGAATCTGTGATCGTGTTGCCCTGGCTTCTAGGCTCAGCTCTGCGGCCCGCGGCACGGCTCTGGCATGGCTTGAGGCATACCACATGTAGCTGCCGACCCAAGCTGGGCTTACAAATCGAGGCCTCCCTCATATGCTCAGACAACTGAGCCTGACTCCTACCCAAGTTTCTGGAATCTGGTGCACGCGGCCCGACTGCGAATATGAACATGAACACCACACCACACCACACCACGCCACAACAAAGTACCCAGACACTTTCAACTGTAGGTGCATGGACGCACTGCTCTATTACTGTAGGTACCTACTTCGTAACCTATGGCACACGCTGCCTTATTATTTCATAATCCGGACGCGTTCTTCGGAGACCTCGACTCTTCAGCAGACCCAAGGACCCGTGACGGCATCCTGCATTCCCGATGGTACTCTCTCCCAATACGCCACCATTGTGTGACCATGAGACGACGACCACCTATTGAGGGTAGGAGGCCCCGATGCGATGCTCCACTTACCCCTCCTCTCATGGAAATCGTCGTTCGTTTCTGCGCCCATCGCATGAGACGATAGAGTACAAAGCGACCACAACTAAATAATAGAAGGTACTGCTCGTCCATTCACGACGGCCACAGATTTGTGAGGTAACACTAGGCAACTCGCGAGCATGTCATGCAGCCTGAACGTAACAGGGACACACGACACCTCACATGACCGATGTTCGTGAAGACCGGGTACCGCCCGCTCGACGTCGCACCCCGTCTTTTCTCAGCCTGCCTCACATGGTCATGAAACCCGATACATATGTACTATGTGCAGCTGCATTTATGTACTCTGCATTCATGCCCCGATCATGCCTGCCTCCCTGTCCCCCTGCCTCCCTACCTCCCTGCCTCCCTACCTCCCTGCCTCCCTGCCTCCCTGCCTCCCTGCCTCCCTACCCACGCCAGGGCCCTGTCCATCCATGTACTATGTATGTGTGTGATTGCGGGGAATCCCGACTCTGCAGCGACACACCGCAGCATCGTATTGACTACCTTAAGTGCCTAAGCTACCTATGTACTTAATGTATATATGTGCATGCGGTGCCATTCGGGCCTACGTGAACGAACCAGCCAAAACCTAGACACTCAGGAACCGCGATGGGCCGGCAGAGACAAATATGCTACGACTCGTTTAGTCATTTAGTCATTTAGTCACGGGCGGAGCTAGGTCTTTTTGTTCTGTCACAGAAAGCTATCCATCTGTTATCATCCCGCGTTTCTGGCCCCATAATCCCTCCATTGCTAGCTGAGCTTCTAGTGCCCAGTCGGAGCGCCTCCAGATCTGACGGGCCAACCAGGGGCAGGTGTGGCGCAGATCTTCGCGCTGCAGGTATGATCAGCATACTGGCTTGGTCAGGTGATATCCTTGGTGGTCTTCACTCGAGGTTCACAGCCGGTATATATAAGCTCATTGACGCCCTGACTAGGCTCCGGTGATGTTAGTCACATATCGTAACAAACATGTCACGAAACTGAATCTTTCAGCAACCGCGTGGACCGGCGAAAACGAGATCTGGCCTTGTATATTCTACAACAAATACAATGCTTGCATCGAGTGGATTGAAACAGATAATACGAGTCACCGGCCATCCATCAGTATATATATCAACAGATGAAACATGTCCATCATAGCCAAGGTACTCCGGTCATGCATATCGGATGAATTTAAATCGTATCGGCAATAAATAGAGGCACGAAGGCCACTACATCATTCGCGACAACGAAAGCGAGTGTCGCATCGCGATGATACCTGAGACGCCGTTCATAGGGGTGGGCACAATGATCAACCCTAAGATCTATATGCATCCAAATGAAACGTCAGGACATCAAAACATCGAGAATTCAGGAAATAAATTATACCGGGGATTCGCTAGTCATCACCGTATCATGTACTGTTCCGGTCGTATCTGGCTTGTTTCGGGCAGAGCAGACGGGATACCGCATTTTACCAACTCCTATGCTCCTACGTGGGAGCAGTCTGGTTGATCGGAAACGATACCATTAAGACTTTTTTGCTTCAAAGCTGTGATCCGCTATCAATTGTCCCCAGAGGCCGCCCTCGCATGCTGCGTAATCCTCCAAAAGCCTACAATAATGCCTTACCCAAGGCCTCAGCCAATACCGACGGTTCTGAAACTATACCAAATTCAGAGGATCTAAGGTCGAAGCTGAGTTTCGATACCGAATTCAATGCGTATTGCTACTGGTCTGGGATGTGGCTGTCATGTAAACTCGAATAGGTACCGCAGGACCCACCTGCGGCAAACCATCGCACGCAGCAAATCGGCAGCTTGGATGATCAGCTGAAGTAACAAGGCTTCTTCGCTCGTCCGTCTCCAGCCCCAAATCGTCATCACCTCCCGCCAGGGTGAGGATCTTGGACGAGGTCGCAGCCATGCTAGGTGGGGTGGGAAACGTAAAGTCTGATAGGTACTACGAGGGTTGTCACGGTTCCCGCAGAACCCTAATTAGAAGACGACGTTAACAGCCCTTAGGAAAACAGCGAAAGTGAAACTAGGCGTTGTGGGTATATAGGTCAAATGCACCAGGTCGCTGACCCAGTCTAAGGTTCCTTTGGCGACCTTGAGCCTATGGAATCATAGCAGGATTTGGTAAAACTTGAGTTCAATGCCGATAGAATCTTTCAGGGGATCAACGTTGAAATTATACAAAATGGAAGTACATCATTAATTACGGTCAGCTTCAGAACGTTGCCCATATTTAACCCTATTTTGCCTTACATACACCATGCAAGCTGGCCGAAACCAGGTATCTGGGGTTTACATTTACTGGTCAAGGCTTTGTCTCTTCTGACAACATAATGAGAAGTCTTGCGGTCTTCAAAGTTTGTGATTCACGATACATGTGACACAACACGGCGTCTCGTATGTTTCTGAACCTTGGTACTACTGCGTCATCGTGATTTTCACCCCAATAAGCTCTTCTGCATGGCATCCATATACCCAAATAGTACCACCAACTCCCCTCGTGAACAAGCACCTCCCCATGCCAAGGTGGAACCTCCGTTGCTGCCGTTCGCAGACTTATTCACCGGATATTGATGACATTAACGCTTATTTCGAATCGTACACGTCGGAAGTAGAGGGCTGTACATCAGCGATTCAGCTCAATCGCGAAGGACACCTATGACAAAATGCAAGACCGATGAATTCACACTTGCGAGTCCCCGCATCTCGACCCGAGAATATTATTCATGAATACCTCCGTACCTTGGCACGAGAGAGCAGTTTCTACTGAAACAAAGCCTACGCGTGGAGGACCGTAATGCTCCCATGAAATGGTAGTAGATACACATATATCACGGTCAGTTCTGATCTGTGCGAAATATCTCAGTCTTTTGTTCTTGTTCTGATTGGATGTCTTGGTATCTCGTCATAATCTCGTCCCAACTAGGTCCTTGCCAGGAAAGGTAGGTAATCTTAACGCCGTGGCCATTTCCACGATTTCAAATAGCACTATCCTCTTCATTCCTCAATCCAGCATACTCTGTGCCCTGGTTGGCTGTCGCTAGGCGGGCACAAAGACTCAGCAATACAACCGTTTCTGTGGCGGCATAATGATTCAAGGCGTCGAGTAGGATCTGCATGTGACGGCTAAAGTTGGTCTCCCACTTCTTAATGATCTCGAAAAGGTTATTGACGCGGGCGTCTTCGTCCTGCAATTGACTGTTTTGGCCACTTTCATTGGCCGATTTCTGGTATTTGGCGGCCTGAAACTGCCTCCATTGCTCTTTAGACATGTTAGGTGGTTTTATAGGACCTACAAGGTCTGGGTCGGACTTCTCAAGTTCCCGCGAAAGCCAGTTCGTATAGGTGGCAAAGACCGTACAGGTCTGCATCAGCTTGGAATGGATCTGGTCCGTAGTCAGCATCGATGATATATTATTACCTGGTCAGGGGCTTACTCTTATCAACTTGCCATTAGTGAGCATGCAGCCCTTGAGACAAGTGTCCAGGAAATCCACATGGTCTTGCATCAACTCATCAACGGTACGATCCGGCTTCCCAGACCCATCCAGACTGCCATCTTTAGCCTTCAGCCTTGACATCAAAGACTGCCAGTTGGGCTCAATCACTTCCAGTGTACAGAAGTACAATAATTGCTGTACAAAGACGATCATTCGTGCTCTCAGTGTCCAGACTCTTCTCTTCCATATTTCAAGCCGCCTGGTTGAGGATTTGTGGGACCAAACGACAGCTGTGTTGTGAGTCTGCCAAGTCGTTGACAGTTGCGATTCAAGATACCTCAATGAGAGAAGGTATCGAAATAGTGCTTGGTATCGCCAGACCGTTTTTCGACTAATCACAAGCGATACTGGGAATGGGACCGAGTAGTCCAACTGCATTGCGGTGAAGCCTACCGCGTTCTTGTCGTTTTCTACCGGCTGATTGCTGAGAGGCTGCAGCGCCTCACCTTGCTCAATACCTGTAATGTTCACAACCCTTTGCAACATCTTGATGAGACTGACATCGTTCATCTCAACATGAACGTCTTCTTTGAAAGGATCCAACGATACAACACTCCCGGGCTGCCGTAAGACAAGGTCAAGGAGCGATTGCAGCTTGATAGTGTTGACCGACTTGAGTGGCTTACGTAGTTCCGAGGCACTGAGCTCCATGAAGTAGGTGAAATAGTCTGATGGGTCGAGAAAGAAGTAATGTTTCAGGGATCGAAGTCTGGATGGCAGAGCATGAGTGGTTAGGAGGAGCTTCATGAGCGACTCATTTGCATGAGCATATGCGTGATTGACATTGTCGAGGAATCGGGGATCATCGAAGGAGGTTGGCACATCTTGGGCCACCTTACTCACATCAACACCTCCACATTCGCGGACGACGTTGAGATATTTCCCAGCCAGTAGCACTTTGTCTTTGACGTCCTGTAGTTGTGGTGGTATAACGTTCTCGCGTATCGTATATCTTCGCTCCCAATAATCGTCCGTGTAGTCTTGAGCCAGCTTCTCCCGCCGCATACTCTTTTGCTCCTTAATCAAAAACTCGGAGTGGGCGTCCTTGATCTCACCGTGGTGTAGCCATTCGTTTAACATGGTCATATACGGCCGACTCGCATCGCGCAACAGAGTTGTGAGTAACGCTCTGGCGGATGGATCTCCAGACATCGATTCCAGCCTCTTCGACACTAGACCAATAACCACACCACCCTTACAAACCTTCTTTCCCGTCATGTTCCCGGGCACCAGGTCTCCACCAGTTTTGAGTTTCTCCAGAATATTGTCAATGTCGTCCGGGTCGGATTCTTCCTCACTCTCTTCATCTAGCAGCGCATTCCCTTTGAGCAGATCGCTGGCTAACGAGTAGAGCTGTGACATCATTTGACTTGTGGGGAGCGTGTGAACGTTCAGGAGATGTAGAGTAAAGGTGTCATTGGTCAAGAATTGAGTTTCTAGTTGAGCGACCATTATAAGATAATCCTGTAGAAACTTCCTAACAGAAGCGCACAGCGCATGGTTGACGGTTCCGTATTCTTCCCGGCTCTGCACGTCAACAAACATTTCGAGGGCAGAATAGTATGTGGCCATTTGGAGCAAGGACGCAGTCAAGTCGTGCAGACTCGGGTCGAGCCCCGGGAGTATGTCCCATTGCGGACCCTTCAGCCGGTCTCTCTCTTCCATTGGGTCGTAGAATGCATAACGGACGTACTGGCCCTCGAAGCCCATAAATACATACAGCAGGTCTTCGATAATGGCAGCCTCCTGGGCTTCCAAGGACAATTCGTACAGCGGTTGTGGCTGCTGAGAAGAGGGGGCTGTCGAGGCTAAGGGCGGCCTCGACACCCGAATGGCCAGGGGCGCGGTTGAGTGCTCAACGAGAGATGCTACGGGGTCCCAATGCACTGTAGGTGTTCATGAGTTAGACCGGCGATAGACGGTGGTTCTCATACTGGACTCGACATACTTGGGGAATCCTTCGCCCTGGACTCGCGCAGATTCACTTCGGGAGGACGGGGAATCAGCTGTTCCCTCGGTTTCCGCCTCTCTTGAGGGATAGCTTCTTTGGGACGCCTCTCGGGGCTCTTGGTGCGGGTGATCAGTTTCTCCTTAGTGGTGACGGTCAATCGTTCAGTTCTGCGCTCCTCGAGATTTCGGCTAGCTGGTCTTGGGTTTCCAGAGGCGGTCCGCTTATGAGCTGGGTTGGTATAGCCGGGTTGCGGTGAGCGAGATCGTCGCGGGTCTCCTTGAGAAGGCCTTGGTTGGTGGGCAGAGGCGCGGGGCCTAGCATTGCCGTCATTGTCGGAGTTGCCATTGGTACGCCTCTCTGAATAATGAGAGAATCTCGAAGACATGGTCGCAAGCGGGCGACATTGGGACCAGTTCGATCTGCAATGGCATGGGCGGTGTGTTGGGTGCCGTCGCAGGCAAGTCACGTATCGCAGGTCGTAGGCTGTAGAGGCGTAGTTGGGTTCTGTCGCTGGTGTTGATTGGGCGCTATATTCGCATCGGTCGGTCGCACGTCGCGTTAAACGAGCGTTGGTTGCATGCGGGCGCGTCCCTGCCTGGCACGGCCTGTAATTAATCACTGTACGCCTAGGTGCCTCAGGTACTTTCCTCCTAATGGGAGCCGCCTACCTAAATACCTGACTGGCGCACTGTCCGAGTGAGCACATGTGTGGATACTAAGTACCTGTGCTGGTCCAAGCTCGCCCACCCCAGTCGTCCGGGCCCCGGTCTTACTGGAGGCTCTCAGCAAGGCGCCAGACAACCTGAACACCAAGCTTCGTAAACGCTACGGCAGCCTTGAGCTCTACATGAGAGAGCTCCATTCATCCAATATACACCACATCTGCCAACGTCCAGCCTTCCCTTCCAGCCTGACCTGCCTCCCTCCCTTCGACCTGCCAACCCTTTCATACACAGGAGAATATCCTCTCTTTCTATTTTCCATAAAAGTCAACCTGCAAATCCGTCAAGATGTTTATGGCAAGATCTGAATACGGTGAGTGCTTCTACATCTAAGCCCAGATAGCTAGCTTACAAACCCCTCTAATCACTAACAAACACTTGAATAGATCGGGGTATCAAGTATGTATCAAGCCTAATGTCAATCTTTATGGAAACCTGCGCTCAATTGCTCGACAATACAAACGATTTATGGCCGATGATCCGACTCCACGAACACCCGCCATCCCACGTCTCCATTTCGTCCACGTCCCCAAGCTGACCCTCGCAGCACCTTCTCCCCCGAAGGCCGTCTCTTCCAGGTCGAATACAGTCTTGAGGCCATCAAGCTCGGTAGTACCGCCATCGGCGTTGCCACCTCAGAGGGCGTCGTCCTCGGCGTCGAGAAGCGCGTGACCTCCACGTTGCTCGAGACCTCGTCCGTCGAGAAGATCGTCGAGATCGACCGCCACATCGGCTGCGCCATGTCCGGCCTGCAGGCTGACGCCCGCAGCATGGTCGAGCACGCCCGCGTCGAGTGCCAGTCCCACGCCTTCAACTACAACGAGAATCTGCGCGTCGAGAGCTGCACCCAGGCCATCTGCGATCTCGCCCTGCGCTTTGGCGAGTCCGCCGACGGCGAGGAAAGCATCATGAGCCGCCCCTTCGGCGTCGCCCTCCTCATCGCTGGCTACGACGAGGATGGCCCCCAGCTGTACCATGCCGAACCCAGTGGTACCTTCTATCGATACGATGCGAAGGCTATTGGCAGTGGAAGCGAGGGTGCGCAGGCGGAACTGCAGAATGAGTACCACAAGGTGAGGCCATACTGTCCACGATGGTTTCCGAGGATGAAGCGTAGATCATTCTGAATGTCAAAGCATCATGACTGGCCACCAGATGAGAAAGGAGCACTTTGCTGACGTTTAACTTTCAGTCTCTCACCATCACAGACGCAGAGACGTTGGTCCTCAAGACACTAAAACAGGTCATGGAGGAGAAATTGGACGCGAAGAATGTTCAGCTGGCAAGTGTAACAAAGGAGAAGGGCTTCAGAATATACACGGACGAAGAGATGGCCGCGGTAGTCGAAAAACTACCGGCAAATTAGGGGACGGAAGCGCTGCATCATGGAATTCTGTTTCGGCTTCCAATTGTAACACATAGGCGAGAAGGCAGGCAGGCATATAGACCCGGGAACATCCCCGATCCAGACATGGCAAAGCCATCTGCATTGCAACAATCCATGGCCACGGGATCAGACGCATCCAGGCTACTGATTTTTGTATGCGAGTCACTGCCGATGCCCACTGTAGCATTAATGAGCATACAGCAAAACCTCAGTCTCCGATTAGAGTTCTTAAGGGTGCTGCCAAAACTAAAAGTGATGCTTCTTACACGCTCTCAGAGATCTATCCCCTGATATGCTTTTGCGGCCGAACGACGCCGAAGTACGTTTTCATTAACCCATTCGCTAAACCACAACAACGTAGATCCCATATATTACCATCCAGTCAAGTAGCCGTATACCACAAGCCCGAGACCTCCGAACCCCTACGTGAGATCATTCAATCGAATCCGGATAACTAGTCAAAGCCTCCGTATTCACGACAATAGTCGAGCATCACACTCCTTTTGTCCAGATTCCCCATGTTTCACTTCCGCCGTTCCTTCTCTGCGTCGTCGAGGTCCAGGTTTTCTAGGTCATGTTCGACGGCCAGCAGCCCCATGGCATAGAAAGCTTTCTCGCCTTTAGCGAGCACGATCCTCTTGCTCTCGCCCCCTGACGGTGCCATTTCCGTCCCTATGCCTGCGGGAGGCTGATGTTCTTCATGCGCCCCACGAGCTCCTGCCTGGCCATCGCCTGTCCTCGGCAGCCTCTGCGGGGGCTCCACCGGCTCTCCCGGCGTCCTCACCCAAACTACAGAAATATCGCTACCCCCATCACCTCCTTCCGCTCCTGGCCCTGACGACGCGTTCAACTCCTGAATCCGTCGGTCGATGCGTCTCGGGTTCGGCCACATTCCAGCACGTGCTTCGACCTCGTCAGAGCGCTTATAGGGCGGACCCCGGCCATACTGTGCCGCCTTAGTCCAGGCCGACTCACAGCCGTCGGCGATCTGGTGCGCGCTTTGCCACCCCGTGAGCCGGGCAATATCGTGAAGGCGGCGTACGAGCCATTGGCGTTGCTGGTCGTCTTGGTACTATGTTGAGAATTAGTGAGAAAACCTTTTCTGCGAGGAAGCGCCTTTGTGAAAGTCAAAAGGATGGGAATCTCACTTGAATGCCTGCCACAAATAGCGGAAACGCGCATTCGATAAGCGCCGCGCCCATCAGCGTGCTCACAGCCGTCAGATCTGCAATGTTCTCCTCTAGCCCTGCGGCAATACGCCCCAGTGCCAGCGCGTGCGGCATCGTCGTACGCGCGCTCAACCCCGCCGCCAACATAGCCACTGGTGGCATGCCTGGGTGCGCTCGGTGAAGCACTATCAGTCCCATGTAATAGTTCATCCAGATTCCAGCTATACTATACGTGCGATAATGGCTTGCTGTACCGAAAGGCGTCGCCAGCGCCGGATGCACATCCGGCCCTAGGGGGGTAAACTCGGATCGCTCAAGCGCCGAAGCAAATGTGTCGAACGCCTCTCGGATCTGCTCCCACTCGCGACACGCCTCGGCAGTCCTAGTGTCGAGGTCCGCATCGTAGCTTTCATAGTCATCCGGACCGCCGCTACCCATGCGTGGAACGTATGACTGTTGACCTGCCGGCTCGGCTATGTCCCGCGGAGGACTGAAACCCATCGGCAGGAAAGTCATCTTCTCACTCGCGGGCATCATGCCAGGAAACATTCCTGGAGGTGACTTGGGGCCGGCTGTCTTATTCTTACGCATCGCTTCACGCTTGCGGGCTAGATCGTGGGAGGTGAAAGTCGTAAGACGAGCGAGGAGGAGCATAAGATGATCGTAAGTGCCGAACCTATCTTTAGTATCAGCTCCTTGTCGCCAGTCAGGACGGATGTTCATTTACTCACAATGCGTCAGGCCTACACATTGGTGCTCTAGGCGGACACTGAGTCCACTTCTCGTACTCCATGCTGTGTTTGTCAGTATTGGAGGGTTCGAAGATGTGAACGGTGTACTGACAAGGGACGTGTGCCGCCTAAGATGCTCTGGTAGACATCCATCTTACTATACCACCAGAACAAGTCACTCAGTTGCTCATATCGCTCCATATCCTTGAGGGTATGCATGTTCCTCGCCTTTGGATACGTGCTCATCTCGTCGGGGAGCATGCCAAGCTCGTCGTATGAGATCTCTCTACCTGTTATAGCTCGTAAAAACGGTACGTCAACCAGATCCCAGTCTTTGTACAGAAAAGTATTTTCTTCGGGCGGCGAAAAAGTATCGGATGCGTTCAACTGTGAATCTTTCGCTGCTCGCTGTCGCCGACCCATTTTGATAGTCATAATGGCCCTGCTCATTTCTGACAGAGGAATGTCTTTCATGATCCACCGAGCTCCGAGCAGGTGTCTACTCCACTTATCATGATCAGAATTCCATACTTCGTAAAACCCCAGAAGTAATGTTGCTGCCAAATTTGATGCCTGAGTTCGTCTTGCTGGCCGGGTGACATTCTTCGCTATTCTCCGCAATGCCAAATGGTAATGTTTGAGGGACGCTGTCGGTGGGACTTGTTGGAGCTTGGCGATTTGTAAACTGCCCAAAGCAAGCATAGCTTGCAGCAGAGCGGGATGACTGAACGATTGTATTGGAAAGGTATCTGGAGATGTGAGCATCGTACCGTTTTGACTGATCGAGTGACTAAACCTACACGTCCAGATGTGTTGTTTTGTTTTGGGTATCGTGCCGCCTTGAAAGATAGTAGACGGATTATTCGGCTGCCTTTCGAACAAGGACATGCTAGGTCCTGTCACATTGACAAAGTGCCAAAATACCGCCGCAATCTGCTTATCGTTCAGAGGGGAATTTAGGGGTGAAGGATCATATGTTGCGAGTAAGTTCTCTGCTGCATATGCGGAAAAGGTCCTCCTTTGCGTGCCAAACACATTATAAGGGTGATTTGCCTGGTCGGACATCACGAGACTCATTTCGTTCAAACTAAACTGTGCATCATGCCGTGACAGGGGTGGGCCTTCTTCAGAATCTGCCATGGACACATCATCCTCGAAATTGGGATGCTCCCATTCCTCGAGTTGTTCAAACTGGAAATCTAGGCCATGTGGTTGAGGCTGAGTCTCGGCCGTTTTTTTACCTTTATCCGGCCGGGAAGACCGAGGCTGCTGGGAGTTACCGGATGATACATCGTGTGTTATGTCTTCTGAAACCGCATGATTGCACGTGTTGAGATCTGCCTGGGTATCTTGCTTCCATTGGGCTTGTGAAAAGGCATCAACTGTTGTTGGAGGGAAAAACGTGAATTTAGAGGGAGGTGGTTGAGGATCATATTGTATAGGATCGAAGTTCAATGCTTGGTGTGCAGCTGGTCCAGCTGGTCCCGGATAGTAGTGGTTGAACTGATTCCCAGCTATCTGATGATATCCAACAATCGGCGGCTTGGGCGCAATAATCTGCAAGGACTGTGACGAAGCCCTTTGTTGAGCGGCTGAAAGCTGCTGCTCTCGAACGAGAGCTTGCGGCGAGGGATCTGGGTACTGAATCGGTCCATAGGGAGCGCCAGCAAATGCACCTAATGGGTCCTTGAAAATGACACGCTGATTATATCCTTCGCACTGTCGTTTCGACTTCAGACAGTTATTGCACGTCGGTCTCCCTTCATCACATTTGATACGCCGCTTGCGGCACGCTTAGAACCAATTAGCCAACTATACCGCTAGTTCCGTAAGAAGTTGACAGGAATAAGTTGGCATACTTAAACAACCAGTTTTTGTTCGTTTTCTGATGGTAGCCTTCTTTTGAGCCGAGTTTGTTTCGTCCAAGCCATCCGGTGATGATGACCGCTGCGGCTGAGGTTGAGTGGAGTCCTCACTCAGCGCCACACCAGTCGGCTCCATCTCTCAGTTGCGGCGCCAGTCGGCAGTTAGGAAGATATGGTAGAGACTAATACCTCGCATCAATGACGCAAGCGAAAGAGAAGGGTGGCTTGGGGTATGAGCCGGTCAAAAGACACGCGTGCCCGGCATGTTCTTCAGCGGGTCTCGATATGGGACTGTGGAGGGAAGAGGAGAGATGTGCGCCAAGGAACTCCTCTCCTTGTCCACGACGATGACTACTGCGGCAAAAACGGTGAGCGGTTTCTGCTGAACGTGTCGGTCACAGGTCACAAGCCGTGCTATGCTGATAGCATGTGATCTAGTTCACTGCAGAGGTAAGGGAAGTGTTTCCCAGCACGCTAATACGAGATAGTTGAGGGCACGTATGCTTGCATGTCTAGATCATGCAAGCCCACGAAACAGATTCGTGTAACAGAATGGGATTGAAGCGTTCTACCATGGAAAGTGATGAAGTCGAACTTTCCATGGGGGACAAGGTAAGACTGGCTGACTCTGTATAGAGCTGGAGGACGAGGTAGAGGCTAGGCTCCGGACCCCCTTTTTAATTAGGGTCGACCAGACTCCAGAGCCTGTCCAGAGCAGCGGCCACGGGCGCTAACAACGTGGGAAAAGGTGGGGTGAAGCTGCAAGATGGCGGTACTGAAACCCGATCTATATGAGTCTGGGCTACCTAGATCTGCTCCCAGGGACGCGGGTGAGTTGCTCTGCAGGCAGGCGTGCAGCTCGGAAGTACTGTTCAGGAGCCCGAGATACGGGTAGTTAAGGCCGGAGATGGTGGTAAAAGACCTGGCAATTATATGTCTCCGGTGGCAACGGGCGACTATGGCAATCCTAAAAAAGCGGCGCGCTGCAGCAGAGATCAGTCGGTGCAGCAGTCATGGTCCGAGTTCATCGGGCGAGTCTCAAAGAGCAAGCAGGCAAGGGGGCAAACCTGATGAACAATGAGGAGATTGTATCCTGGATACCTCATTCAGACCAGTTTTTGAGCAAGTGTCGAGCGTGGGTATCTGGCCCCGTGATACTACTACCTGCCTATGTGCTGGAGGAGACTTCCCAGAGGTCGAGTCGACGGATTCGGCTGTGACGCACTGCGTACACACAACTGGGACAATAATAAGACGTGGAAGGGTCAGGTCATGAGGCTGATGTAGTGGCCGGCAGTAGGGTATGTAGCTGTGCTCCGCAGCACGGATCTGACTTGATGGATGGAACGGGGGAGTGCGTGAAGGTGATAGGAAACCCCATGCGGCGGTATCGATAGTTGATTGATTCCAGAAACTCCCAAACTTGGCAGTCCGAGAGTGCGGCGGATGATATGCTGGTGGGAATGAATAACTGGCTGCGACCGAAGAAACAGCGGCGAAGGCCAATCAGCTACACCACCGTGTTTGTCAGACCAACAGTGCGCGTTCGCTGCATCGACGACGTCTCGTCCTACACAAACGTCCATCTCGTTGGCCCGTCACCAATTTGCCTTTCCAAACATACAGCGCTACGTGCAAGCTCGGCGTTTCTTGCAGCCCATGTTGCACAAACACCTCCCAGGCTCGCGAGATGATCTCAGGAGATTCCTGCAGGCTTCTTGCTTCTTGCTTCTTGCTTCCAGTGGACTAGCGTGGGCAACAAGACTTGGAGGATCGTGTACGTAGGGGTGCTGTTGGAATAGAGACAGACGGTCCGCCTACGACCTACTTGACAGATTGACATAGATGCCAAAGGCTCACGATTGTTCAAGGACCCCGTTCAACCTACAAGTGCGGTTCTGTATGAACAACGCAGAAGCCTCATGTTTCCCTGCCGCAGCTGCCGCAGAGTCTCTTGCAGGCGAGACACAAGGTCGGATTGCTTGCTAAGTGGCTAGAAAACCCCAACAGTAGGAATGCAGGACTCAACATCAATAAGGCCAGTTGCAGTCGAAATGCCTGCATGTTCTTGACCCACAGCTGAGCTCGAGGTCTTGGCCAGATCAATGGTAGAAACCCGACGGACACAAACATGGGAAGGCTTTTGACTGAAGTACCGTGCAGCAGAAATAAGCCAGTGCTAAAGGGTACGGGTTACACTATGGGGCCAGTAAAGAGCACTGGATTGGATGCGATGTTAGGTGTCGACAGTATCTTGGGCGGCAGACGGAGGATGATGAACCCAGAACAACTGCCAGCTGGAGGACAGGGTGCTATAGTAGGGAGAGCCTCAAAGAGCCAAAAGCAAGCGGAATATTGCGTCGGGGACCTATGAGGTCTGTGGTACAAACAAGGTCGATCGAGCACGACGGCGTTTCTTGTGACGCTGTACGATGAACTCAACGTTCCATCCAACTAAATGATGGGGTCAAAGGGGTGGAACAACCGTCCGGTGTGTGTCTTGGCCGACCGCCTTGCTGGTGGGATATAATTGGTGTGCCTCGGATTAAGCAAAGCAGGGGAGACGAGGCTTTTCGGACGAAGGGGCGGGAAGATACTGCAGTATACCACGACTATGCGGAACAAGTCAGAGAGCACAGCGGTTGATTCCGCTGCGAGGGCATGTCGCTGCCCAGAGCGCACTAGGTAGATGGAGGTTCAGAGGTGCACGCGGCAGGGCATGAGAAAAGAGGAACAACTAGTTAACACTGCGATCATCGTGGCTCTGAATTACAGAGCATACCTGAGTGACTCACCTACCAACCTCGTACGATCATAAAGGTAAGAGGACGAAGTTGCCGGGCTTCCAACATTATGAGACGAGTTGGCCCAGCTCAAGCTGCGAGTAGTAGGTTCAACTCCGAGGGGATAGGATGAGAGGTGTAGCGATGTCTAATTGGCTAGTCGAGCCTGCATGTGGGCCACGCTCAGCAGGTATAGCCAAGAGAAAAAAAGTTTCCAAATGTAGCCAAATTCACCATTGTGCCAACCACGCCATCTTGTCTCAAGTCATGACAACTGCCCTTGCCGGTTGACGCTTACAGTTATAATCATCTACAAGACTTCGCCTTACTTCCTTCGTTCAGCTGTTCATTGTCTATGTGCAAACCTCACGGTGTTGAATCCCCATCATGTTTGCAGTTCCTGGCTGGGCTGTCTCCGCAGACGGTCTAAAGACAGAGACCTCCACGGGTGCAGACTCAAGCCAAAATCAGTCCAACAGTAAGAAACGGAAGCGTCAGTCTGCACCTGCCAGTGTCACTACTTCCAATGTTGCAGATCTCTGGGAGCAGGTGATCGAAGGGAGGTCGGAAAAGAAGGCCAGGTCAGATCAACAGGCCGACCAATCCAAGCCTAATAAGAAAGGCACTGCGCCAGATGGCACTCCTAGGCTTACCATGAAGGAAAAGAAGAAGCTGAAAAAGCAAAGGGAGAACGAGGCACCCAACACGGAAGCTGGAGACCTCTCAAATCTGGATGAAGCCAAGCAAACAGACCTGGCCCAAGATGGGAAAAAGGACAGCAAGAAGAAGAAGCGGGAGTCCCAATTGCAGCAGTCCGGAAAGAGTGATGAGAAAGCTGGTCAGGTAGCATCTTCGGTGAACGGGAAACAGGCTTCTGCTCGTCCGACCCCCAAGCTGACTCCTATGCAAGCTGCGATGAGGGAGAAGCTTGTGTCAGCACGCTTCCGCCATCTGAATGAGACACTCTATACCAAGCCTTCCGAAGAGGCCTTTCAACTATTCCAAGAGACTCCGGAAATGTTTCAAGAGTACCATGAAGGATTTCGTCGGCAAGTAGACGTGTGGCCCGAGAACCCAATTGATGGCTATATTCAAGACATCAAGCTCCGGGGCAGCCAGAGACCGCCCCATAGGTCGAAACAAGGTCAGAATGAGTCCCATGCGAGTTCCAGTATCGCTCCTCTACCACGCACTAGTGGTGTCTGCACCATTGCCGACCTGGGCTGTGGCGACGCAAAGCTTGCCGAGACGTTGCAGTCCCAGAAGAAGAAGCTCAATGTCAAGGTTCTCAGCTACGACCTACAGAGCCCCAGCCCCCTTGTCATCAAGGCCGACATCGCCAATTTGCCTCTGGAAGATGGTAGCGTAAATGTAGTGGTGTTCTGCCTTGCTTTGATGGGAACAAACTGGACCGATTTCATCGAAGAGGCTTGCAGGGTCCTGCATTGGAAGGGAGAGTTATGGGTTGCTGAGATTAAGAGTCGTTTTGGATTGGTGGGGAAGAACAAGCATGCTCCCGTTCATCACAGTGTTGGCTATCGCAGGAAGACCTCAGGCAAGAAAGTCAAGGGCAAAGACGAGGAGCCAGAGGAGGACCACAAAACGGATCTTGCTGTCGAAGTAGATGGCGCAGACGACAAACGACAGGAAACCGATGTATCAGCATTCGTGGAGGCACTGCGCAGGAGAGGGTTCGTTCTGCAGGGCGAGGGGAAGGCGGCTGTTGACCTGAGCAACAAGATGTTTGTGAAGATGCGTTTTCTCAAAGGGGCGTCACCAACGGTCGGAAAGGGGGCTGTAATGGCAAAAGAGACCAGCCGGACGGGAACGAAGAAAGGCGTTGCTAAGTTTGTCGATGCAGAGTCTCAGGATGCAGTGGATGAGAGCAAGATCTTAAAGCCATGCGTATATAAGATACGATAGAAAGGCATTTCATTTCTCTGCGGACATGGGCCGCATGTTTGCCATTTGCTGGAGTAGTATAACAGTAGACACCGGTCCATGATAATGACGGCGACCTGGTCCATACGCAGGCCGAGAAAAATGCCGGAGGTCTTGATATTATACAACGCCTCTATTTGATTGTAAGCGGCGATTGTAAATGGAGATATATAAGAGATGCTCGTCCGTTGTTTTGCCCATAATGTATACTTTGACTTGAACCGCAAATGGTGCATATGGGATTGTAGAGGGCAAAGGTATAAGTGATCAGGATATACATGAGCGGTGAACAAGAGATGCACAGAGCATGAGATGGCACAACTTGCTGCAATAAGATGCTTCCAGGAGCTTCTGGGTAGTATCCATAAAGATTCCTGGTACGAGTGGTCAGCTTTGTACCTACCCCCCAGCATACCTGAGTATGTATGGTAGAGAGGTACCAGAGGTATGTTGGTATACAGATGACGAGGAAAGGAGACGAATCAACAGTTGACACACATGACTTGAACTGAACGATTGCACCTACAGGTGGTTGGCTACCTGCCATGGCATACTAAAGAGTCTGCCTGCATGACAAATTTACACAATTTACGCCAATAACAGATAGACCAGGTTGAGGATCAAGCAGAAGTAAACTTGGCTTATATAGCGCCAACACAGAGCCAGCGAGGCTTGCCAGGCTGCCAGCGCTCGTTAGATTCACGGTGCCTGTTATAAGACAGTATAAATATGAATGAATTTATAACTTAACCGCCTTCCACACGGTACCTGCTTTACAGTAAATAGCCTTAACCTGCCCGTGTCTAGTGATCTGCCCAGGCCGCCGTAAGTAAGTATCTAATTAGGAGTAACTGCCTTATTCATAATGTAACTGCCCTGGTGTAAATCTGGGATAGAGACGTGGTGCATCTTGTTCAAGTGGGGAATGAACCCCACGCGGGTAGGAGGAGGAACCTTTTGCATTAGGTCCACCCTATCAGGTATCTTTACAACTCCCGTTTGTACGTTTTGAGATGTTGATACCCAGGAATCCTATTTGTCGCCTACCTAATGGGATCTCCGCGGTACAAGGTATCCTGGCCTTACTCGCCGTAGGCAGGTACATATAGCTTATTACCATGCAGCGGATGGCCTTGTAATCCATGCCTGAGGCTTCAAAACCCACCATCTCAAGGTGGAAGGTACAGAGTAATGTAGGCACTTGACCCAGGTGGCAAGCTGAGCCCGACCTGCCCCTCAGATGCCAGCCGCAAAGGCAGGTCCCTGTTTTCTTGGTGGGGCCCACCTATCCAGTTAGGCGCCCAGAGCTGTGCGGAACTGCCCTGGACAGCCCTGGACAGCCCTGTAGGCAGCGGGCAGCGGGCAGCGGGCAGCGGAACAAGGCGGGCAAGGCATTCAGCACTGACGATGATGTCGTGTCGGCCGCCTCACATCGCAGGTACCTTCCTCCTACACAAAAGTGAGTGGTTACTTAGGTGGGCCCCCTTCATGCTCTCATTCATTCCAGCTACGCCCATATACAATTACGTTGGCCTCGTCGTCAACCTAAACTTGTGCTTGTGTCACGTCCACCGCAAGGCAGCCTATGTCAACACCTAAGGCAACCTACACATACGTACCCTACCAAATCGTTCATAGGCAGGCACCTACGCGTAGACCTACCTAACCTAACCTCGAGAACTAACTTCCGTTACCTTCGTCGTACTGGACTACCATACATATCTTACTCCCGAACCTGCTTTACCGAACTGGGACCATCAAACAACTTCACCACTTCGGCCTCCCACCTCTTCTTTCTTGCAGTCGCTGCCTCCCATCTCTTTCCATCCGAAAGCTGTTGCCCATCCGCGAAGTAAAGATACAATCTACCACTTGGCCCTCCCATTTTCTTGGCGGTTCCCTCGCACACGCCATCCTCATCGCCTGCGCTGATCCGAAGAAAGCCGCAGCCGCCACATCGCGTCTCCGGTCAAAATGTACGTCTAGGTCTTAATCGCCCATCGCAAATAGCCATACGTTTCGCCGTCCCAAGTCAAACGCTTTCGCTGACTACCTCTTGTAGGCGTATTACACTCAGCGTTAATAATCCCGATGATGAGGGGCAAGACCTCCGCCTCGTTACCCTCGAGGTGCTACCCGAAATGACACTCGGGGCGGTACGAAGCTCCATCGAAGCCGAAGGAATTCCCGCTCCCGCCCAGCACCTCTATCACAATGGCCGCTTGATTACAGATAATGACAAGACTATGCAAGACCTCCAGATAACTGATGGCGACATGCTGGCTTTACATGTTCGAGACATGCGAGGCAACAATGGGGCCGGCGGTCAAAGGGAACAACCCGCCCAAAGACGACCTCCTCTGGGTCCTCCTGGCGGCAGCGCAATGCCACAAGATCCGGAAATGATACGTTTACAAGTTCTGGGAGATCCGCGGTTGCGGGCTGAGCTCGAGAGGCTCAATGCTCCTCTCGCGGCTGCCCTTGACAACCCCCAGCGCTTCGCCCAGCTATTCCAGCAGAGTACGAACAGACAGGAGGAAGATAGACTGGCGCGCATGAGAGAAATCGAGGCTTTGAATAACGATGAGTTTAATCCTGAGGCCCAGGCCAAGATCGAGGACATGATTCGCCAACAAGGCGTCATGGAGAATCTCCAGAACGCTATGGAGTACAACCCCGAATGTATGCTCTATTCTACCATCAGTAGACCTGACATCGGATATGCGCTTGCTAACTGCCTTATAGCTTTTGGTCGGGTTCATCTATTATACATCGACGTAAAAGTCAACGGTGTCAAGGTAAAGGCCCTGGTCGATTCTGGTGCCCAGGCTACTATCATGTCACCGGCTTGCGCAGAAGCATGCAACGTGATGCGTCTCGTTGACAGGCGATTCGCAGGTGTCGCTCGGGGAGTGGGTACAGCCAACATCATTGGACGCGTACACTACACCATGCTGCAGGTTGGTTCAAAGCACTTGACGGCAGCATTCACGGTGATGGAAGGCAAGGCGGTGGATCTTTTGATTGGTCTTGATATTCTCAAGGGCCATCTAGCTACCATAGATCTCGCACGAAACAAGCTGATAATTCAAGACGAGGAGGTAGATTTTCTGGGTGAATCCGATATACCCAGAGAGACGGAAGAGGCACTCAACGAGGAGCCCACCGTTCAAGGGCCTGGCGGCACGACCATCGGTGCTCGTTCTGGTGCTGTAACAGCACCGTCTGCAGGTCCATCAAGTCGCCCAGCTCCAGCCGCAGCTGGGCCGTCCTCAGCACCCATGGTAGCGCGGCCAGCGGCACCACCCCAGGGAGCAGGGGCACCAGCCCAGACGCAAAAATCATATCCGGAAGAAGACATCCAGAAGTTGCTGGACCTAGGCTTCGAAAGACAGGCTGCTGTGAATGCGCTGGAGGCCACAGGCGGAAACGTCGAGTACGCCGCTGGCCTTCTTTTCCAAGGCTAGGAACCGGATTTGTCACCTTGCATTTGGAAGAAACACTTCTGGCCTGAGATAAAGCAGACATAGCGGCCGGCGTGCCGTGACACACGAGTCAAAGAGGATTGTCTCTCCCTTAATAAGAGGGGAATGCCTTCGTCCTATTGCTCTAGTTCCCATGACAGCGGCTCGCACTAGATAGCTTGAGAAAACGTTGTTTTCATCTGTGGCTACAAGACCATGTCTACCCGATAGAACATAAGCGAGCAGACTGTTGATACACTTTATTTTGGTATTCAGTTGACTCACTGATTGTACTTGGCTACATTAGATACAAGGATCATGCGGCATATGAGAGATGCATGACCTAAACTTACTCACATTAAGGAGCTTCTGTGACGCGACTCTATGGTCGAGGCATGGCAAATCTTCCAGATCGGGATCATGTCGTGCCTCAGGGACATCAATGTACCGAAAGGAAGCACCAGCGTAGTGTCTTGTCTTGAGACTGCAACTAAGCTGGGAATACCATGTTGACAGAGAACTGAGTCAGTGGTATAAGTTTGATTTTATTCTTGTCGCCCTTGCTGGAATTCGCGAACCGCACCCCTATGCTAGGCTTCCGTAGGTCGGTCTTACGTTAAAGTCAGGCGAAGAAGACCGAAGTAACTATTGATTTCCCCCCTGCTTTCAGCAAACCTTCAAAACTCAAGAGAAGTGCCGGTTCAGCTTGCAGCGGTTTCCTCAATGGGATCTGAAGTCATGACTGCAGCCTCCGTGGCTCTTGCCGTGCCTGGAACGGCGGATCCGCTTACAAACGAAGTAACCCGAATCACTCTCTCTAGACGAGCAACAGGCTCATCTTAGATATCTCGCCAGCAATGCGCCTGACAGAGCGAAACTTTACAATTCTGAACTCGATCTTCAGACTACGGTAGAGGGCAACAATATTATCACTGACGCTCCTGATCAGGCGAAGCCGTACACGAAATTGACGAATAGGTCGTGACCAGGCGACGACTTCATCGCTTGTCTGAGCGTTGGAAGCCTCTGTATTGGCGAGGTCAAACGCGTGGCATGCCCCGGGTCAATACACGGCTATAAAACGTGCTCTCGGACTAAATAAAGGACTCGAGCAACCGCTCCGGTCTGACATAATGTCGATATAATCCAGGCGACGAGGTGGAGGCTATACTGAGGTTCAGTGAACGATAACGATCGAAGAAATGTCGAGTCAACTATCTATCTACCAAACCATACGTATCATTGATGGTCCTTAAAAGCAGGGATCATTTTGCTTACTGCTACTTCGGCTTCGTCCAGGACTCCTCCTGACCGAATCCTAGTGATGACTCGATCATACTTTTCTGGCTACTCGAAAACTTTCGAAGACAAAGACACTTCCTTCATGGGCATCTTGAGAGGTTTTGGCAGGTTCAGAGACCCTCGCTAAAAGTTGGGAGTCGCGATGCTGCTATGTTGGAGCTGTCCGTCAACGGCGATCATGCCTCCACGCCGGGCGATGTATCCGAATATTCCGTTCTTGATCTCGCTGGGAAGTCGCAATGAATTTGGCCGAGTCTTCCTGTAGAGCATCCATTCTGAAGATGTATCAATAGGACTCGAACAACCAGATTTATCTTTAGTGTATCACGAGCTGTGAAAAGGTACAAGTGCAATAAATTGCCTCTGAGGAGATTAGTCGAGAGAGTTGCCAGGCGTGGGAAGAGGGTGAAGGATGGTTTTTAACGGTTGCGAGAGAAATACTTTAACAGAAGGAGGTACCATGAACTTTGGGGCATGCTGTGTAACGAGAATCTGTATTAATGATGTCGACATGAACAGGCAGATGAGATAACTCGGATCTGCAGGTTTCCTTCTGGGGGTTCCCGGAAACAATTGCATTCAAACTTACCATTTAACAACACGAGAAGCTCACTAGGCCGTCCTCTGGACCTGAAGCAGGGCAACACCGAGACGTTATGGCCGTGCTTGTGATGTAGAGGCTGAATTCGACTCAAATGTTTTCTTCTTTGTTTTAGAAACGACAGGTCTAACCTAGCATCCTAGTAGCTATGTTTACAAACCATCCTGTCCTTTTGATTGTACTTCAGTGACCATGATATTAATACTGTTGTCTGTAAAACTGACCCCAGGTGGTTCAAGAATATGATTCGATGGGGAGTAAATTTAGGCCACGAGATCTCAAGTCACGTTGCGGATGCGTTCGTGTCAGACCCGAGAGCCTGAACCTTTTTTTTTTTTTTTTTGAAAAAAATTAAAAAAAAAAAAAAAAATTAAAAAAGACACTCTCAGGATCATGTCCTTGGCCCTATCCAGATTGAACACTTTGCACGCAGTCTTGACGGTGCCTCGCTCAGATGATCCTTACTATGTCATACTTCCCGACCGGGATATCAACAATCGAACAGATATAGGTACATATAGTATTACATCACTTATGGAGTGAGAATCTACCTAGCCTGCCTAGTGGTATTTGGTCTCGCCGCCCGCCATGTGCTTTGTGATAATACAGGGTCAATGTACACATGTATACAGTCTACGCCCGATCGCAATCGCTCACCCCATTTGCATCCGAGCCCTCTAAATTGTCTTACAATATCCATTATGAAGTGATCTCCTTCACAATCTTCGCTAGTTCAGACTTCTCGACGTTTTTCCCTTCCAGGGGTCCACCAGGCGCCAATAGTTTCTTCATCAGATCCCCCATCTTTGGCTTGCCAGCAACAAGACCCTCGCTCTCCATGGCGCCCACGACACCTGATACTATCGTCCTCAGCTCGCTCTCGCCCACTACTTGTACACCGCTCCCTGCCGCATATTCTTCCAGGATGGCAATCTGTGCATTCTCCTTCTCGACGAGGTCATCGCGCCCCGCGGCCGCAAAGTCGGCAACCGACTCCGAGGCTGTTCGCTGCTGCCGTCGCATCAACTGGACGAGCTGGGCATCGGTCTGGACGGGGCTGGCTGTCTTGGAGGCATTGAGGGTGGCGGCGAGGACGGAGCGGATGGCGGTCAGGCGTGGCGCATCCTTTGCGCGCATGGCCGTCTTGAGGTCGGCCTTGAGCTTCTGGAGTAGCGGTGGCGCAGGGGCATCGCTGTATAGGCGGCCCTGGAGGGCACTCGGACGGAGAAGGAGGGAAGGCGAGGAGATGGAAGTTGTGGGCGTTAGGCGGGTAGATAGGAGAGAGGGGAGTCGCGACGAAGATCGAAGGGCCATGATGAGGTTGCGAGCTTGGATAGCTCAATCGAAGTCGGCAGAAGCTATTTGGTAGTGTCCTAGAGCTCTTCTGGGTAGACCTGAAGCCAGTTATTGATTATATAAAGCCGCCAGCTAGTACTGTGCTAAAAGATTGCTGCATTGGCTTGCAGGCGTCGTGAAGGTATCTTTTGTTGTGAGGTAAATGGGTTGTTGGACAGTTGGCTGGAGTCTATTGTCAAGTAGCTTGTCTGGGTCTTGAAAATTAAGAGCTTTTACAATTGGCCAATCATGGGCGCATCGTTGAATCCGCTTTGCGGCCGTTGTGACCCGGGTTTAGTGGGGCATATCTGAGCCGGGTGCCTGGTGGGAACGGAGGATCTGCCTCTCTCAGGTCCGCTTTGAATGCGTCCGCTTCGAGATGTCTGCTCCACTTCACCGTGTCACTTTGTCCATTTGCAGACGACACCATGCATCGTCCTCAAAGGCTCTTTTCATGGCGCCCAACGTGCTGATTAAGCGCCATTCTACCTTGACATCGCCATCCTATCTTGATTCCGTTGTCCTACCCTGACTTTGTTGTCTCATCGATCAACTTTAGGTCTCTCGACAGCCAGGAAATCTCCCTTGATCTGATGCCCAGGTTCTTATCATAGGTAGTGGAGAACAGCTTCCACCAACGTTCGACGGAGCTGAAGCAGGAGATCTTGGATATGCTCCCTGATCCGCATTCTTCGAGCTCTGCGACCCTATCGTGTATCAACGTCTACGCCGCCTTCAGAGATTCTGAGCGACTTCTTATCCAGAGGATTCTCTGCAAGCTTGTGTGGCCTAATTTTCTCACGCATTCGTGTCTGGTACCGCTTGGGGATATTCTGCACTCTCTGGTTGCTTCCACAACACACAAGCCATCAGTTACCACACCAAGATGTTCTTGTCGAGATTCGCTCCTTGGGAGAACATGTCTCACATGCATCCAACATTTCTTCCCCATTGAGGCAGCTGTGGTAACTTTCTACGTAGTTACCGACCAGAAACGAGCCCAACAGCTGACACCCATTCAGAAAGTGAAGATTCAGAAAGTGAGGGGTCACCCATTATGGTAGATCAAATCGACTATTCCCGATCCTGGGGACTCGAGGGCGTTCTTGAGCTATTCAAAAGTCCTGAGGATGTACCCTGAGACCTAAGAAGTGCGGTGATTCCAGGTGTCATGTCTGTGCAACGACTATATGACGCCATCTCTTAACTAAAGAGCCTTACCATTAGGTAGACCTGCACGATTGCCTGATGGGGGCGGTCCCCCTTTTCGTTGACGAAGACGCTGGCCTGAGTTTGTCTGGGGGTTTTCAGTGTTTATCCGGCAAGATCTCATTCCAGGCAACGTATTGTGGTTCACCGTTCCCGCCCTTCAGAGAATTGTGCCTTGGATTCGCGCTGCCAAGCGATACACAAAAGCGTCTACATGAAAATGATGCCGGTGATCTCGCTTTCGCAAGGTGTTGTATGTCACTATGGGCGTCATGGATTTCCGACTGTGCGGCTTGCAACATTCTTCACAGATATTGAGCACCAGAATCTCGGAGAAAAGGATCTGAAGGACAATACTTGAAAGGATGGCATAATCGAAAAACAGAGCTTGAAGGACAGTTAGATCAGGATGCGGGGCAGATAGCATGAGGCTTTAGTTGACGAGACTCAACACGATGTTGATGACCTTGCTCCCGACGTTGGTTACACGCTGCTGACATCTTGGTATTGTAGACTGTATCTGGGACATGAACGCTTCTTGGCCAAACTGTGCGAAGAGGAATCTTTTCCGGAGAGCCATCATCGGAAGCTGTACTAGAGCTTACATGCTGAAATGCGTAGAAAATACGCATGCATCGTGCAATGAGTAGCTCGTAACGGAGGCACACGAGGATTAGGTTTATCTATAAAGCAGGGCAACTGGTCCCGGCATTCTGTAGGGTACCTAGCTTACGTAAATTAGGTACCTTAAGTAAGGAGTAGATGTCGAGGCGGTAAATAACAGAGCTCTAGTTTGGATTGGCGTGGCTACGTCCCATCAAAATGGCCATGCTCGGCGCAGGTTAGATCATCTGTAGGTCCCGACGTTTTCTAATTTCGAACACGGGTATGGTGATGATGGCTACCTCGAGGCACGTATCTGCAGACGATGGTCCGTGCACTGAAGTTCGGAAAGCCTTCGAGGTATGTTGTACTACCCAGCAGAAGGTAGGTACGAGGTTGGCTCCTTCATTTGTTACACCTATCGAGACATTTGCTGTCCTCTTTATTTCATATGTACCTAAGGTAGGTCGTCAAGTCACCCAAGCCCGAGCCGCCCGCCATTATGACAGCCGCGGACCAACTTCGTTGTCCCTCATTCAACTTCTAGGTACCTCCCGTGCAGGTACTTACCAGGTAGGTATGTAGATACCTATCCTTCTGAATGCGTGCTATTGCCACAGGGTGCACTGTATCTGTAACAGAGCCAAAATACATTTGGGATTGGTGTAGATCATATAATGCCTACTTCTAGAATCAAGAGTTCATTCAAGCTTCTTGTCGAAGCTCGATGGTCGCCGACGAGATTGGATATGCTACTACAAGGATCGGCACATGAGCCTACATCCGCGAAGGCCCACAACTGGATCTAGCCCTCTACACCTTCCCAGCTTCCTGACTTATTATCCCTTGGCGGCTATCAGGTTACACAGTCACACAATCACACCCTACTTCTTACTCTCTCACAACCGAAACTGCCATTCTCACTGTCTGTTGCCCATTCGTTCTCAAACCTACTTACTTATCAGTGCCGAAGTGCAGCAAGGAAGGGTCACGACAAGTCAGCGCTGTGCATATATTATGGATGACAAGTGTCATTCTACTTCTCTAATGCGTTCAGATTTCATTCGGGTTCAAACTACGGCCACAGTGAACTTGGTAGTGGTGATGGCTTGTGCAGTTGGAGCAGCAAACTAGGGCCCACCACAGACAGCTGCCGCCGACATACAAGAGTTCTCTCTGTGTTCGAACGTTACTCTCTACATCACTCGACACACCATAAATCACTAGCCGAGATAGACCGCGGCGGCAACAACAACAACAACAGCAACAGATACGACCATGTGCCTAAGGGACCTTGAACACTTAAGTTCCTGATCCTGCATGTATATCCCTCCTACTATTTTGTCCACAGCAAAGACAAGGCTCGCAGGTCGCGTGGGATGCGCAGGATCTCGGCAAGACCGTTGTCGCATGCATGACCAATGTCGTGGTATTCAACTGCACAATGTACCGCCAACCAACACCGCAAGCTGTGTGGATGACCCAAGTGGTCGGTCCCATTCCACTGTTGTAATCGTGCTTTTGATTCGCTACCTTCCACCTGGGACCGATCTTTAATCTAGCAGGCAAACTTTAAGCTGACCTCGAGTCGTCCCTCAACCTTCACCCCTCCCCTTCCATCGCCTTTTCCACCGCCCTGGTCCAGCTTTTCCTGGGCTTGATTCTATTATACCTGCCCCCCATCTCACCTATTCCTGCTGCTCTAGCTCCGGCCACTTTAACCTGAGTCCTACCTCTTCTTATAATGCTGAAAATTCGAGCGGTACGCAGTCATGGCCTTGTCCATGCCTGTACCTCATTCTTTCTGCTTGTGAGGACGTTTCCTCACGCGCTGCTCATGATCATGATCACCTGAAGGATGCAATACCGTGACGCAGTCGAATGGTCGGCCTGAGATCGAAAGTTCTTGCTCAATTGCGGAAGGCGGTGGCTGCCGACGACATCTGCCGTAGGATCTTGATTTGCCATAAAGCAGTGTCACCGTCTCGGTTTTTTCCCAACACACACATATCTACAGCCCCAAAACATCAGGAGGCATATCATGTAGGTGAGGCGCGGCAAACTTACAAGGGGAAATAGGGCTGTTCAAATTATCACTCGTCGTTAGCTTGGAGGAGCCATATTCATCGCCGGTATTGGTGCGCGGCAACTCACCTTTAGCGCAGGGTTGCTTGCTTCTGCGCGCGCTTGCGCGACCAAGACGTGAAACTCGGTGATTGACATACTGCGAGACGTCAGCAATAGACAGGCTCCGAGGATAGCCCCTCATCACGGAAACGATCGCTCTTCTGGACTCACCCAAGATAGTGCGTGAAAGGGTATAATGCCAAAGATGACAGCATCATACGTATGTTCTCCTGGTTCGCGACACCAATGTCATGGTCTCTCTGGTCTGGGAGCTATGGTGAGTTCCACTCGCCAAAGTTCGGCAGGGACTGTGCAATACATACTCTCTGACCACCCACACATCGGTAGTGGGATCATTCGCTCGTCGACCTCAGTGAAACCGGCACCTCTCAACCAGGCTCCCAAGCGTCTAGGCGCGCGGGGGTTCTTGCATTGTTCCATGGCCCGAAGATATGTCTGGGACCATTGCTGTAGGGCCGAGCCTATATCTCTGTCAAAACTCGCCGTGGATCGAAAACTGAACAGTCCTTACCATCTGTCAAACTACCATTGTCGGACTGTGCGTTGAAATCGATCTCGACCATTTGACACCAACCCCCTCCACGAAGGCAACGAAATATGTCACGCAAGTATCTGCTCCACCGGTTGCTGTTGATACCACCCGCGACCAACCTACTATTAACGAGGTCGAAGTGACTGGAGCCGAACTGGAGTCTGGTACACTGAAGTCAGGACATATCCCTTTTGAACTCGACTACTGAGTCTTACGGCATATTGAGATCGTCAATATCAAGATACAAGTTCTCAAGTCCCTCTTCAGGGTTATGGTGGTGGGGACTGATATCGATGCCTCGAACCTGGGACGCCTTCGTTAGCATCTACCAGGGATGAACAAGCCCTCCAAAGGAACAATCACGACTCATGGAAGCCATAAAAACAGGATTTAGGGTCACGAGGTAACCAGACAGTACAGCCTTCACACCATCCCTTTCTTTTTCGACATTGGCTCAAGTCAGACGAACAAATTACGTCCGTCTAGCCGGAGTATGTACACGCTGTGTCGGTGAACGGTCCGTTCGGGGGGGGGGTGAGAAACCATCTGGTGGCTGTGCAGGCGTAGAGAAAACTTCACTTTAGATACCTCACACCGCGGGTTCTCCCACGCTACTTGAAAAGCCCACTATGAAGCTGATGTCAGTCTTGACGCCATGTTCATAGAGGCTTATGGCGAACCATCGGCGCGGTTGGACGATTGTAACAGAACATGTCTCTCGGGTCTGGGACTAGGAGTATTAGGGGCAACCCTCACCGTTCCGGTTCCAAAGCCACAATCTAAAACCCGGCGTAAAGAGCTGATGGGTGGAAATATCAACCTCCTATCGAACAGCATCGACAGTACCTCATGTTGTATTCGCAGCCGCAATGTTTCATCCTAATGAAGACATACGGTCAGCGCAGGCACCACGTATGAATGTCCTTCACGAGGATGACAACATGCCTCATCAACAGGTACGAAGTAGGCGTTGCTGCTGATCGAATATCGTTGAAATGATCGGTTGTGGTGGACAAAAATCTCTTGGACTTCATCACTGAGCTCTTCGGTATCTGCTTGGCTATAAGTGGGTTAACAGAGCAATAAGCCAGGTAAAGTCTGGGGCATTATACTCAGTCATAATGGAGATCTGTTGCTCTCACGGACGATGGTGGCAGCTGAAAGACCGACCGGCGAGATAGAGGAAGTATTCCTGCGTTTATAACCGACAAGCTGTAACGCGGCGATGATACTACCAGTATGCGTGGCACGGCATCTGTCTCGACGCTGGGGATGGGCTGCAGGCTTCCAGACGGCTTACATGTGTTGAGATAAATACACGGCCTCCGGCCTGCGAAATAGCGACAAAAGCCACAGAGATTGCCCTTGTCCTATGTACTTCGGACCGTTAGCGGGAACTGCATCTGCAAGAGTCGAGCAGCTCAGGGCCTTGGACCCATGTGGAGCTCTGACCTGGTCCAAACAGCCATGGCATTATTGGCCATCCACCATGGGCTTTGCAACCCCACGATGCTGATGTACTACTGCCGATCATAGTTATGTTACTACTGTACGTACGACCACTTTCTTCAGCGCCCAGCTATTCTCGATTGCTCTTCCATGTACACCCCTAGGACTTCCGGCGCCTTTGCCTCGCAAGCTCTGTGTATGGGGGCTCCTGCATACCACGTACAGGGATACAATCGTCTGCATACCCGTGTGCTTCTCTTCTCTCACTGGTCAACCAGGCAACTCAGCACTGCCTCGAGAAGAATGCCAGTTGATAACTGGTTCTCGACGCAGAGACGGCATGGTGGGCCACTCGGAAACCACTCAGTGTCTATGCTGCATCCAGAGAAGCAGACCTGTGCTATGTACCAGAGCCAATCATGCCGTCCTACAGGAGCCATCGGGCCACCACTGGCGGCCAGAGTGACGTTTTCACCACCCTGTTGTCACGGCAAACGGATTTCCTTTCCTGCTTCCTACCACATATCATAGTCCCCTATTATTCTTGTCAATGGTACACCCATGCAGGCCACGTAGCTTACAGAGTTGATGAAAACGTGCGTCTACAGTGACAGCATGGTGTACGGCGCATTTGACAAATGTATTCCAACTTCAAAAACAGAGAGCTTCAGCAGTTGCGGAAGCCTGGGCTGATCTGAACGTTCTAGGCTAGTTGCAGGAAAATCGTCCGAGAGTGGAACACAACGTCCGGCAGCAAACGAAGAACCCAAGCCAATGGTTCGGCCGTAGCTTGAACTGTTGCACAGAATGGCATATTTGGCTGCCTGAAAACATCTTTCGACTTCCAAAGACGTGGCACTGGAACCAGCGTCTCCGGGAAATGCAAACTCGCTCCCGCCGCCCCAATACACCACAACTGGCTATACGGAGTTATTCGTCTGTACCAGAGGGCTGGAATGGAAGCATTGAATTGATTGCAAATGTGCTACAGTTTCTGCCAGGCAACTGCAATCTGCTTAAGGAAGCATGCAATTGAATGTGGCTAGCTAACTCCTTTATGGGGCAGGCTATTGACACAATTTTCTGCACGCGTGCTGACGGTCCTTGCTATCATTGAATCGACCTGCACGCGACAAGGGTGGTGGTTAATGCCCATCTGCTTATCTTCGTCATTGCTTGATACTTTGCGAGAAGATGATGTTACAGGTGAGTCAACGTCCAGCAGGATTTGAAGAAACAGGAAAGAAAGAATAAAAACTGCGGAGGGCATTGCTGAGTTTCTGATATCTCGCGGCTGTGCGATACGCCTGGCCCATCGCGCAGTACCTCGTGGGATTGTTAAGGGAGTCAGTCGCAAGAGCTTTGGAGCCTTAGCAGGGAGAGGGGGAAGGATGGGAGATCTTCCTTATTAGAGACCCATTCTTCTCCATCGCAGCGGGGATTGAAGCTATACAGCAAAGGGGATAAACAAGCAACCAATGCTGCCGTAATCAGCTTCGCTCGGCAGCGCCGACACACCCCTTCATACCTCAATGAAGGCGGACCGTTACAAGGATGGCCGTCGTGGGAGGGAAGAAATACGTTTTACCCTGGGGTGGCGCCGGCTTCCTGTCTGCCTACACTGTGCTATCTTCTGAACTGCCTAGGCACAGATAGACACTGCAGAGGGGACCTGTCGAGCCGGCGAATCACAGGACTTGCCTAATGTTCAAACAAAGGCCTCGGCATGTCAATCCACAGATGTCTAATGGGGTCTCTGACGAGGTTCTGAGGTCCAATGAGGCCTCGCTCCCCCCCAAGATATCTCTCAAAGGTTATAGGAAGACAGGCACAGGCTTCAATTACATTTTGTGATAATAGATTCCGAGGATAGTTTTTTGCGTCACGAAGCAGAACGCCCTGGCGACGTTGACGCAGAATCGAGATAAAAGGGCGTTCAACGCTAGCGAGACACCCTTGCCTCGAGTCTCCATGCCTATCCACAACTACATATGCCATCAACTGGTTCCCTGGGCGATGTCTGGGGGTGGTGAGCATACCTTTCCAGAGCTTGTCCTCTGGTGGCGGCACCCGACCTGGAAAAATACCGCCAGACTGGGTCGCTTCGGCTTTCTTCAGCCTACGGTGTCTCACTCCAGCGAGCTTGCATTAGCGTGTACCAGAGTATCGGGTCTGATCGGTTTGCGGCGTCTTCCTTGAACCCGACTGGGCGGATCGGAGGCTGCGACAACGCCAGCAGAAATTCTGAAAGCTGTTTTCCCACTCTCACACTAGGTACAGCCTACAGATAACTTCGCCATTAGATGTTTCCGGCGGACTGTAGCAGCCATGAAATGAGCCTTCGTGCCTCAGAGACCAACGCTCTCTGCCCCGCAGAGCCTGATACGTGCGCGATATGACCCATCTTTCGCCCTGGTTTTCCCCTCGCGTTTAGGGAACCAAATCGTCAAATTTCCGAGGACCCGCTGACACCCATCGAAAATAAGCTGCTAGACGTCGTGCCGTTCGCATCGATGGCAGAGTTCGACCGTCTTCCCGGGATGGGCCAGTAAATCCAAGAGGTTGGAAGGCCGAAAAGCGGCGGACGCATGCGGGCCCGTTGACCAGGTGTGAGGGGTTTATCATCTTGGCGATATACATCACCACAATTCCCATGCCGACGACAAAGGTTCCAACTTTTTGTCAGCTGCAGTACCAAGCACGCAAATGTCACTCTGATTGTACACTCTACCTTCGTCCTGACCCTCTTGCGCATAGGTAATACGAAGCTGAGGTAAGGAGCGCATCTGACTGTGCGAGCCGCTGGTTTCACGGCACCCCTTGGCTGTTATGTACGGAGCCGATTGGCGATCGACGACTTGAGTGGTACAGGCACCGTTGCAAATCGCCAATGCCACGGACCCGGGTTCAGGCCCTTCTTCTCTGTGCGTTGAGGCCAGTCCACGCGACGACCAGAACATGCGCGCTTGAAGATGAGCTGGGCTACACCCGCTTGTACGAGGTATCTATCATCTTTTCGTCAACGCTGACAAGACACCCATTAGTACACAGAGTCTGTTTCTTCCCCCCATCCGTTTTACTCTGCCTGTCATAGGCATGGCAGCCAGATATAACTGTACGATAGGCGCGTTGTCTCAGGAAGTTGACGACCAGCGAGTATTGCCGAACGCTCTTTGGACCTACATACACCCTCTCCGTGGCACCTTGATGATCGCCAACCCCCAGTCCACCGTGGCCGCCTAAAAAGGTTATGTTGCAGCGCAGTACCTTCCACTCATGCAGCGATGAGCTGTCCAACGCGCCCCCAATGCGCCCCTGGCTTATGTTTCCTCTCCCGTGATCCGGGTCACTGATACCATGACGGCAGCCATCCTCCACGATCGTATCGGGACGATGGGGCTTCACTGGCACCTTTCATAATCTCGCCCAGGGACCGGTCCTTCTCGCAGCCGACTATCACAGGCCTAGTGGCAGCCGCCCATGGGGCTTGCTGCTCGTAGTAGCAAGAGTCTGCAGGTGGACTAAATCATGAGGTGTGCCTACCTGCTTGGTACTTTGCGAGGCAACAATGTGGTGTTGGGCGGACTGAACACGATGTCACTACCCAGTAAAGTGAAGTGTGTCGGCGGGCCAGGCCGCGCCAGACGGCCTCCCTCCCCAATCGTCCCCACACATATGTATGGCAGTCAGGTAATGCATGCTATCGCGACCGGGCCGCGGCCTCGGGTCGGGAGGAACATGACCAAGTGACGGGGATGTGCGATCGTCCCTGGGGAGACATGTACGCAGCTACGCGCTTCCGTCGCGGGGCTGACACGGCCTTGTATGTCATGGGCTCATTCGTGCCTAAGGTGAAATGACCTATCACTTTTTCATCCACGTTCCGACCTCTTGTCCTGGTACTTGCTGGGCGATTTCCTGGTAATCGTTTTGCTTTTTTCCTTTCCGTTCCGGTCTCTTGGCTTTTGACCTGGTTCATGCATATGAGCAGAGAGGCACGGGCAACGAGCCAGTCTGTAATCGTTGTCGAATAGACAGTTGGCATCGAGAGGCAAATGCCCGGCTTTAGCCCGTTGTAGATCTTTCGGCTGCTTGTAATGCCCGAGAATACATAGTTGAAAGATCACCGAGGATAGCATCATGACGAACCGGCTAGCAAAGCGTGTGTCGAAAAGATCTGTTACCCTAGTATGTCGTAGAATGATGCATCTAGCCACGACAGGATCTTACCGCGTTCCCGCAAGCCTCTGTTAACCATGGCGACCTTTTGCAGCATATCCTGTTAAGCGGTAAAACCCAAACAGGATAGAAGATGAAGACAAGTCCCATCCAATGTCCCACTCCTTCGCCTTTATAGTGCCCTTAAAACCCCCCCAGCACAGAAAAAGACAAGGTAAGAATCGCAATGATCGCCACTCTCCATAGTCTAGACCAGGAGAGCAAAGGGGAATGTGTGAAGTAAAAAGTCCTGGTGAGAAAGGGGGCTATACAGAAAAGGTACAAGGGAAAACACGCAGTAGGTGGGCATCCCATCCCATCCCCTCACCCATTGCACGCGGTCCCTTTGATTCTTTTCAGAGCGTTTCTTATTACTGTCCCTACTGTACAGTAGGGAAGTCGTAAATGAGGGGGATCGGAGAATCGTCTTAGCTTGTTGGTTTGAAAACACACACCATGCCCTATGTTTCAAGCAGTTCACGCATATTTAGGACACGAACTCGGTAGGTATGTTATATACTGAAAAGCACACAAGGTTCTCTTGTATATTTAGATTCGACCAGGACAAGCTTGTCAAATGTACTTCGGTGTTGTCTTGATCGGGATAAATAAGTTTGCTTGCCGCGTTCATTCCTGTTCCCAATAGTAACAAGAGTCCATACCAGCATCCACATAGTGATGGTCTTTTAGTGACCTCTCAGATAGAATTCGATGGTCTACGGCATCCTGTCGAATCAAGAGCTTCTTCCTTATTCTATATCATTCTTTCGTTCATGTCTCTGTGGAATACGCCTGACTCCTCTGTCGCTCCAAGTCTTGCGCCACCCTGTCAAGTGCCAAAGGTGGGCTTCCTCTGGATTCGTCAATGATACGGCCCGTGAGATCGACAGCTGTTCTCGTTTCCTTCACCGATGCGTAGTTGCGCCAGATAAAAGTACACCGTTATATAATTTCTCCCTTCCCCCAAGTCAATAGAATGACTAGACAACCGTAGAAAGAGGATCTAAAAACCTCTGTTTGCTGTATTGACAGTCTCATTTCAACACCACGTAAATACGGGGTTCCTGGCCTTGACGGTTTCTAGACGCTCAACGATCACCTTTCTTCGATTCCCCTCCATGCCCTCAGCAGCCGCATATCCTAAATCGCCATCCATCTCGTCGTCCCCGTCTTCATCGAAGTTTCCATACATATGCTGAGCAATGGTGTTACTGTGTCGTCGTCCCATCTGTGTGAGTGAGAAGCGCCGATTATTACGCGGAGGTGAGTACATGTTATTGACCGACGTCCTTGATGGGCCTTGGTAACTTGCGCGCGGAAGTGGTGAGTGATCAAACTTTGAGGGTGCATCCGTAGTGGCGAATGGATTCTGTGAACGACCGTTTGGTGGGCTAGCGGAAGAAGCCCCGAGCGGATCTGGAGATTGCTCTCTTGGGCTCGCAAGCTCGAAGCGTCCCGGGTTAGGCAGCGGGCTGGAAAAGCCCAGAAGATCGTGATCAGTCTGATTCGCTGGCGCAGAGGATGCGACAGCTCCGATGTCCATCTCCTCTTCGATAGCAGCGTGCAACTCAGGTTCGGCTTTGCGACGCATTTCCGACGAAGCAACTCTCATCGGCACGGCAACAGGGACATCAACCAAATCGTCCCAAACGCATACTTTTGCGCGCCGAGTGAGTTCCAAAGGTCCATGATCTGGAGTCTTGAGCGTTTCTACAACATTCCAAGCTTGGCCTTTCATGACAGCCATTTGCCTCGAGAACATCTTTTCTTGAAAATCAGGATCGAGCTGAAACACCTTCCGTAGCTCGAGAGACGTCTGACTCCACCACTGTGTTGAAGTCAGTAAGGGTAGGAAATGATCTCGGGTCTTTTGAGAAAATGGTCTGCCGATGAGATCAACAGGCAGGAAAAGCCAGCCAAAGGGAAAACTGTTTAAAGTATGAGCATATATCCACGTGACCACTCGCGTATATCAATCGCCCCAGGACGCTTACCTTCGCCACGCATCGGGATGTTTCCATGGCCATGATAGTGAATTATCGATTGCTCCGATGGAAATCTTGGGCTCTGGGCCTTTCCCTCTGCGCGCTGCATTCATGGGTTTCTGTGTCCTGTAAGGTAATGGCTGAGGGCTATTGGGCTTGCTTCTGTGCGTTAAATCGACAGGTCTAGGCGGCTGCTCTTCTTCCTCGGGTATGTCCATATTGAGAGAAGGAGGCTCCGAAGCTATTGAAACATCCTGACTCTCCCAGTCCACCTTGACCATCCAATTATCAAGGCCTCTATCAGTATTTCGCATAATATAATCCAGGATAACCAACTTCTCGAGTTCTTCCCGAAATGACTGTTTCAGAGTTTCGGTCCACCTGAAATTGTCTGGCCCTATCGGCAGCTCTTCCTGGTACTCCTGCTCATCGTCGCTCTCAATATCGCGGCGAGCGTGTTTGCTAGATGGTCGACAGTTGTCTGCCCATCGTTTTCTTTTATTCCTGTGAGTGTCGTTGGTGCGGAAGCCTGACCAATACTGGTCAGGCCAAGGATGCTCTCTCAAAAAGACATTGGCATCTTTGAAGCCCTTGAGGAAGACCTGGAAACTTCCAGGTTTCGCAGGAAAAGGTTTCTTCTTTCTATGGAAAGCTCGGCGATCCCAGAATGGATAATGGAAGGATTTGGAGGAGAGATAGACGACCTCCGTATAAGGAACCATGTTGGTCCGTAGTTGGCAGTCTAAGGTATACGCTGCTGCTTCGCTCACGTAGGACAAATTCGGAATCAGGCTACACTGGGTCAGCGACAGAGGAACTGAACAGGCGTGTTAGGATTACTGACCATGCTCGACCAAAGAAGCAGGGAAATAAGTTCCGGTGAATCCACTTATTCCATTTCGGATTTCCAGCAGCGTATGGCTCCTCGTCTTTGGGTTTAAAGACACCCACAATTTTACCGTCGGTGTTCCGGGCAAAGTAGCTACCAGAGCTTCCTTGGGTGATCATACTCGGATGCATCCCTTGATCAATGGCAACCCGCACGCTTCGTACAATCTCCTCAAATTCAGCTTTGGACATGGCAGGCGGGGGCATGGCGGCGATAGTCTCGGCCGTTGCGGGTTTCATACCCTCCGGAGGCTGAAAGACGCTGTAGTGGATCTCTAAACGTTCATCGTCGCCAGCCAGCCCCTTCCCCTTTCCCCTTTTGAACTTGGAAGCGATCTCATCTGCCCATCGTTCCAAGCGGGCATTAATGGCACTCAAGTCCACACCAGAATTGCTTCTTATCCGTCTCGGGCGGCTCTTGTGTTTTTGCAGCGCCTTGGGCGAGGTCATGCCCGAGTGTGGACGAGGCTGAGTGATGGGAGCGAATCGAGGAGCGGTTTGGGGTTGCAACGACGCTGAACTCTGGGCTAGAATATCATCGTCGGACTCGTCACTGAATTGGTCGGCCTGGGCTAGGCGCTCATAGCCCGTGGTGGCCGGACGATTGCGCGGCATGGTCACGCGAATATGAGGGACGGTACGGGAGAAATATGGGTAGCACTCGTTGTTGAGATTATCGCATTATGGCATCAAAGGTCTGAATGGACGGCGACGCGCAAAAGGGGCCGAGCGTGCTTTGTCGTGTCGCAGGAGTATTTGCATCACCTTAGGTAATCAAGAAAAATCAAAAGTAATTCTAATGAACGACAAGAATCGAAGGACCGCTCGCAAGAGTGTCAGGAATAATAGTTCGGATCGCAGTTGCTGGAGCAAAAGTCCTCCATGCAGGTTACAAATAGGAGGGAGGTATCGTGAGCACCTTGCCAGACTGAAGTCCGTAGTCTAGGTAAGTAGGTAATTAGGTAGTTAGTGAGCTAAGGGGTATTAGCAAAGGAGGTATTCAGCTTAACGGGACCAATTTGTCCAGAGGTAGGTGCGGACACAGTGGCAGAGTGTCCACACACGTCACGCTACTAGATTGGATCCATGCCCCTGACGCGCTCTGACCTGCTGCCTCCTGAGTTGCTGAAAGTCGGGGCTGACTCTGCTGTGATTGGCAGCCTAGACTGCGCACCCGTCCCAAATATGACATATTGACTTCCTCTTACTGCATATCAATATCAGCCATCGTGCCTTAAGTAACTAACACGCATGGGCTTCCAAAAAGCCCCGACTTCCGTATTACTTCCAACCTAGCTCCTCTAGGACGCCACATGGGATTCCCAAGCTAATCCACCGCATCTCCTGTATCAGCAAAGCGACGTTTTGCAGTCAGCTATCTTTGTGGTTCAATCATACGACTCATGTTTAGGTGCACATATAGTTTCATAGCTGGTGTGTCCCTCTACAGCTCAATCTACATCTCAAGATCAAGTCCATGTTGCCTTCAGATATCCGAATGTCTAAAGCAATACTCAACGAGGGTTGTCTTTTTGCGCAGCACAATGGTAGTATGCCAAGCACATCTGGTAATCAGATCACCGTTATCACCTATCCACGGACGCGCCGATTTGAGCTTGGAGTTGGCTGTCTTTCCATAATTTGGATCTAGGTGGGTAAGTAGGTAGGTAGTCAGTCGTGGTAGTAGCAGGAGTGATTATGCCCTCCCACACTTTGTCTTCTCATACATAAGTAGGTAGCTTGATGACATACCTTACCTATCTGCTCCAGGAAACCACCAAATGGATTGGCTAAGCTTTTTGGGCTCAGCCGTCGGAGTCTCCCGTCTTTCCTGCACAATCGCCCATCATGTCGATTATGGGAAGGACTGTGTACCTCAAACGGGGTACCCCCGTTCACCGATGCACTCCATGAAGCGGCATACGTGGTGATCTCTGTCGATTGCTGCCATGCTCGAATGAAACAGCCCCAGCTCCGTGCCATCCTTATGGAGCAACACCGTTCAGCAGGTATCACGCGATCACCTACATATTATCAAACCACAAAGCAAGCCATAGGCTGAATTTCCCGAGCCCTCTGCAGCCAAAAGTCGTACTCGGCTTGCCCGCTTCTCGAGTTTTTCTTGGCGCGCCAGCGTCTCTGAAAGCCAAAGCCTTCGTGGGGCCAATTGGTCGACCTGGCCGAGCATGCTTCTAGAACTTATAATTATTCTCTAGGGCTCTCTGTCCCCATATCTCCATAAGTAGGAGAGACACTGATAGACACACTATATCCGCCTCTCTAGCTCTGAGTCTGCTCTGAGGTACGAATTAGAGTTGCACTGGTTCGATACAGACTTCACGTCGAGGCGCTTTAGGCAGGGAGTCAGCCAATCGCTTCAGTGCCTAGGGCCCCAAGAGAGGCACGACTCCAAGACTCCGTCTTGTACTTGGAGATCCCCCAGGAGTAATCGACGATCATCACCCGTGGTGCTGTGCCTTTCTTACTGGAATGCAAGAATCCCATTGGCCTGTTTTTCATCTGGAATTGGGGGGTTCTTTAACACGCTTCCACCCGACCAACCCTTTTAGCTTTATCTCGTTTCTTTAGAGGTGTGACAGTCCTTCCTCCCCCAATCCTCCATCAAATGTCATCTGCAATCTAGGGATTACTTGCAGCAGTCAGAGTCAAAAAGGCCGGGAGCCTGTTCGCAGCGACTCAGCTGAGTCTTCAATCCTCAGCATTCTTGACTTCAGTTACCATTCGAGAGCCAACCGTCATCATTACTTCAGTTGCCACAACATCCCTTCTGACGGGCTTTCTCAATCAAGAGAATCAAGACAATACATATCATATGCCAGAATTCCGAATTTCTCGGCCTGGCTGGGCCAATACTGACAATGCGAGCATGTCAACAGCAGCGGTAGCGAACGAGAGCCTGCTCGGCATGACTCTAAGCAAGGTTTCCTCACCAGATCCTGAGCACCAGCGAGGCCGCAAGAGACGACGAAGTCAGCAAGACATTTTCCATGCCGCGACCCAATTACCATCGGGAGAGTCGGCAACATGCCGCGGGCGGTGCAGAAATCGATCAGCTTCGCGATTCGACTTGTCAAGAAACGCCTCGCGGCTCCGGAGCGGGTCGCTGTCACCTTTGCGGCGTAAGCTACTCCGAGTAGTGCAGCTGAACCGTCATAGGTCTCAGTCGCCGTCCCGGTCAAGATCTCGCTACACCCAAGACCCTCCCAAGCGCAGGCGTCAACGCACGCGAAGTCGCAGCCGCAGCCACAACGGTGAATCCATGATGCGACTCGAGGCAGCTCGCGGTCCTTTCGTCAGGCACGACATAGTCATTAGGAGCGAATCGTCCCATACGAAGCACAAGGAAACTACTCGAATAGGCGCACACTGTCACGCTGAGCCCCATGTCATCGGGTGAGTCGGGGCCTGTATTTGACCCCGTACAGCTTTGTGTTGATCATGTACCTCTACAAATTCTTCTGACAGTTGATATCGTGGGTTGGGCGGACGTTGCTCTTGGCATATAAGGAATCGTACCTTGCGGAGTTTGTACAGAATTTGGGTCTAGGCGTTTTTCTTCTCCTTACCATGCTTGCGAACCAAAATCAAAGGAAAACGAAAGACAAGGACAATGCGATAGTATCCACCTCATAACAGGTAGTTATGTGTTTCTAGCAAGAGGGGCATTGTGTCAAGCAGTGTACAATTAGCCAGTGTAGCCAGGAGCATCTCAAAGAATGTATCAGCTGATTCAAGGAAAGCTCCAGAAACGCACCTCTTACCTGATTCTTATTAGGTTGCTTCTAGGCTGACTGGCCCTGATGGAGATGTGTGTGTGTGGTGAGAATCTACCCCACGATAAACATCTCAGCAATGACCTGTTAGCCTAGAGGGTGTGGAGCAGTACTGGATCTGCGGGGCACGTGGCCATCAGGACCACAGCAGAGGAAAGGTCAGCAGACCAATCAAGCCCTGCAAGCGTAGTCTTCCAAGCCTGGCTGTCATTCACCATTACGTGCATTTTTGGTGCCGGCAGGGGCAAGTAGGCAGCATCAGCACTTGCAGGAGATAGGAGAAGGAGGGTACACACAGGTGCTGCCCACAGTTGGCTGATGTTCGAGGTTCCATCGGCACAGGAAGTTGTGAAGGAGGGATCGGGAATGACCTGGGCACAGCTGGGCTGAGGCTTCAAAAGACAGGCATTCGGCGGCAGACGGCTCATAAGCCGGGGCGTTGCAATCGCAGGGGGGCAGGCAGTGGTCTTGCGCCTATCACGAAGGGAGACCCCACCTGAACGGAAATACACACAGGCGATAATACATACATAGATAATGACAGTACTTGTGAGTGTGTGGGGCTGGTCTAAATGAGTATGTACCTGATCAGCAGATCGACTGCTAGATAAGCTCATGGTCAGTGGGAGCCAGTACTTATTACCATATATCTTAAGATGCCGCAGCAAGTACTTCTGAGGGTGCATGTCTCACGTCAACCCCTGCCGGTTCTCCAAATCACGCCCACTCGCGCATATCTCACGTATCCAACCAACGACCTCTAACGGCCTCGACTTGACTTTTTTTTTTTCTTTGCTCACGTTGCCTGTGAACCCCAAGGGTGCTGCTGGCCTGTTGCTTTCACTGTGCCTGTTACTTGCTACTACCAGCTTTGGATTGCATTCCGTTGTCTTTGGTGCCTGACCATTAACCTCGTGACGTCTTCCCACTGTTACACTCTTTCTGCCGACCTCACCTGGCCTTCCATCCCTCCACAATTTATATATCTGACTTCGTTGTACCCTTGACCTGAGGTTTGCGATTCTTATCTCTCAGCCTCGGCACCTTCATTGTTCCACATTCTGACGTTGCCACCAGAACTCACAGCCTTGTGTACACCGCACCAACCAACACGTTTGCGCCCCAGGCAACCTCTCATTCTTTGTTCTGTCCCACAGCTGTTCTTTCGTGTGGCTCCCCACCCCCCAGCTACCATTCCCGACTCTCATTTATCCCCGCCGCCGCCGCAGCCTGGCTACACTGAACACCCCACTTCATCTTAAGTAACCTGCCTCCTCGACTTCTCAGCCTGCCCTTTGTCATGACGGTATTGCCGTGAACTCCTACTTCCTGAGGTACCGGTAGATTGTCCTGCCAGCCGCAGCTTCCATCAGGTTTATCAGTCGTCATGGCTCCTAGAAGCCAACTGGACCATATAAGTAAGTCGCAACCTAGACACCTGCTCCTTCCAGGTCCACTCCATCCTCTGCCCAGCCTAGACAACGTCGTTCTGATCTTTTGTACCCATTACTGTCGCCGACCTTTGTCCCAGCTTCCTCAAGCTTAATTAATATCCATTTTTGGTGCACTGCGCTAACTCTTGCTTTACCTAACAATAGACAATGCGCCAAATGGACATTCAGCTGCTGCAACGTCGATTCCGAGTACCAGCTATGATCCCGCCTTACTGCTCAACCCAAAAAACTTCACCCCATCCTCCCAAAATCATAACTCCCAATCAGCCAATGAACCTGACAGCTCCGACGTGGTCGAGTTCACTTTCTCCAGTCCTAATGATACTGTCGAATCGAGCAATACACTAGCGTCAGATTCTGTCATGCAGCGACCCGCGGCACAAGTTAATGGATTTGGCCAAATGTTCGAGCGCATGAACAATGTGCAAGACCGAGCTTTTGCGCCTCTTCCAAAACGACGAAAGCTGGATGATCAAGAAAGCACCCCTCCCAGAAATGGCTTTAGTGGTGGTGCAAATGGGATGTTGGGCCAGCATATCAAGGATAAGAGACAGGAGGCTGCCCGGAAATCTTCCAGCCAGAGCGTCGAGATGGTCGATTTGACTGATACTGGTAAATCTTGATCTTCAGGTTCATCACTGGAGGCTCTGCACTGACACTCCATCTAGTGGACGACGGTGACGTCGTCATCGTGAACACGGCTGCCGAAGAAGAAGTTTGCTATGGTATGATCCACAATGCGAAGCTTAACTGCCATATCGTCCCGAGTCCCAAGCCAACCTCGGTGTCAATCATGGGCGCAACCTATTGGCCAATAGTCAAGATTGTACTCAATCGGAAGGTTGGAGACGGATCGCAAAAAATCCTAGCCTACGATTACACCCGGAAGATCGTGGGCTCCGTGGACCCCATCACCTCATCTGGTCTGGCTCCTTTGCTGGATGCTCCCCGTCTACAGCTGCGAACGAACTGTAGAATAGCTTCCAGGCGAAGATACCAAGGAGAGGAAGCCGGCAAAGAGACCTCCCAAAGCTATAATTTGGATCTCGTTTTGTACGGTCCCCGAAAGTATGCTAAACCTGTGGGCAGACATCTCTCTCAGAAGAATATCTGGCTTAGAAAGCCGGTTCTCGTTGAGAATGGTACGAAATATGAAAACCCTCAGAATCCGGTTGCTGGGAAGCCGCTTGTACCACAGCAGCAACCTGCCATGAGAGATCGATACACTACAACTTCAGCGCCTCAGATGACACGAACTGTAGAAGAAATCAAGTCCGAAGTCATGGGAGTATTCAATTCACTCACCAGGAGCGAAGATCTTCCTGAAATGGAGCCCCACGCAATGATTTCAACAAATCTCCTCAAGCATCAAAAGCAAGGGCTTTTCTTCATGAACAAAAAGGAGAACCCACGTCAGTTGAGCACACAGGAAAATCCCTCTGATTCTCTTTGGCAGGTCCGATTAAGCAACAATGGACAGCGTTCCTATTACAACGTCATAACTGGATCAGTCCAAAACCAACAGCCTGCCGAGGCCTACGGTGGCATCCTAGCCGACATGATGGGCCTTGGCAAGACCCTTAGCATCTTATCTCTGGTCGCTAGTACACTCGACGACGCCGAAGAATGGTCAAATAAGGCGCCAGTGCAACCACAAGTGCCCGCTCCGAAGAAGAACGGTGAATCTGCCAGAGAGTTCGACGTACCCACCCGCCAACCACTAGGCTTGACCAAACTTCGTGCCAATGGAAAAGCGACGCTTCTGGTGTGCCCTCTTAGTGTAATTTCCAACTGGGAGGAACAGGTCAAATCACATATCAAGCCGGATCATTTCAAATATTACATCTATCACGGATCTGGCCGCAACAGAGATGCTCGAAAACTGGCGGATCACGATTTAGTGATCACCACATATAGCACAGTGTCCAACGAGGTCTCGGCTCGCAACAAAGGCAAATCTGGTCCATTCCCCCTGGAAGAAATTGGCTGGTTCCGTGTTGTGCTGGATGAAGCGCACTTTATTCGGGAACAGTCGACGCTCGCATTCAAGGCCATCTGTCGGCTGCAGGCCAACCGGCGATGGGCTGTTACTGGCACTCCGGTTCAGAACAAACTGGATGATCTAGCTGCTCTCCTCGCCTTCTTACGTATTTCACCGTTCGAAGAAAAGGGGAAGTTCACTCAGTATATTAACGCACCGTTCAAGGTGTGCGACCCAGAGATTGTGCCCAAGTTGCGAGTCCTTGTTGACAGCATCACCCTTCGTCGATTGAAAGACAAAATCGATCTACCCCGGAGAACAGATCAGATTATTCGACTTGATTTCACAGAAAATGAACGCAAGCTCTATCAATTGTTTGAACAAAGTGCGCAAGATAAGGTCCAAGTGCTGGCGGGCAACCGTGAGAAGATGCTTGGTGGCAAGACATATATCCATATCCTTCAATCGATCTTGAGGCTGCGACTCATCTCAGCACATGGCAGAGATCTTCTCAATGACACAGATTTGGAAATAGTTCAAGGAAAGACCAAAGATTCCGCCATCGACCTCGATAGTGACGAGGATGATGACCTACAGGCATTGGCTGAATCGAGGATCTACACAGCATTTGCTTTAATGCAAGAAACCAACAATGATTTGTGCATTACGTGCCAGCGCCGTGTTGGCTCGGATGAAATTGTGGACATTGCAAACGAGCGCGACGAGGATGTTCTGGGCTACCTGACCAACTGCTTCCACCTGCTCTGCACGAGCTGTATCACAAATTGGCAAACGAACATTGCCAAGCAGGGGGCAGAGTCTTGCCCTATGTGCCAAGCTCCTACCCCTATCACGTATAATGAAATTCGTAGGAGCAAGGCAGCGACAGAGCACGAGGGTCACGGGCAGACCAAGCAGGAGAAAAAGAGCCGGTCGAAAGATGGCTACACTGGATATTCCGGGCCGCATTCCAAGACTCGCGCTCTGCTTGAAGACCTCCTCAAGTCTGAAGAAGAAAGTGAAGCGAAACCTGACGAACCTCCTTTCAAATCAGTTGTTTTCTCAGCTTGGACATCTCACCTTGATCTCATCCAGATTGCACTGGACAGTGCTGGTATCAAATACACTCGTCTTGATGGGAAGATGAGCCGTATGGCTCGGACTCAGGCAATGAGTGCATTCCGTGAAGATGACTCGATTCATGTTATCCTGGTCTCTATCTCAGCGGGTGGTTTGGGCCTTAACCTCACAAGCGCCAACAATGTCTACGTCATGGAACCCCAGTATAATCCACAAGCCGAAGCCCAAGCTGTTGATCGTGTGCATCGCCTCGGTCAGGAACGACCTGTGCGCACGGTTCGATACATCATGCGCAATAGCATTGAAGAGAAAATGCTAGTCTTGCAGGAGAAGAAGCTGAAACTTGCGAACTTGAGCATGGATCGAGGCAAGGTTATGGACCAGGCCGAAGCCGCCAAGCAAAAGCTCATGGATCTTCGTGATCTATTTAAGTAAAGCCTTCAAGATCGGGCTTGACCAGTGGATCGATGGTCCTCGTATGTTCACAATGGATCTTGTTCCGTGTATCTTTCTCATCAGCATTGCGTTGCATCTACAGTCACGATTCATACGATTGGGAGACACGGTATAATGTCTGGGCGCATTCTTGCAAACGGTGTTTCGGTACGGCGGTAATGGTCACCGGTTGACTCGTCGGCATTTCATTGTCGACCAAATGATTGGCGCACTCTGCACTATAGCTATGGAGGTGTTCATAGGATGGTCCAAAAAGGCCGGAGCACAATCGCCAAATGCTGAATGGCTAAGTTCCGTTCATCTTGTTTATAGATATCACGTGAAGGATTGAGGGGTCTTGTGCTGAACCCACATTAGGTGAAGGCATTGATTCAATCCATGATGAGCAAACCCCTCAAACCTGAGATTGGTTGGCGAAGGTGCGACTTGGGTAGCACTAGACGGCCAACTTCCAGTCTGGGACTGACAAGGAAGATACCCAATGGGCCTGTTTTTGTTTCCAGAAATGAAAATCGTGTTCGTCACGGGAACCCAGGATATAGGCCAGGCTTCCATCTGACGTTTTGTCTTGCGGAATACGCTCTGGGAGCCAATAGACTAGAAGATTTGCGCATGTATTAATGATATAATGAAAAACGATGCCTTACAAAGCGTCGCGCACAACTGGTTTTTCGCTCCATGTTACTACAAATCTATGTTGTTGTGCAATCAACTTCGATTTCAACGAGTGGCGTCGTAGGCCGCCATACCATAGATGAGTACCAGATGCTCAAGTTGTGAGATGTTCTGAAAATGATTCGTACGCCTGCTTCGTGTACTTCTCTATCCTTAGACATCACGCCCCGATCCCCAGACAGCGAGATGATGCCAGATATGCTTTCCAAGCTCCCTCCTCCCCGCTGATCCAAGGTCCCCACAATGAGTCCTGCGCAAGCTTTTTCGTCCACACGCCGGCCAGGCGCTCGTCTCGAGCTACTGCCGCTCCCCTGCTCAGAGAACAGTCCCAGAGTGCGAGCGCGAGCAAGAGTATGGCGCCGGCTACCGCGAACATCAGGCTAGACGGGGGCACGGCAGGGAGGCTCCGAGGAGGACCGGGGAGCATGGACGCGAGCCGGACGAGACGGGGCCAGGCGAGGAAGAGAGCACAAAGCAGTGCCGAGACGGCCACGAGGCAGCGGAGGAGAAGGGAGCGATAAGCGCGGGACAGAACGCGCCCCAGGCTCCGCGAGCGGGCGGCCCAGGGGTGCAGGAGGGCGAAGTCGAGGGCGGGCCACGATGTGGCGTCGTCTGGGCCGGCGTGCGGCGCGAGGTGCGCGAGGGCGAGCGGGAACGGGCGGAGGGCCGCGTAGAGGGAGAGCTGGGCTCGCGCCTCGGCGCCGTCCCAGGCGCCGTCGCGGAGGAGGAGCGCCTCGCAGCGCTCCAGGGCTGCGTTCGCGGCGGCGAGGAAGCGGGAGGCGGAAGTGGCGGTGGACGAGGTCGTCCCCGCGCCGGATCCGTAGCCGGGTTGTCGGAGCGACGCCCGCCCTTCCCGCGCCGTGCGGACATGGACGATGGGGGCCTCCCATCCCTCGACCATGGCCAGCACGTCCTGCGTCTGCTGGTGCGCCAGCCGGAACGTCCGGCCTATCTGCGCCTCCAGCCCCGACCGCGCCCTCTCGCGACGGCTCCTGCTCTCCGCGCCCTTGCCTCCCTTTCCCTGGCCCGGAGCGCACGGGGGCCCCAGCGTGTCGACGTCGAATGCGGCGGCTGTGCGGCGGACGCGTCGTCTGAGCGTGGCCAGGTCCCGCTCCAGCGAGATGATCTTCGCGACGGAGAGACTCGTGTCGGTCAGGTAGGCACCGGGGGCAGCTCGTGGGCCAGCCGCGGCGGTGTCGGGTGTAGGTATAAGCCGTTCAACCCCCCTTCCGCCCGATGGAGATCTAGATCCAGATCCTGCCATCAAGCCATCTTGGCCGCGGCTCGCGCTCAAATTCGGGCGTGGGGCCGGACTCGCGCGCGAGCGGAGCTGCGGCAATGTAGGGTCTTGCGAATACGGATTTGCGATGTCACTTGTGGCTAGATCCTGGCTCTGAGCCTGATCCCCATCTGGCCTCTTGTCCTCGTCAAACCGCACGGTAGGCTGTCTCGAGCCCGCCATTTGTGTCCTGGTCTCGGGACGCCCGGATCGCGAAGACCTGTATTCTATGCGGTAACATGAATGCGCCAATGAGCAGGTGAGCGGCTCCTATGATCGGGGCATTCATACATGCATCCCAAAGGTCGAGACTATGGGGGCTATCAGGCAGAGAGGGCCAGTCAATGTGAAAGCTTCCCATGAAGGGGTCACTCTCTCCCCGAACATACCAAGTCGATGTTACCATAAGTAGTCTCGACTCCCATCTTTGTTCTTGGATCCTCTCTTTGTTCTGTCAAATCGATTCGACTGCGTGCTCGCATATGCAGAGCAAGCTCTACACATGTAAAAGCACACAAAGAGCAACTGATATGGCCTTTCCGGTTTCCGGCCACCCCCCGCAATAAATGAACCAAGAAATGGTTTCCATGGGTGAGCAAGTGATCGATGAGTCGGTAGCGACGGTATTAGGTAGACATTGGAACCACGTTGACTGTCCGCAAATTAACGAGTAATGTACATGCATGGTGAATAATTGCTTGCTATTTGGAAAGGCAAGATAAGATGAGGTGTTGCCAAACCCTACTATTGTTATTAGCCCCTAATCACAGTGTAGGCCACATGCTTTAAATGAAAACGTATCATTTATTCTTATTAAACATCAACCATGGCCAAGGACAATTAGTCTAAGCTAATCATATGGTTTCGCCGTTATCCGTATCTTTGACTCTTAACAACTCCCATAACTCCGAATGCAATGCTATCAATTTTTTGCTCACGCAGCACCAGCGCTGGCAGGGGGGTTCGTAACTTTTGTTACTTGCGCACCGGCCCGAACGATCCGGTTGCCAAATCCATCGTATGTCTCAATATAATCTTTATTTTCCTTGGCCGCCTGCTTCCAGATCTCAACCTCTCCACCGCCGCGTACCACACCCACACGCATCGTGGACAGGAGGTTGTGTGCAGCGTTGGAGTGGTTGTAGACGCCACCGTTAAAGATAGCCGTAGCATCTTTACCGATTGCCGAGCTGATAAGAGCCTTGCCACCAGGATGGTCCTTGATGAATTCGGTCACGTCGTGAATGACACCGGCCACAGCAATGAGAGCCTTACCGCTCTTGGCGTCGGCAACAAAGTCACTCCATTCGATGACAGGTAGCTGGTCGAGAGGAGTACCCCAGTCGAGAGTGGCTCGCTTCTGGTCAAGCTTCTTCTGCTGTTGCTGATATCGACCTTTCTCAATCTCATTGGCTCGGAACTGCTTCAGATCGTAGGCTAGGCCAAGCTTCTTCCAGGTCCAGATCATCCACTTGGTCGGGTCGTACTGCCACCATTCGATGGCATTGCGGTAGTCGGAGGGAAACTCGTGGTGGAAGTTGTGGTATCCCTCGCCAAGGGTGACAAGTGCAGTGATGACGTGGTCGCGAGGTGAGTTGCGATCATCGAAAGGCTGGTCACCAAGCCAATGGGCTAGAGAATTGACGCAGAAGGTGGCTTGCTGGACGAAGAAAATTCGAAGAATACCGGCGTAGATGAAACCACCCATCCAGTCACCCCAACCAAGACCACAGACGACGGTGGGGAAGATGAGAGCCATGGTGATGACACACTTGATGTAGTGGATGTGCTGCCAACGAACGACGGCGTCCTCGTTGAGATCGGTGATGTCGGTTCGGCCCTGCTTGCGTGGGTTTTGCTTCATGACCATCCAGCCCAGGTGCGAGTAGAGGAGACCCTTGCGGACCGAGTACGGATCCTTCTCAGTGTCGGTATATCTGTGGTGAGCTCGGTGACCACGACTCCACCAGCGGATTGAGCCCTCAACGGCAGCAGCTCCCATGGCGGCCAAGTAGATTTTCAGGGGCAGTGTCGCCCGGTAGGCGGAGTGAGCCCAGCATCGGTGGTATCCTAGTGAGGTCAGAAACACATTGTCAATCAGAACAGAACATGTTGCACAAACCTGCTGTGATACCGAGACCGGCATTGAAGTAGTAGAATACGGCGAAGGCAGCGGTCTTCCACTGCAGAGGAGTGAAGTAGGCGCTGACGCAGCCGATGAAGGGGATGATGAGGATAAAGGTAGTGTTGATCCAGTTGACATGCTTGGGCCAGTTGGACCAGGTTATGGGCGTCTCGGTGATGTGTGGTTTGCGGAGATCCTGCTTCTTGGATCTGATAGGGGTGTATTCGACAGTTCCGTCGGGAAAGGCTTGAGCGGCAACGCCTTCAGGCAAGTCGGAAGCGGACGCCATGACGGGCGATGGCTACGATGGAAGAGGTTGTCGTAGTAAGCCCTTGGAGTTCGCCCACGAGTGTAGAGAGGGGAGACGAGGTGTGACCAGGTTGAAGAAGGAAGGTGAGAGAGGGAGTAGGTGGGTGAGTAAGAAGAGGCCGAATATTATGTATGTATCTGATGGCCCTTTTTTTTTCGATGGGATGGGCTTTGCCGGAGTGGAGCCAGGAGGACCCTTGAAGGAGCAATGGAACGGCTGAGCGGCTTGGATGGCGAGAAATGGTTGGGCAATGGTTGGTATTTGGGTGGCGTGGGCAGACGTGGAGCAGCGATCCAGGCTGGCTGCGGGTTGTATGTTAGGCATGTTAGGTATGTATGTATGTATGTATGTATGTACCAGATATGTACCTACAGTATTTGTGGAAGGGGTGACCCGAGCGAGATCCTAAAAGAATGCGTTCCAATGGAGACTGGACTCCTGAATCCACAGCCCAGAAGCGGTGTAATAAAGTAGGCCCTGAGAAAGCTTCGATGGTGAGCTGATCACGTCGACAAGCTTGTCTCTATGGAGCTAAGGTTGCACGATTTTCGTGCGTTGCATGCGTTCCTGACAGTTGGGGGCGCACGCAGGCTGGCTCAAAGGGTGGGAGAAGTCCAGGTATGTACTACTGGTAGTCAAGTGTGTTAGGCAGTTGGCAACAGAGTTTACCTCATTTATCTATCTTGGAGCGTCCAGCTATTTGTTCCATAAATCTTGATTCACCCACGCGCATGTTTAGTTGCAGTGGTTGGGTAAGTAGAGGGCAGCCAGGTAGGCATTTGACGCAATCATCATCATCATCATCCTCACCATCGTGCGATCAGATGGGCCTCGGATGAGCACTGGTACGTATCTACAGTCTGGCATCCGATCAGCCAATGTTTTTGATGTGATATGTACTGCGCACAACCTGGGCACCAGTCAAGAGAGATACATATGTACATACATATTCCCATGATCTCTGGGGCTGCCAAGAACCAGGGAGATGTACTCAGTATCGGGGTCTTGCTTATTTTGCATGTGGCTTCCACAGCCGAGAAACGGGACGCGACGGGATGGCAAGTGCGGGGAGAGACAGTGAACAGTGGACAGAGGACACTGCCTACTAGGGGTATTGAGCAATCATCTGGCTTGTATTGCCAGGTTGCCAGGAATCAGGCATCCGCAAGGCTCTGGACTCACGAGTTCTTCCCGTTGCACGTTTGAAATTTGTTGAATTGTTGGGAAGAGTCGACGAATGTGGCAACCTTTGCTGACAGGGGCTATGGCCAATCACAGCCTCTTTTTGGACTGGGGCGCTTCCTCTTTGGGAACCAGCATCTGCCCCAGAATTAACGTCGTTCCCCTCCTAAAGTACCCAAGTACCTATGCACCACCAGTGCATGGAAGTTGAGCTTTGAGTATGGAAATCATACCGGGTGAGCAGGAACTGAGTAGATTTCACAGGCTGTCTCACTCTTTTTTCATCTGGAACCTGCCTTGCGGGCGCCTTGATCAATGTAGAATGAGTAAGTATCCAGCTAAGGTAGACAACATGGCCAGTGATTCCCTAGGTTCCATATCATCAAGCCGTTGAGATCCAGCACCAATCATCCTGCTCGCGTTGAGCCAAATCCTCAACTGTGATTCGACCGCAGGTATTTTCTCCCGCGGGACCTGCATTGTTAATGATGTATTTGCAAGGCAGTCCGCCGTCTTTCATCCCCCCTTGCATCAAACTTGTTAGTAGGTATGCGTGCAGTCATTTTTTACCACTGCCGCCGTTATCTGCGACCAGATACCGTGTTGACTACATATTCCGTACACCACTGCGCCGACAGCCAAGGTCTGTAGTTCGCAGGAGGAGTTCATGTTCCCGAATACTACCCATTCCTCAGAGCAGCATGACGTATGAAGTGACGCTCTCGGTAACGAGTGCCGTGGGATGCAACAAATTAGGCAATATGCCCATCTCTTCAGATGCCATGTACCAATTCAGGAGTGAACCTCGGCAACATCAGATCAGCCACTCTGGCCGTCTGGATCCTGACGATCGCGAAAACGAAGGGGGAAAAACGTTAGGTTGGAGGCAACAAACGTCGTCTCGTACCCCACAATCGTCAAAGAAAAAGGCTGTAGCTTGTCTCTCCCAACAAAACTTGGGAAGTGGAGACGGCGAGCCGCGGTCCGCCAACCGACTGTTTCGGATTCTCCGACCCTGTCAGATTCCTTACCTAAGGCACTGAAGTCGTTTAGCAGGTATTCCCGTGGGTACCTTCCCTATCACGCCAGCCTGTATATCATACCTAATTTACCTCACATTCATATATGTAGTCTACCTACCTACTTAGGTACGTACATACTTAGGTATGTAGGTATGTATGTATGTCTACCACTGGTAAAGAGCCAGATGAATTCAAAGGTTAAGGAATGGCGCCAAAGTTTGTTGCAAACGCGTTTGCCAACCTACTTCTGAACCTTGCAGTTTTGAATGCGGTAACCACTGGCGCGCCCCCTAAGCAATCTTCTGGAACGATTCCACCATCTCACAATCGTGAGCCTCGGCCGCATAAGCCGACCGAGCTAGTCTCCGCCACATCCGCCCTGCCGGGCTTGTCTCTGCGTTATCCCGTCCTTCATTCTGCTCCTTGGTACATGAAAACACTTCCTGACTTAAGGTTTTGTGGTCGTAGCATGTCTAGTAAATCTGAACACTCATTCGACTTTGACTTTACATGCACTGGTACGACTTTATATTTGCTGCTTACTGGGTCAATCCGGACATGCCCTCGATGTCTCAGTCTCGAGGGCCCATGACATATCGATGCACCCTCGACGTTTATCTCCCTGGTTTTCTGGTTACTTCAGCCGTCACCCAAGCTCAGACGGATGGGCTGAATCACTGTGCCCGCTCACCGAATCATAACAGGAGATGATTTACAATGATATCCAACAACAAACCTCGTGAACACGCCACCTTTCCAACCTCCCCAATTATTTGTAAGAGCACACGGGAGAACTCAGATGACGGCCTCTCCTCCTCTATCGCACGCTTCGTGATGTCCCTCTGAACCCCACACTATAGGTTATGTAGCTGGCCAGTGGCAAGCAACAGCCCTCGCGTATCTGCAAGTGAAGTCATCTACGAGTTGGGAGCTGGCAATGCAGGTTAGTTTTGACGTGATTTGAGGCTCGGTATCTCAAGCGTTGTTCATTCGATAATACAACGAGCCCGGTTACTCATTTGCATGCGGTCAAAGTGTCTCATCTTAGGGATTCTAGTGGATAACTGCCTGCGGTAGCTGCTCAAGAATACTATTGAATAGAGTGTATTCCATTATTCACAACTCACTCGGAGAGCATGACGTGGGACCACACAGTAGCACGATGTTGATTCGATATGAACTATCACAAACGAGTAATTCTCGATGAGGGGTTGGATGGGGACTGTAATATATGTAGGTAGCTGTAGGTGTAAATGAAGCCCCGAATAGCAAAGATGCTTCACGACCAGTATGAGAAGCTTCCACATACTTGGTCCTTGTATCATATCAAGTCTTCGTTTCATAGCAGCCTCAATCTTGTAAGCGTAACTTACCTAGGTTGCGGGTCAAGTGGAAATCGCAAGACAATGCTTGAACATTTCTTTCACAGTTCGGATGAAACGACTGTGCTTCCATTCCTACAACCCGAATCCCACCAAGTCACAGTGATCGTAGATCCTCCTCTTTCTCACGGAACCACGAACTAAAGTCAACTAACAGTAATGCTACAATGTGAATAAATGCAAGCTCGTAGCTCATGTACCTGTCCAAATACTCCAACATAAGAAAGGCAGCTGGCGCCTGCTACTGAATATAGGGTCCTATGAGTCCTCGCGCTCCCGAATGGATCCAGCAAGCCTGAGACGACACACACATAGACCGATCATTCCACTGGAGATAGCTACAACCGAGTCACAAATACATAATTAGCCAAGGATCCTGACTGGAAAGATGCTAGGTATCATATTGTGCCCAGCCACGGCATGCCTCAGAAGCATTACCTCCAGAGTTCTCGTACCTCTATGCAAGCTTGAACATCGTTATGTGTTGGCCAACCTGAGTACTTGGGAGAACAATCAATTACGTCGCTCTCGATACCGAGGGTACGAGGCCAGAAACTCTGTGCCTCATGAAAAATGACTTGCCGGGCTATTCTCTGCCTCGGAGTCAAACTCCGGCCATATACTAGGAACCAGACAACGAAAGCCGATTAAGTCGCCGATCCTATAAACCTACTCTTGTATCACAAAACAGCGGCCATCGACATTAGGTACGTTCACAAGCTATACAGCTAGCCAATCCATCTCGCTATCCTCCTGCTTAACCGTTGTTGTCTCAGTGAGTCTGTCCAACCGTCTTCTGAACCCAGAACGTATAATGTAGGACAGCAAGAGGTCATCTGGCGGCACCGAAGCGGGCTCGTACATATTGTATATCTCCACACATCACGTCGCACATAGCATTCCTGTCACAGGGCCAGCAGGCAATAGTATTCCAACGGAGTTCGGAAGACACCGCTGCTCAGCAGTGAGAGGGGAGCTCATGCGTCGTTCACGACTAAGTAGTAGTTCGTTGCCACAGATTGTGGTCACCTGATCCTAGCACACACACAGTCGCAGACAAGCTCATTTCCCGAACACGTTGTCTGTCATCATTGTAGTATCCGTTCGGCTGCATCTCAGCTACTATATCGAGTCCTGCATCTACCGTACTAGTCTATTCCTCCCATCATCCCATATCATGCAAGTCGTGGCCCTTCATGAAGAACTAGTGTTAGTCCTATGCTGCGAAGGCTGTTGGCGGTCGTGATAGTAATAATAATGATACATTCGTACAAAGGGGTGCAACATATGATGACGACGAACCCAATAAACGCCGCTGCAACGCACCCAGTTAATATCGTTATTCCAAAAGCAAAAGTAACCACGCCTATGCGAGAACCTCCGCCTGACCACATCTGCGAGTTGATAAGCTCACCAAAATGACAGCGGTAGGCACACTGTCAATCTCCAAAGCCATTGTGACCTAGCATGGGACTTGAGCCACCTCTAGGGTCAGCGGACAAGATATTTTGACCGCTAGACGTGGTACCGCCTGACATGGCCAAATGTCTCCGGAAAGAAAAAAAAAACCCCATTTGAGGTTGTCCGAGACATACTCTAGGCTTGAGAGGCAACATCATGGGTGGTAGTCTTCGTTGCAGGGTGCAGCTCTAGATCCTCATCCGAGCAAATTGGCTGCCGAAATTCGACCTGATTCTCGTACGCACCACCTATGCCTGTCAAGACATGCGAGGTACCGCTCCCTGACATCACAGCTCCAGTTGCTCGCGTAGTCGCACCATCTCCTCCATCGAACGTGTAATATGCGCTCGTGTCGTTTTCACCTGCTTGCGCCGTGTCCTTACCCACTATGTTTGTTCGCATACCGTTATCTGCGATTGTGCTGCTGTTTTTGCTGGGTGCTGTTGTTCCCGTTTGGCTCTGCAGAGCTGTAGTTTTTTCTGTACTAGCTTGGGGGGCTTCCGTATCCTGTCTCTCCTTAGACTTTCCTTTCAATTCGCCAGCGGACTCTGGACCTTGCGGAACGTCGTTTCGTGGCAACGACTCACTCTCGGCAGACCCAACTGAGCGCATGCGGCGTTTTTGAACCGCTTCAATTTCCATCGGGGCGTCTTTCGACCGGCTTTCACCGCCAGCCACCTTAGCCTGTTCTTCTTCCAGATCAAGATCAAGGGCCTTGTCAAAGTCTTCTGGTTTCTTCACTGTAGCAACTGCTGCCTCTCTCGGCGTTTCCGGCCTGGTGATGTCCGCCACCTCATTGCTCTGATTCGTCACGACATTGGTCGACGGCCAGAGAAGAGCATCTCCGGGAAATGATCGACCACCGCGGCCGTGGCGAGCCGGCGATGGACTACCCGGCGAGCGTCCACGGGGCGGGTCGTTGTAGTAAGGATCATTGGACCGAGCAGGCGACGTTGCATAGGTATCACTGACTGGGGCAGATGGCCATTTGTCGTGAGGCTCTACCGTTCGTATGTGCGGTCGACCGCGACCATTATCTACCCAATATTCCTGTAGCGAAACCCCGTCATCCACTGAAATCGCCGGCAAATCTTGCCGCTCACGTGCGCCGTCGTACGGGGGTTCTGGAAACATAGCAAGAAGTGCCGTAGCCTGCAGCCTAACGCGGGGATTCTCGTGCAGGCAGATTTCCACCATCTTGCGGTACCAAGGTGGGACATCAATCTCGGCAGCCAGATGAAGAGGTCGTCGATGTGCTTCAGGCTCATCTTCCAAAGTCGCCAGGGCCCAAAGTACCATACCCAGCTGGTAAAGATCGGATTTCACACCAATGTACATAGAGATTCTTTGGTTGCTGTCGATAAGTGGAGTCGCCTCCGGTGGTTCCCAACCGACTGGACAGCCTCGTCTGTTAATGTCAATTATCTTTGCGTTCTCATGGTGGTCGATGACAATGTTTGAGAGAGTGAAATCGCCCTGAACAAATCCGGATTCGTGGATGTCTGATAAACCTTGGACTATCTGTCTTGCCCACTTCTCTCGGGTGGACCAAGGCAGTTCTATATCGGGTTGCTCTTGAGAATCATAGATGATGTCGATGAGGGCACCTTGATCAGCAAAACTGATAAGGAGCCCTTTCACGTTCTGGTCGTCATCATCAACAACAACGCCATAGAACTCGATGATGTTACGAGAGAATCCCAGAGAACTCAAGGCATTAACCTCATAGAGGAATTCATCTACTGTATCGGGACCGGGTATTTCCTTTTTAATGAGTGTTTGGCCACCCACGCGAACTTTATAGACAAACCCAGACATATGAGAGTCAAACTCGAGGTTTCTCTCTCTCACCCGTCGGCATCCCAAGTGCTGCACCATTCGGACGGTTGGGTAGTGGACGATTTCGTTGACGTCTTCAACTACATGCACATGTAATCTGCCGCCCGTTGTCTGCAGCTTGAGGTTGGTAACGGTCTCGTAGAATTGTATGTCTTGAAGGCTTTCGCGAATGGCTTCGTATATCTTGGCACTCTTCTCCCTTTGGTACTTGATCGTAGTAAGATCTTTTTCCAGAGAATCTTCAGGGGCATTCCGGTAATCCAGGGAGATTGTGACTCGTCTCCATTGAAACTCCGTCTCCCGATATGTGACGAAGAACTTCTCTCTTTTCGACCTGTCCCGAAAATGCATGCTAAGATTCAATATCCACTTGCGCTCTAGTTCATCGTGTATCATGGCATCATATTGTGAGGTTGTAGTAGATTGGATGTCTGCTGTTGATATCGCGGGAGGGAAAGTGGGCATCTGCTCATACGAATCATGCGGTCCTCTGTCTTCGATATAGGCCGTACTAATGTCATCAACACTCAGAAAGTGCTGCTTCTCATCGACAGGACTATGAGGCGCGGACATGGCGTATGAAGTGACAGTCAGCGGACCAGTAGCCGATTGCGTATCATCGAGAAAGTCGGGAGCACTGGCACGCGGGAGCGGCTGGCTTGTATGCGAGACATTGCGTTGGAGATGAAGCCGTCGATCAACAGAGACGGCTCGACGTTCTGCTTGCGTCTGCCTGATCGGCTCTAGTTTCTCCCTGTTCTCTGACTGTTGCCTCTTGAACGTCTTGGCTCGGGGCAATCCAGGCACCACTTTCCTTGATACCCTTCGGATCAGGCCGGAGCTCGGCGAAGAAGCTCGGGATAGCTCCGGTTCTTGTACATCTGGGGCTGTAGAGGCATCGGGGATATGACTCTTGCCCGTCAAACGTTTCCAAAACGCAGCTAAGCTCTTACTATCGGAGATCGCAGGACGTTCGTGCGAGGGTACATCGGTGGAAGCTGCCATGATGGCGAGGGCTAAGCGAGAGTAATATCGACTGGTGAAGTTGCATAGGCGTGTTCAATCGTGGTCGCGAGTATGCAAACGAAAAGAGGGGAGACCGGTGCGGCCATGTACTCGGACAGGACAATACTGTTTATGGATACGGTCTTGTAAGAGGTTAGCAAGGCAGGTCGATAGAGGTACGGTCAAGAACGGTAATTCGTCGAGGGCTAGGCGAGACCACGACGTCAGGATGAATGAAGCTGGGCTGCTGACGCAAAATGGACTTCCGATACAGCAGCAGAGGATCCAGGACGGCGATTTCTGACAGAAGAGCGGGCTGATGACGGCGAGGCAGGAAGTGCACTTTGTTGGGCGAGAGATCGAACGAAAAAGGTACGAGCAGGGCAGATGGTGGATGATGAAGTTATTGGTAGAATATATCAGGCGTTAACAGGCTTGGATGGGACATGACTATCCAAGTCATGCATATTCGTATCCTATGTACAGAGACACGTACTCGTGGGATGGTGGGCAATACAGAGAAGGGAATAAGCCAAGTGAGGCTTGCCAACGATCATTGGTGATTGACGATGGGGGAAGAGTGTGTGCTGGCGGTCGAGGGCGCAAGATAGTGGGTTACAACAACCTCAGAGGACACGAGCAGGGCCAGGGCCGAAAGGGGAGTCGTCTAGAAATCCAGAAGAAATGCAATCGACGTGCAGCAGGTCTACCAGCAGCATGTACAGAAGATATGCAGGCTGAAGGGGGACGAACGCAGTGAATGGAGGAGGCCAGCGTGGTGGTGGAATCGATAAATGGATGCGCGAATAGAGATGCGCTTTCGTGCTGCATAGAGCTGCAAGTGACGGTGAGCAGCAGGTAGGTAAGAGGTCTTACGTCGACAACAACATGTACCTTGTACCTCTTAGATGAACCGCTAGGTGGTAGATGGAGCCAGGCACCGCAGCTTGCAAGTACCTAATGGACAGCTCAAGCCTCAAGTTAGGTCGGTCAGGAGGTACCAGACCCCTCCATTCCACAGAGCTAAGCCGACAACGTCCCTAGTGTCGTTGCGTACCTTTTGGGGGATACAAACGGCAAGGTACCTAAGGTGCCCTGTACCTCCCGTCGGGTATCAGGAACTGTCCATCATTCAAACCCATCGTCATCCTCAACCTTGATCATAAAAGGTGGTAGATGGGTAGGCAGAGAATTTGTCTCATTGCTGAGTTGAATTTCTCGTGTCAGATGGATAGCAACATGGGACTCTCCAGCGCTTGCGTCGCTCTTAGATCTCGCGTATACTCCGTTGCGAGAGGTGGCAGGTTGTAGCGGACGCTGGAGGGGCATGACTGCATGCGGGGGCTCGATAGACGTTTCCCATTCGACAATGCGAAATGCCAGATTGTGCCGCGCTCTTTGGAGGGGCTGGACAGATACCTAACCTACCTCCTAAATTAAAGCAATTGGACCTCGACGTTGATCAAACTGATGCGTTGTACAAAATTACAACTTCTTGAGTGGTCCATCAGTCCATCTGAGCTATCGTCCGACCCAAGGGGGGAGGGCAGGCAGGGGGCACAACCTGAGCACCGGAATAGTTGCCTTAGGCAGAAGCCACTCCAATCCAGCAGTCCTACTCGCTAGTCGACAATGGTACCCGACGCGATAGCTGATGTTGGGGCGCTTCTGCCCATCGAGCCAACTACATCATAATCATATGCAGAGACTCGGATACACTCCGACATCGTTGTACATCCGGTGAGCTGAGTGACAAAACAACAAAAGACCTATATTTCCACATGCCTACCTACCTGATCCTGACAACTCATTAAACTGACGGGCCAGCGGTATACACACATGTGAATCCAGCCACGAGCTACCTATCTAAGTACCTAAGGAGGAGCCCGAGATCCCACCTGAATCTCGCCAGTCGCTGTGGGATCAGGACTTCTGACCTCAGCAAACGAAAGGATGTGAAAGAAACCCAGCCGACCACTTGGACTTCGGCTTCGGTAGCGTGCAGAGGATCCAAGACATTGAAGGACACAATACTCAAGGTACCGATACGCGTAGGACGCATACCGGTGATCCAGCAACTTGTTGACGCACGTTTCCAATGCGTGGATCGAGTGGAACCCGCATAGCGAAAAGAGAAGGAGAAGCAAAGACGAAATGAGTGATTGGTGTGCCATGACTTGCTGCCTTGGTGAGCACCTCATCAGTCATCCATGTTCGCCGACCTGGTTTCTGTTAATGAATGACTGATGGATGAAGCAATCGATGTGGTAGAGTTCCTGGCGACTGCTGTAATGCTCGATTAGGAACTCCACGTTTTTTTTTCCCCCGGAGATTTGAAGCTAGCAGCCTTCTCCCACTTATATGCCAGGATCTCCCAAGTTCATGGTAGGCTGACAGGTCGCACCAGGTATCTAGCAAACCCAACGATCCGGTGCTTCACTAACGTTGGCGGCATGACCAGTTGTTGACCGCCAACCTGGGACCGGGGCGGGGTCTATGTATCTCTCGAATCCCACTTGAAGTGAGATGGATAATGGGGACAAACTGGCTCCGTGAACCGTAAAACTCGCGGATCGGGTCATGTGAAAACGCCAACGTGTACCAGCATCGCCTTGCCTACTACCACATCTCAATTGTACAAGATGACGTGTGAAGAATCTCACCCACGTACGACAAACCATCTACCGCATCTGGCGTTGCAGCCGAAGGACACGAACCGTTCGCCAGGAGGCTTACTCACCTACAATGCATGCCTTACATGAATATTAAAGTGCCCCACGCTGCCTGATTCGACGCTTGGTGGTGGTGGTGGGGGGGAAGGGGGGGGGGGGCTGCAGCCATTGAACCCTTACTGATCCTCTCTCCCATCCACGCACCTTTGTGTCGCACACACTCATGTTCGTCGCTGCTCACAACTGGCTGGCACGATAACCAATATCGTCCTGGCGTCTTTTTGCTCCAAATCTGGTGTTCGCCACGGAGGGGACACCGCAAATAATAGTTATGTGGTGTATATCAGCTCGAGGATCACAGCTGGCTGGACATAAGTCTAGTGCCGTCATCATCTAAGTCAACGCTGACCTCAGGAGAGAGTGGATCAAGCTTCTGACATAAGTCGTAAACGTTCGTCTCGAGCCGTGCCAGAAGCTATGTGATTAGAATATTGACCCAAGTAAGCCGCAAGGAGGTAGATAGGAGGTAGCTAAGGAGGTACATAGTCTAGAAACGGGTGCTTCTTCAACCCGACTCCATCAACGTCATGACAACGTTGGTCTCCCACGAGGTGTCGGAATTGGGCACTCATACATTAATCTAACCCGTAAAGCCTCCTTTCAAAGAAGCAAATCTGCTGCTGCATACTCGATACCACTGGTCAGCGTCGCTCATATTTCATTTTAGCAGCAAGTCCTTATATGGATTTTGACTCGGACTCTTCCCTGGCCCCCGTTTCTGGGAGTGACCTGTTCGCGGTGAGTATAGTCCCCGACAGCGCGACACGCCGACCCTCGTTCGATCGAGAACGTACCATAATCATGATGCTGCACTACTGCATCACCCGAGGATCGATCGTATACATCCTGGATACTACTAATAAGTTGGAGTCGGCCATCGTCGCGTCTGCAGCGCTTCCGCGGGGACAAACAGGCAATATCCCTGAATTGCTACCCCTCGAACCCGAAAAACGTTGGCGATCTGCCTAACGACCCAATTCCATGGCCCGTCCCGCGCCCACTTGGGCTTCTCGGGACGGCGACTTGCTTAGTGACTGGAGTGCGTGAGTGTCCTGGCTCCATCACATGATACATTCGTCCATCTTCAAGTAGGTACCCAGCAAGCTTCATTACACATCATCTCGCGGGATTCCACCCGCGTTCCCGAACCCCTACGACCAGCTGCCCAGAAATGACGAACTAGGAGTGACAGGCCGCAGAGCCGAGAGTCTGGTTGATATTGGGACCCGCGAGTGCTCGGCGCAATGTAGCATCGCGGCAACGCCGTCTGCCGCCTGGGCACAAGCGCATTCCACGCCTACGACCGTCCGCCCCAACCCAGCGACTGATCGATAGCACGTCTCACCCTCAAACACATCTAAACGCATCCGCACGCAGACCGCGAAGTCTGTGTCAATGTAAGCACTTGCCAGCAAAAAAAACCACCTCCGAGCACGGGGCCGGCAAAGTTCAAGAACAAGGCGAGAGGGGCTGAGCGCCAAGCACCTGAACTCATGATACTCTACCTCTGGATCTCACTTTGACTTCAACCCCCCTTACTGTGCTGGCCTAACATCAGACGCTCGACAGACTGCGTGGGGCGCAGCGTGCAGAGTGCATCAAGAGGCAGGTAGGTCATCGCCATAATCTGCACGCTGCCCGAATGTCTCAGATGCACCCATGCTACCCTACAAATTTATGATTGTGGCAGAGCGCCGCCATAGGCAGCTTATCTAAAACCCATGTAGCTGAAGCATGCAGCTTGCTAGACATAGCCAAGTGGCCCAGCTCAGGCCTCAAAAGTGTGTCATAGTGGTTTAGCCATGTTGTGATTGGCACCGCATACTTGATCGTCTGAGCCATCACTTGACCTTATTCATATCCAAGCAGCGAATGGCATGGAAAGTGGGTAGATCAGCCCTCTCGAGTGTATCTTGAGTATTAAGTCTGTTCGAATATACGTACACGGACAATGTTGCAACCTATAGTACATGGGGTGTTGTGTGGTATATAGTGCGGAGAGCGAAGAGATGAGTACAGCATGTTGTTGATCTCGGGTTGCGTCGAACCTATTTCGTCCAAGCCGTGGTTGCTGCCGCCTAAACGCCCATCTGATGAAACCCAATCCCGCAAATGCCTTCCTGTAAAAATCTATTATATGCATGTCGATTGCCGATGGGGCAATAGGAATGTATCTGTCATCTCGATGCCTTCCAGTGCGTCTCCTATTCGTCCTTGTCGTCATCCTTTGCGTCATGCTCCTTCTTCCATTCGCATATCTTGCATCGACTCGCTTGTTGTCTATCCAAATTGGGGAAAACCAACTCGAAAACATCTTGGTACCAGCTAGCCGGACGACCCTCGATACCTTCCTTAATATTCTGTCGCACACGGTTAGCGTTCTAGTAAGCTTCAGGCGTTGTTTTCATCGTCAAAACCCACCTCGGGAAGTTCTAGCCAGTCAGACATATTATCCTCGGGGAAGATGATCATCTTACACCCAGCTCGTCGCGCTGCTACTGTCTTTTCTCTGAGACCACCGATCCTAAGAACCTTGCCAGTCAAGGTCAGCTCTCCTGTCATGGCGATAGTTGGCCCGACGGGGGTGTCTAAAGCAAGTGACAGGAAGGAAGTTGCCATGGTGATGCCAGCTGACGGGCCGTCTTTTTGTACGGCACCTTCGGGAACGTGAAGATGGATCTTGGCTTTGTCGAAGTAATGATTGTCTGAGAACTCTTTGGCCATGAATGCCTTAGCAAAAGAGTATGCAATAGATGACGACTCCTTCATCACCGTTTTGAGATTTCCGGTGATCTCCAAACCGGGCCGACTGCTTGGACGCAGTGCAGATTGCAGAATGGACTCGATATACATCGCTGAACCACCTAGCTGAGTCCACGCCAGGCCCATAGCAACACCAGGGGGGGTGGTATCATACAAGCGATCAGAGGTGAAGACAGGGGGTCCAACATAGTCTTTGAGGTTCTCTCTGTCGATGACGACGTGAACGGAATCGGGTACTTTCAGCGCGATTCGAGGCGTTTCTGTTGTCTCTTTCTCAGAAGCTTGTGGAGATGTCGGGTCGCGCTTCTCGCTTTCCTTCTCTGACTCTTGCATGGCAGCCTTGTCATCGTCCGTGAGTGCTTCGGATTCTGGCAGCACATCTTCTCCGAGCTCCTGAACTATCTTAAGGGCTGATTTCCGGTAGACCTTCTCGATCTGCTTCTTCAGGTTACGAACGCCTGACTCCCGGCAGTAAGACTTTATTAGCTCCTCAATGGCAGCATCCGATAGAGCGACATCTGCCTCCTTCAAGCCAGCTAGTTCTTTCGCAGCAGGGGCAAGGTACCGATCCGCGATGGCCTTCTTCTCGTCAGAAACATAGCCAGATAGTCGAATAACCTCCATGCGGTCGAGGAGAGGTCTAGGGATTGTGTCGGTCATATTGGCGGTGCAAACAAAAAGAACTTTCGAGAGGTCGACAGGAACATCCATATAGTGATCCAGGAATGAGCTATTCTGCTCTGGATCGAGAAGCTCCAGAAGTGCCGAAGAAGGATCTCCTTGATAACCACGCCCAATTTTGTCGATCTCGTCTATGAGAATCAGGGGGTTCTCGGTCTGGCACTTCTTCAGCGCTTGAATGACTCGGCCCGGGAGCGCGCCGACGTAGGTACGGCGATGTCCTTTGATTTCGGCTACATCTGTGAGTCCACCAACACTGAATCTGTAGTATTGCCTGTTCAAGGCTCGGGCAATAGATTTGCCAATGCTAGTCTTGCCGACACCAGGAGGACCGACGAAGCAAAGAATTTTCCCTTCAACTGTACCCCTGAGCTTGCCAACGGCAATGAATTCGAGGATACGGTCCTTGACGTCTTTCAAACCATAGTGGTCCTCGTCTAGTACTTTCATGGCGTTTTGAATACCAAAATTTTCAGCGCTTCTCTGACCCCACGGTATCTGTGTCAGCCAGTCTAAATAGTTTCTTGTGACATTGAACTCCGACGCAGCCGGCTCGAGATGAGCAAGCTTGTTGATCTCATCATCAAAAACTTTTCTGACGGCTTCAGGCATGGCCAACTTGTCAGCCTTCTCCTTAAACTTTTCCACCAACTTGTCCTTGCCATCTGATTCTATTCCCAACTCGCGACGAATGCCTTTCATTTGCTCCATAAGCCAGTATTCTCGCTGCCTCTTGGTAATCTTCTGCTCGACATCTTTGGTGATTTTCGACTGAAGTTGTGCGTTCATGAGCTCTTTCTTGAGTACGACGAGTGATTTGTGCAGCCGATCTTCAATATTCATTGTCGAGAGAATATCCTGGAGTTCACCTGGCTCTCCAGCCGACACTGCGGCTGCGAAGTCCGCCAGTTTACCAGGCTCCTGCACAACGTTGCCGGCCGACTGGCTCATGGAATACGTCGATATCTGATCCCTAAAGAGACTGTTCATCGCAGCAACATCTTTAAAAACATTGACTATTTCGTTCGTCACCGCTCGAATGAGACCACTCTTGGGATCGTGAGGTTCCTCAACCATGTTCTCCACGTTTACGAGACTAACAGGGTATTTGCGCAAGAAAGACGTCGGTTCGTATTTTTCCGTAGTCCCTTCGGATCTATCTCCAACAGCGCCCTCCTCAAAGCTCGCAACAACGTCGCCCTTCTTTTCCTGCTGAGCATCCTCTTCCGGCCTTGGCGGTATGGGCTCGGGTATGGGTTCTGGTTCTGGCTCGGCCTTCTTTGATTCTTGTGAAACGGGAGGAATAAGGGTAGACAACTTTATTCGGCGGTGTGGATACAGAATCACGGTCATACTGTTTTGATCCCCGTGAACGGGGAAGGTGCTTGTAATTTGTGCAAAGACACCAGTATCGTACACGTCATTGGCATCTCGAATGATGTCCGCATCGACATTTTCGTCCTTGAAAAGGAAAGCGCCAATGTATGGTTGTCCTCTTTTAATCATCTCCATAATAGCGGCAGCGACGTTGGGGTCCTTAACAGTAACGGCCTTGTAGAATCCGGGGAAAAGCGGTCGCTTAGCTATAGGGATCGCCATGACCTGCGGGTAGACAGCAGGAACCTCAGGCTTCGATAAGGCTTTCTCGGCGGCGGATTTCCGGCCTCGTCGGCCTCCATCGCCTGGAGCATCGTTTCCAGATCCAGACGACGCGCCCCCTGCCGCACTGCTCCCTTTGCCACCTGTAGAATCATCTCTATTGGTATTGTTGCTGGATGGCGGAGCTTCGGAGGAGTTCTTTGCTTCGTTCACTTCCTTCTGCTTCTCCTCCACTTCCTTCTCGGCATTGGCTCTTGCTTCCTCTTCCGACAAGGGCTCGACTCGGCCATCGAAGAAACCGTCATCCTTCTCTTTCCGTCGCGTGGTCGTCGTTGAAAAGCTCGCATTAGTGAGGAGGTTAGGGTTTGCAGTTGTCGCGATGCCCGATCGAGTGACGCGAGAGTCGGCGGGTCGAGCAAAAGAATGGCTTGAGTATAAGCGCGACACAGGAGGCAAACGTGACCTAAATGGATGGTGCGATGATGCTCTGGCGGCGAGCTGCCATGAAAGGCGCTGGCGGCACAGCATTGTGAAGGAATCTCGATCTGAAAATTTTCGAGGGGTGACGACAAGGGTGAAGGGTGGCACGCAAGCACGAGTCCCACGGGCAAAAGTCGATATGCAGGTGATGGAACTTCAAACAATATTCATTCCTGTCGACCGACACGGAGATGTGTCCATGCTCTAGATCAAACAGAGGTTCAATGACAGAATCGCCTCGTTGATGCGTTGAACTGGAGCTCAGGCGAAGATTAGCTAAACAGAATACATCATCACCAGGGCGAAAGCTGGACCGGCGTTGCCAAATCCCGACCGCTCGGCCCGACCTCTAGAACTGCTAAGACCTATCCCCGTCCCAGCGTGGCGTCAAACTGATAAGATAAGACACGGAACAAGTGCTACTTGGCAGAAGAATAAAAACCTCCAATCGAATAATCACTTATTTATTGCTTGCCCCAGAAAGGAACGGATTTTACTTGTTCAAATTGTTGAGCAGTAATATTATCACCAATGTGTAAACACTAGTCTACCCTCTTATCCATAGTAGAGTGGGTATGTAATACTGTACCGCGAATGTCATATACTGGAGCATCCGCCTTTCCTTCCGGTTACCTCATCGCGTAGACCAGCCCTCGTTACCCGGTAGTCTGCGATCTCGGGCTCCCTTCCTGTACATAATACTTGCACTTGGATGGAGGTGTCTTCAGTTTCCGTCCAGCTTTTGACTACCATAACACAGGGTATATTTGGTTCATACACCACTTCCCCTAAATGCATTCGTGACAACCAACGAAATAGAATATCCATAAAGCTACGTAAAGGTAAAGGGCTTTGATTCAGTGCGGCTATCTTATCTGCCTTGTCCGTTGCCTGCGAGAGCCCGTTTCCTGCGAGAGCCCGTTTTGGACAATTCCTACCTTCGTTTCTGCTTTTTCTTTCTTCAAAAACTTGAAGGTTTTCTTTGCCATGAACACATGAGCATAACTCAAAGTCTAACAGTAATATCTTGCTTTGATGGTCTGACTCTTCAAAAAGGTAATTATTCTTCGCCTTATCTTTGTTTTCAATTTCTGATGCTTTGCGCAGCTCTGCCTAAAGCTGTCATGTACACAAGGTCTTATGGGGACTTTGAAAAAACACTTGAGTTATGTTCTTTCTGGCGCTGAATATTCACCGTCTGGCCGCCAGTAATGACTTGCTACTCTATCCAAAACTTGACTTGCTAAACTTATTTTAAGCACCTAGGCAGGGACAAAGTAGGCTTCAGGCAGGCTGATGTATATCCTAGTGGTACCATAGGCGGTTACCTTGAAAGGTACAAAGTACTTTTGAAGAAGCATGTGTCATACCGGGATAGATCGAGATAGGCAAACAGTTGAGGCGAGCCCAAGACGAGTAATACAGCACTACCACGACGATGCACCCGTTTATCTGGTGAGAGTCACTTTACCGATTGGTGACTTGTATGATTCATCATTGCCGATACACCAGAAAGGCGCTCTCTATAATTCATTAGACACAGGATCCAGAGGACTTTCCTAGGATCGATCTTATGGAGCTCATCCAATCAGAGTTACCCGAAACTATCTTATTATATCTAGAACAACAAGGGGCGGGACAGTCGACCAAGGGGCTTATAAGACCACGATATTTGTATGATAGTCCGGACGCTGCACAATAACCAGGCAGATATGAGGTAGCCATCTACCTAGGCTCAATCATTGCTGTTTCGTTCGAACAGACCAAACATGGCTGGGCAAGGGAGGCTCGGAACTGCCACGAATAATGAGCGTATGACAAGGGCTGAGACGGCGTGCCGCACTATCCATCACTCTCTTGTCCAAGAACGTCAACTAATAGCAGAGCCAAGCTTGCACGATATTGTCCATGGAGTCACATCGGCCATGGAAGCACACAGCTAGTTATTCTCAAAGCCCGAACATCCGAAAGAAATGCGGCTAACAACAGGAAGAAGTTGGCTTCTACTACTCATCAGACGCTTTTGATGCGTACCGGGTACGGATACGGCTACGGCACTGGGAAAAAGGACTTCGTTTTGTTACGTAGATTGAACACCCAGGTATTGGAAACACGAAATCGCATCTGCGAAATTGGGAACACCAGGTTGTGCAGTGTTCGTGCGGCAACTAGGGGAGCGAACGCCTCCCGCACTAGTAATCTTACCTACTCTGGCTTGCCCAGATCACTTTGGCTGGTCAACTATCAATCGCGTCCATCATGCGAACTCTCTCATACCATCCTAGTACCTCCCTGTTCCTCGATGTAGTAGCCGCAGGAATTTTATTTCTCGTTTTAAGAGTGCCGATTGGTTGCTTCCGATGGCTACATAACAGGCGATCTGACACTTTGGAGGGTCGGAGTATTCGGGGGCCGGGTAGGGTGTTGGCACTGGCTTATATTGGGATAGCTGTGCTGGCGTGTGACTGCTGATTCAATGTCCGGTTGGCGAGAATTGAACCAACCCATATAAGAATGCTGATGGGGCTCGTGACCAGATTTCACGAGCCTGGCGAGCCAACCACTGTCTTAATTTAGTAAATCTTGGATTAAAAACGGCGATTTCGGTTTCTCGCCACTGTATGGTTATAGCCAGCTCTGAGATAATCTGAATGGTAAACTGTGAGTGTCAAGTGACGGGACGATAGGGTAGATCAAATGAAGTGTAGTGCAGTAGAACCGAATTTTGCTGTTGGTTGAGTCGCTCGTATTCCCAAACTGGCAACGAAGACGACTGAAGCCTTCCTAGCAAACGCAAAACCTTTGGCATGCGCAGGTGTTTCATGCAGCCGTCCACAGAGTATTAGGATAGGCCAGATACTACTTAATTCTGAAAGCATGCATCTGTTTGCTTGGCCTCATAATTAAAGAGATTCCATTACCTATAGTGATGCGTAGCTTAGGTCTTCAATCTGTCCCAATGATATGTGATTCGGAAAGTCTTTGGCAAAATAATGAAAAGGGTGTCCTAATCCTGCGCCTGGAAAGACGATTGCATGTTGCCCTACGGTGCCAAACCAAGGCCCCGGTTGACAGGGGATGGATACATCTTCTCTTTGACATCAAATCAATCAACACAGCCGGTGAGGCAAGTGTACCTGCGGATAGACCAATATCGTTCGGCAGTGGCCGGCTGGCGAGGATTTTCAGGGTTGCACTTTTGCAAATGTCGTTCAGCAGGGCGAATGCTAGAAACGATCACTGTATGGGGCTTGTCACAGGTGCTGATCAAAGGAAATGCCGCCAGCCAAGGGCGGCCGGCTGGCCAAAAATGAAGTTGGCCGGGTTGGGTTATAAGCACATGCATTCATCACCTTCAAATACCCGTTGTTCCAGAATAACATCCAAGGCAGATTGGTAGGTGGAGGCGTAAACAGCACTCATCAGTCGACGCAGCCAAATGCAGGATCCGTCTGTTCTTGTGCTCTTGCGGTTCGTACCCGCCGCATACATCCCCCAACTGGGCAATCGGTGCCAATCAGTGCGTAAAGTTTCGGCTGTTCACGCTCAAGCCAAGTTTAAGAGCCAGCATTCTGTAAGAGTGACGGTGAGAATCTCCGGATCGTATAACCATACCTCATCCTATACCCCTCCAACCCCTCGTGCGCTGGGTCGTTGCCGTCACCGGCTTCGAGCGCACAGTGGTTGAGACATGACAAGCTAGAAACTCCATGCCATCGGTCACTTGACCATTCTCGCTATTTCAATACAACTCCACAACCAAGGATAAACGGCATGATTCAGGTGCTTGCAGCCCGAAGGTGGCGCTGATAGGCAGACTTGATGCGGAGGGACGGAGTGGGTGCGTGGTTGAGACAGGCTCAGATTTCATACAAGGACGGGAATATATGGGTATGGGTGCACGCCTGGCCGCGCCGACTTCTGCCACAGCAGCATCAGCAACATGGTAGGTTTGCAATAAGCCAGCCAGGCCTGCCCGGCTAGGCCTGGACGAGAGGATTGGAGAAGGCTCCGGGGCCTTTTGCTTGTTTGTTAGGTGTACATGCTTCTGCAGTCATCAGGCATTCATTCCCATGAATCCAATCCCTGGTGAGCGAACTGATCTTGCGCAAGCAGGAATGGAGCCGACAGCCAACACTACCTCGCTCATTTTCGGCCAGCGCCAAAGCGCCCAACAGCAGACGTCCAGGTTGCGCGTGTTGCTTCAACCATGTACTCGCTGGAAAGGGGCTGCTTATCTAGGGTACCTAACGCTTGTCACACTATCACTAGTAGAGGCCCGGTTGTCGAGATATGCGACATGTCATCAGACCTAAAATGGCACACGTATAGGTGATGACAGAGTTTGCTACGATGTGTAAGTGGTGCAAAAAGGCCCAGGCCCAACTGGTTTGGAGGAGGAGAAGAGGAGAATTAATGACCTGGCGGATGCCTAGCAGCCGTGCCCCCGTCGAGGTATGCCCGTGCCCTTCTCTGTCGCGGGTCAGCAGGGTGGTGAGATACAGAGGTGAGGCCGCGGAAGCCGTCGGTACCTGAAGAAACTGAGAGCAGATCGACGGTACGGAAGTGATATGCGAGCAAAGGTAGATTGTGGCAGCGAGTGCGGAAGGGCAAGTGGAACGGACCATGGAGTGAGCGTCCCTGTCTTAGGTATGTAGGGAGTGAGTCAATACCTAAGTACAATAGTCGGATGCAAGGTGGATGGACAAGCAGGATAAGGCGGGCAAGGTTGAAGCTTGAAATGGTTCCAGCCCGGCAGGTTAGAGGAGAAGAACAAATGGATAAGGGCCTCATGAGGTAGTGAAAGTAGTAGTCTCACATCGGGTTGATGAAGCTACCTCAAGCTAGGTGGCCAAGCATGCTTCGGAAGGGAAGGGGAGCCTGCCTTTTATGATATCTACCGCACCTTCCTACCTATATTATCGTATTTCGAGGCGGTGTTATACTTCCACATTTCCCCATGCACGAAGATGGTAGGAGCCAGACACTAAGGTAAGGTAGTAACTTAGGACTTGAATGATCCCTTACCTTCGGTTGCATTGAACCATGATTCTCACGCCTGACTAGCCTACCAATGGCCTAACTGTAGGTGTGGTTCCATACCTGCAGGCTGTAAGATGTAAGCTGTAGGCTATCAAGGCTGTCTACGCCCCAGGCTTGTGCCATGAAGGTAAGAAAGATACATACTGAATGCCCTTAAGGTGACTTTAGATCCGCCTCGGCTCTAACGATAATATCGTTGATTCATCGACCAACATGTATTCAGTAAAGGTTAGGTGTCTGTAGATATTCCCATCTGCATACCTGGCATTATCGTACATGTACCCAAGTGAGATCTCTTATACCTACCACGTACATACATACATCCATATCAATGGTCACTTCTGTTAGCAGGTAACCTTACCTGAGGCTTGCCGCAGACCGGCTTCTGCCCTTGATCCCTCTCTTCCCACTTTCCACATTCCACATTCCGACACATGGATAGCCAGCAGAAGACGGTAGGAGGAAAGGGCCCTATCGTACCTACCGTACTTGACCCGCTCATCTCATTCACACGACCCTTTCCCATCTTATCATAGGCAGAGGTACACCTACTTGAACCTCCATCCACTCTCTGCCTCCGAATCTGACCAACTTGCCAAGCCTGGACCTGTCTGGGTACCTTGCGCCTGTCATTCATACACCTCCCGTGACTTATTACACACTCATTACCTACCTCTGGAGCCGGGTACACTTACACTTATTACACTGACACTTCGACGGCACCATCGACATCTCAACTCAACCTCCTACACATATCTGTCCTATTCACATGCGCAAACACTCATCATTGTCACCATCTATCTTTTATTCCGGCTATTCCTGCGTCCCTAGAGAACCAAGCAGAATCCTTTATCACCGCCATCGCGGGGCCTGTCCCTCACCCAATATCATTTCCCCTCCTGCCGCTCTCGCCTCCGCCATTGTCCTGTGGGCCAAACGTGCCAGTGTGATTTCCACCCTCCAGGACTAGCGTTTGGAGGCGAGGGCCATTAAGTGCACATTGTCACAACGCCCAGCGCCGACCAACAAGTATATCACCCTCCCTCTTCACCTCCTTGGCGCCGTCTCTTTGCCTAGGTACTAAGTCATGACTGTGCCTGTGCCTGTGTTTCTGCCCGCTCTCCATTTTCCCCTCCACTGACAAACGGCTGACCCTTTCATTCTTTCAGCTCTCTCCTCGATCTCGCTTCGAGCCTCCATTCCACGACACCTCCAAAGAGTTCATCTTTCAAATGTGTCCATAGTCATGGACCCGTCCGCCAACGACTTCATGCCACAGGCATCTGGGTCACCATCCAGATGTCCTGCCCTGCGTTCTGCTGCAGAGGGCCAGCGTGGAGCTGTGACGTACTATGATCCCGTTCACAGTCATTCCGTACCCAGCGGTGCATTCCGTCACCAAAGATCAGACTGGCGTTCCCAGGGTATGCCCGGACATCACGGCTTCATTCCAAACCCAGCGTTAGCACACGAAGCACAAGCAAGCCACACACAACCACCATATCCATACTGGCAACCCACGGAAGCTTTTGCAGGACAGGTACAACCTCCGGTGCCTCACTATCGACCACCTGTCCAGCCTCTGCCTCGATTCCAAACCCTGGTGCCCATGGAAAGTGGCCCGGCAGGTGATCCATACACCTCTTTTCAGAGTGCGCATCAAATAGTAAACGGGACAAACGCAGGGTTTCCAGCTATGAACTCGATGCACACTGCGCCTGCGGCACAAATCACCTCGAATGTGTCTATATCGTATGATAATGCTCAGCCTGGACAACAGCCTGGAAGCTCCGGCACTCCCCATCGGCCACATGTTTCATATCCCACACCGACAGATAGACGGAGTAATTTACCAGGGGAAGGCGAAGGTCTCCCCCCTCCGGTGACTTCGACTTCAAGATCAGGCTCCTTGCCTTCCACTCCTCAACGTCGAGGAGGCCAAACACGGCTTTCCCGTTCAGGGTCAGACTGGAATGGAGACGAAGAGGGAGCACCTCAAGAGGACCCGGCTTATCACTTCTTTGACTCGTTCCCAGATTCCCTCAGGGAAGACCCATTGCGTCCTCAGCAATTTCTGAGAGGGGCTGTATCTTCTCGACGAGTTGCATCTAAAACCGCAGTAGCATCCCTTCAAAGCGTCCCTCTCTCAGAGTTACCAGACGGCGAGAAAAGTAAGTGCACCTTATGGCAATCCCCGTGAATAAGGCCTTTGTTTTCGCTAACCTATTGTGCGAAGTATGCATCATCTGCTACAATGATTTCGGAGTAGAGAATCCCGAGGGGATCAACGAAGCACCACTTCGGCTGCCCAAGTGTAAACACGTCTTTGGAGATCATTGCATCAAGAAATGGTTTGAGGATTCGGACAGTTGCCCTTACTGCAGGGACAAAGTCCACTCAGAGCCTGTTCTTCGACCTAGCAGCTCCAATACCCAGAGCATTTTCAACTACTTACGACGCCAACAAGCGCAATTCCAGATACATGCGCTAAGACAACAAAATAGAGAGAGAGTTCGAACAGAGTCCGGGACAGTTCCAACTGAGCCAACCCAAGATGATTTTTTCAGAGGCTCGGGGATGCCTCCAGGGTACGTCCAGTTGTAGCAACTTTGTTATTACTGCCGCTAATCAGCAAACCAGTTCTCTAGGAGATTTTGCTGCGTATGCGCATCATAGAAGATCTGACGGTCCGAATCTCCCAGCTGGCGCCCGACATAACACGGCATGGACGGCAGCTTCTGGACGCCGTTCTCCTCCGAATGAAACTGGCGATAGTCGCCGAAGAACGAGGCCGCGTCATAACACCATGCGAGGTTCACCTCCATCTATTCGGTCAAATGGGCGATCATCTACATGGGCATCGGCCCCCGCCATCAACGACTTACCTTCTTTTCCGGTTCGTCTCATTATACGATTATATGTTGTTTGATCCCATTTACTGACAACTGATTCATCGTCACAGCATCACTGGGTTAGCCGAACACAGATAGGCCGACCTTCGCCATTTCATCCCCAGATGAGTAATCCATTAAACCGGCCAAACGTACGACTCGACATACCTCCTAGCCACGGCATGGCTTATCCGCCCTCAGGGGGGCGGACTCAAACCCAAGATGACGACCTTGTATGATGACGAATTGAATTTCCCAACCAGCGCTCTTTTTTGTTTTGTTTTCTCGACTCAATTCTATAGACCTCGGCATTCTCACTTATTTCACATGAACTTCCCGCATGCATGGCATTTTGTTCGGCACAATACGCAACTGAGCTAGGAGGTGGTCCATTGATCGTCGTTCCCAGTTTTGCAACTGGGGTTTCTCCAATGGGATGGTTTAGGCGTTTGTGGAGTTCAACGGCATGGACTTCAAGGTACAAAGCAGCGGGAATATCGAGATCATGTCTCTCAATGGTTTTTATTGCAAACTGGCACACATCCACAGAACTCGAAATAGGATCTCGTCGTAGAATATATCAGCGCTGACTACTCTCACTTTTGGCAGTGGGGGGTAGCATAATAAAGCGTCGTCCGTCAACTCAATCGCCAGCTTTCCTAAGTGATTAATACCCATGTGTGAGAATCCCCAAACGGTCCAAAGCTCTCATATCAAGGTTTGTGTAGAGTGACCTACCAATACCTGGCAGATGGAAAAGAGGCAAGCAGTGGGACGAGTGACAAAACAAATGAATATCTCGTCGTGCATCGTGCATTACCGCCTGAGACAGCTGGTCGTCACTGTGCTCCAGCAGATTATTGAGATAGGACTACTTATGCCTCATCAAGAGTACCATATATGTGGATGGTTCTGCGCTGGAAATCAGATTCTGGGAGGTGCACGATGTAATTTATCTAGCTAGGTACGCTGCTCCTTGCCTGCCGAGTTCCCTGAGGCTCGAATTTTTCCAAATGTTCCAATGGCGCTAACTTAATATGTAGCAGAGTAGGTTAAGAACTCTGTTGCGAAGATACACGGTACTGAGTACGGTGTCTACAGAAGACATCGGTGGCGAATAGATCCAATGATGATTCATCTAGATCCACGGAGGCATTTTCCCGCAACGAGCCGCGCTGATGGCACCAAAACGCTCGTAAACTTGTGCATCATCTATTATGACATCCGCGCGGCATCTACCTAGGGGTGCATATCTCTGTAGTCCACAAAGTTGGGCTTTGGCCGGAGCCTGCGCGCCTTACAGTCTTGACCTATGCGGCTGCTCTTCGCCGGCCGTTTTCTGCCCCTGCTTCCTACACACGAGTTCCCATGCAAACTCCCCCAGCGGCCCCATGGCTTCGGCATGCTTCTTTGCGCTTTCACTGCTGGCCTGCCGTGTCGCGAATCGGGCCGCGATGCCCTGGCAGATGGCGGACAGCCGGAACACTGAAAAGCTGACGGCCCAGGTCATGTCCGGAGCCGGGTCCCAACCCGCGATGCCACCGTACCATGACATGATCTGTGTCGGGCTGGGAAGGCCTGGCGTAACATTGGGGAGGAATCCCGGATGGGATGCCGTCGAGGAGGTGCGATTCTCATCTGTCTGTGCTGATGATTTTGGGGGGCTTTTGAGCAGCATCTCAGCCGCATAGAAGGGGTGCATGAGGTTCGCGAGGTCGGACAGCGGGTGGCCGACCGTGCTCATCTCCCAGTCCAGAATACCGATCACGCGGGGCTCTGTCGGGTGAAATACCAGATTATCGATCTTGTAGTCCCCGTGGATCAGCGTGCCCCTGTCGCGCGGCCTCCGCGCTTCATCGCCGAAGAAGGCGAGTAGCTGGTCGAAGTGTGGAATGGCGCCCACAGCAACCCCCGTCTCGATATCCTTGGTCGCTGCCTGCGCGGCGCAGATGGTGTGCCATGTGCGCAGCTGGCGTGCGTAGAAGCCCGACTTCTTGCCAAAGTTGCTGAGCCCGACGGCGTCCGCGTCCACGGAGTGCAGGTGCGCGAGCGTCTCGACGGCGGCGCGCCAGAGTGCATTACGTTCCGTTGCGTCGCGGGCATCGGGCATAGCCGGGTCTTCGATGATGCGGCCGTCAAGGAAGCTCATAACGTAGAAGGGCGTGCCGATGACGGCGCTATCCTCGCAGAGGCAGTAGGCCTTTGGGACGGGGACGGGCGTTGACGAAAGGGCGGAGATGATGCGGTACTCGCGTTCGACCTTATGCGCTGTCTTCGAGACGAGAGCTCCCGGAGGCTTCTTGCGCAGGACGTAGCGCGCGCCCGAAGGCGATGTCAGTTGGTAAGTTGGGTTGGACTGCCCGAAGCCGAACTTTGGTAGCTTCAGTGTCAGCCACGACGAAGTTCACGCATGTATGAGACACAGGGGAATCGAGAGCTGCTACAGCAATGGGACCATACTTGCTTCACGTCTAGCGGGGTTTCTATCTCGGCCACATGCTCGCGTAAATAGCGTTCCAGCTTTTTGACGTCGATAGGTTGGCGTACGCGACCCGCCATGCTGATGATGATGATGATGATGCCAGGTCAGACAGATGCTTCGTAGGCCACAAAGTACAAGCCATAAGCTACCTGTGTATGTGCCAAAAAGGAGAAAGCCCGTCGGATGAAATCGCCTGCAGAGGCCGCTAACGCATCATTGACAATTGTGAGATGAACAATAACCCATAAACAGCGTTTGCTAAAGTATAGCCGTGAAGAAGTCGAGACTAGGAAATGGCAAAGAAGGACTAAGGTTTGAAAGTTACCGAGGTCCACCGTAGGAACCTAGTAGGCGCTAGTAGATAAGCACGACCCTGAATCTCTTATCGTACATTTTGCGGGGGAGGGGTAGCTTTGGCTGGCAGCTTTTAGTGGCATCTAAGCTTACTTCCTTAGGAGGTAATGTAGGTACTTACTTGACCAGTCTTGCCAGTGGTGGACTCGATCAAGCATGAAATAGCTACAGAGAATACAGTAGCTTGCGGCTTGTCTTTAGCATCTTTTATTACTCTTTCTTCACTCATTAATAGCAACCACTCAGCTAAACACGGCTTGAATGACGATGGGGATCCCTCCACACCCTGAACAGCACAGCAGTTGCGCTGCCCTGGTTTCCAAATTCTGAAATTGAGTCTATACATGTTGAGCTCTGTAGAGTCCGGGATATCTTAAATACAACTAACTCATGATACCTGCACAAACGTCCGTTTTCGGACATTCTGGCCCTCATCATTGTCCCACGTCTCATCCACGTATTCCTTTACGCTGGCCTCCTGGATCTGCATATTTGCAACTTTCAGCGCAGCTATGTTATAGCCCATCTCGTCCTTTTGCTTCTTCAGCGCCCTCCGAAGATTTGTCCGAATTCCATCAAGCATCACTCTCATTGTCCTGTTGGCCACTATTTGCCGGTGATGTGTTTTGAGCATGAAGAAGAGTATCCGGCAAGTGAGTGCCATGTTCATTGATCGCATGGCGAAAAGATTGAGAAACGTGAAAAGCATCGGGATTGAAGCAAAAGGCAGCACAAGCAGGGCGTCGTTCAAAGCCGACGCTGCGGGTCTTTGGAGTACCTTCATCACATACTCCTCTGCTGAGATATTACCGTGTGCCATGAACATTGGATCTCGTTGAGGTGGCGCTGCATAAGGATTGGCCACCTTCGTCTCTTCCCATTCTTTTATGACATGCAAGTCGGCCATGCCGAGCTCTAGAGCTTCCACGATACGCTCGCCGTAATTCAAGGTCTCGGAGGTTTGCTTCGAAGCTGCTCCAACCTCCCCGTTGGCGTCCTCGTCAACCTCATCTCGGTCCAGGGACTGGGTCAATGTGTTCTCATACAGCTCCTCAAGTTCTTTTTCGCGCTCTTCCTCCAGGAAGATTTGCTCGTCCGTCTCGTGCCAAACACGGATGCTCTTGTCGTGACTAGCGCTGACAATGAACGCTGGTTCTGCCGTGTGGCTTATTGCCAAAGCCCAGATCTCCCCATGATGACCGTCTAGTCGCTGGATTTGTTCGAATTTGTCGCCGTCCCAATATTTGACTGACCGGTCTTTACTAGCGCTGAAAAAGTGATGACCATTGCCCTCATGGTTGTTGGGCACGAATTTGACCTGGAGGATACTGTCCTGATGAGCTATTATCGCCTTATGGCAATCGCCAAAGTCCAGCCCCCAGATTCGTACTGTCTTGTCCGCAGCACATGTCACTATTAGCTTGTTGTCGTACGAGACATCCATATCCAAGACGGGTAGTTTGTGTCCGTAAAGATTAAGATAGAGCTTGAGTGAGTCCGCGAAGAAGACCTTGACAGTGCTATCCAACAAGGCCACCGCCAGGTACTTCGCATCCGGGGAGAATTTCAGGCTCAAAATGTCGTCTGAAACTTTAAGTGTCCTCGAATGCGCGAGCTTGAGTCGCTGTGTCGTTCGGTTTGTTCCGAGCACCTCCTCCTGGACCACCTGGACTTTCCAGAATTTAGCAGATTTGTCGGCACTTCCTGACACGATGGATCTGCCATCAGGATGTATCTGTAAGGACCAGATAGCGCTTTCATGTGCCTGTACGCTATCCATAAGTGTTCCCGTCGAAACCTCGAAGAGCTCAATCTCGCCACTCTTCGTACCGATCACTACGAGCTTGTCTCCTGGTAGAAACGCACAGCACAAAGCATACCCGCAGTCCAGTGTTTTGCCGCACTTTTGCGTCAGCATGGACCAGATCTTCAGGCTTCCATTCGATGCTGAAGCAAGCAACCTGTCGTCTGAACTCAACGCTAGTGATCGAATATCGGCTCGGTGTCCTGGAAGCTCGACGGACAGAGCTCGCTCATAGTCCGGAATGTCTTGTTCCTTTGACTTGGAGCTCTTCTGTTTCAGAGGTAGGTTGTACAGCTCCAATTGGTTATTGGTCGTGCTTATCAGAAGCTGGAGCATTTTTTTCCCACGTGTATCTGCCCAATCAACTGATCTTGTCTTGCCGCCTGTGCGAATAGTGAGGTGCTGTGCGAAGCGGTCCGTAACATCGGCGTGAGTGACATTTGCGTCTTGCTCATCCTCTTCATCCGGAGCTATGTCCCCAACTGTCTGGTTTTCTTTCTTTTGTGCGATTTTCTCTCTCCTCCTTTTCTTTTTCCTGGCTACACTCTTCTTCACCTCAGAATCACTTCGTATCCTCCAGATCTCCACGGCCTTCTCTGAACCGTGAACGGCAAAATAGTCCTTTCGAGGATGAAATACAATCTCCGTGGCTTTATCCTTGCCCTGTCGAAATAAGGTGCCCGTGTCGTGTAAATATTGTGAATTTGTGGACAGATCGACCTGGTGGCGCGACGAGGCTAGTGACGCGGCGTCCAGAATCCAGACTTTGAGCTCGCCTGAATTTCCGGCTGTTATGCACCCGCTGTAGTCGTGGGAAACACCTAATGCCCAGCACTCTCCATTAGTTTGCGCTATATGAGTCTCGATGCAGTGTCTTGAGCCTAGGTCCCACAGCTTGATCAACGCGTCTTTGCCCGTTGTCAAAAGAAAGCCTTCGGATCCATCTCCACCACTGTCGAGCACCATAGCCTGAGCACCTCCCTCGTCAGGGACCTCCTCCTGTGGCTCCACGAAATGAAGGCCAGTAATCTGATCTTTGTGTCCTCTGAGTTTGTATTGACCAACTTCGGCGACCAAGTCCCAAACGATGACATCGGTATCCTTGGAACCACTGGCAAGTCGAACCCCAGATCGGTCGAAGGCAAGAGTTGTTATAGCTGAACGGTGTCCATTGAAGCTCACTATAACCGTAGCGTACTTGTCCCATAACCGGATGCTTCCATCTTCATACCCGACCGCGAAGATATCTTTGTCGACTTTGCTTTGGGCAATGGCAGTTACCTGAGCGCGGCAGTTTTCGTCTTTCCAACGGTTCAAAACACCGCCTGTCTTTATGTCCCAACTGATTACTTCCTCATTGGCAGCGACTACCGCCTGGCCTGCGCTGGTGCTCGATCCATCCTTGGAGGTCCAGAGGATGTTAGAGGTACTTGAAGTTACGACACCGAAGGTTTTAGCATGCTCGTATTTTCTAGTATACACAAATTAGTTACCATAAACCATACAGAGGGAAAGATATGGCGGCTTACAAGTATGACTTGACCATGATTGCGACCAAGTAATTCTTTGAGGTCCCTTGGCGCACTTCAGATTCCCGAGCCAAGCGAAGAAACTCGACAAGTCCGATGCCCTCTGGGACTTTTTTTCCTTTGGAGGGACCGATAAGAAATTCTTTATCGATTGTAAATTGAAGACTCGGCGCAAGCGCACAGGCCAAGTCGGAAGACGTAAGCGGGCAGCAGCATCACACACAGCCCCACCAAATGGAGGCAGCCTCTCCTGGTGCGGCCCCGACTGCTTCGACGTCGCATTCAGCCCACCATTGCCAGAGTGTCTTGACGCGACTTTGATCTCCCAAAAGAGCTCAAGATGTTGCTCCTCGATTATCAAAATGTCTTGATTCAATCTGTGCTCACAGAGAGATTCTCCGGGTAAGCGTCTACCAAGCAAAGATGCATTGAGAGACCAGCCAAGCCCTGACATCGCACCCATACAGAGCACCACCCGCTTCTATAGATCAGACCGTATCCGACTTTGACGGTGTCACCTTCCACATTTCCACCCCCGAAACGAAATCAAAAATCCTAGTTTCGATCCAGATCCGATGCTTCAAGGAGCTTGTCCAATATGGCGCAGAGCAGGTCCTTCAGCGCGAATATGGTCAATACGTAGTGCCACCCGAGACGGGCTACGACTTCTCTGTAATGGTCGATCTAGAGAACCTCCCAGCTGAAAAAGGTACACATGGGAGCATCGAAGACCATTAGCCTTCATGATGCTGATACTATCGACAGAGGAACGAGACGAGCTTGTCATGAAGATTGCACTGATGAAGCGCAACGCCATGGCGGCCCCTTTCGAGCACGCTTACGCCGAACACTACAAGCTGAAGGATGCGGCGTCCAAGTATACAAGCGAGGAGGCACCTCAAGGGGTTCGCGAAGGTGGCGAGGTCATGTCCATTCATTACCGTGACGAAGAAGCCATCTACGTTAAGGCTAGCCACGACCGAGTCACCGTCATATTCAGCACCATTTTCCGCGAGGAGACCGACAGAGTCTTTGGCAAGGTCTTCATCCAAGAGTTTGTAGATGCTCGGAGAAGAGCTATCCAGAATGCGCCACAGGTCTTGTTCAGAAATGACCCTCCTTTGGAATTACAAGGTGTTCCAGGCGTGAAGGCCACAACGGGTGGAGAGGTCGGATACGTCACCTTTGGTATGTCAAGCCCTGTCAAACCCGAGATTGATGTTACTGACTAGAATAGTGTTATTCCCGCGACACTTGACTCCTCAGCGAATGCCCGACGTTATTTCTCATATCCAGACTTTCCGAGACTATTTCCACTACCACATCAAAGCATCCAAGGTACTTTCAATTGACTCCCAACAGTCTTTCGAATACTCACAGTATTGCAGGCGTACATCCACTCTCGCATGAGGAGACGAACGGCAGACTTCCTCCAAGTTCTGCGTCGTGCCAGACCAGAGAATGAGGAGAAGGAGAGGAAGACCGCAAGTGGACGGACGTTCAAGGTCCAGGGTGCATAGAAGGGTATCAGCTGTATCTGGTATGAATTAGACGCAAAGCATGATCTTGCATCATCAGATAGGTGAGGCAAAATGAATGAAGAACAACAAATCAAGTATAGCCAGTGTGCGTTATTATTTGCACGCGATTTGAAGATTGTCGTACCAACTACAAATCTGACTAGTTCAACTCGGTCATCGCGGCGTACTCAGGCTGGGGTCTGCGAGCTTCTTGGGCACCCTGGGGTACTAACACTTAACTAAGCCCGACTGGCCTATTCTCGTCGGCAGCAGTCGCAGGTTCCTCCAGGGCAGAATGGTTGTTTCCAAATGATCATAACCGCGATGCGAGCTAGCAGAAAGCCTATAGCGAGACAAGTGAGGATGATGAAGAAGTAGCCGGCACTGCTGATACCAGTGTCGCGCTTGGAGAGTACGTGGTCGAGGGGCTGGGTGAGTGGTGTCATGCTGTCTACCTATTGAGAAAAGATACGGGTCCTGGGTTTGTTTTCGGTAAATGGATTATGGAATGCTGCCAGATAGGTAGGTTTTGAAGGGATCCTACTGTGTGAGATTTCCCATGTATCATTGTATCGTAAAGTTTGTCAGCCTCAAGTCGCATGGCTAGTGAATGAATGCGCTGCGCACCTGCATCTCCGCATATGTTTGACAGTATGGAGCGGGATGACTCAACAATGTATTTAGCAGTTGCTCAACGTGGATACCTTAGGTACCGGATAGCAGCAATGCCACCGAAATTGCGTATTTCGACCTTCTTGCCCGAAATCATTACGTTCAGCGCCTATGGGTGGAGCAACAACTCGTGGCACTCTGAGAGGCGCCAGTGAGGAAATCCAGTCCCAGTGTTACTTTAATCCAAGTTCATAAAGCGAATTTTCTCAAATCAAAATTAGAGGATCGTTGAAGCAAAGAATCTTGGTAAAGCACGTCACAAAGAGACTGACATCACAAGCCGGAGCTGTCGTACTTGGCGGTCATCTGTCTCCGTCTTGCCTCTACCATCAAAGCCCAAGATCGCATTTTTTAGAGATAGCCCCCAGCCTAAATTGTGGTTTTCAACACCCTCTGCATTCTCCAAGTTCTCAAGAAGGCTCAGACGGCGTGGAACCAAATGGCCAGCCATATCTATCCATCACAGATGCCCACGTATCTGAATTCAGACCTCGACATCTTCTTGCCATGTCGTATAAATCAATACTCACAGACTAGACCCAGGGGGCGAGTCACTCTTTACTTTCTCGTAGCCATAGCTTGCAGCTCAGTTCATAAGACAAGTACCCGTGGTACATCTGGAGACTGTCTAAGCTATTTTATTACATTCACGGCTCAATCATTGTGACAGAAAGAAATATGAATTTGGCTGTACAGGATTATATTTCAGGCACCATGGCATGAACATGATAGGGAAAAAAGCACTTACCGGAAGTCCTCCTCCCCCCCACCCCCCTCTCTTCCCAAACCTCGAGGTTCTAACGCAGCTTATCACTGATTCAGTCCCACCATGGAGTACGAACCGATTATGATGAGCAGAAAGTATCTAACCTAGGCACTGAACATCATGAGATGGGAGTCCTTTTCCGCCATCTTCTTGCGTAAAAACTCTGCAGCAGGATCAACCTTCTCCAAAGTCTTCGCTGTCCGATTGCCAGGTTTCGGCTCAGGTTCGAGTCCGACCTCGTCCAAGTGTTTCATAACGTTTTCGTAGTTCTCGTCGAGGTGTTTTCTCAACTCTGCCATGCAGGCCTTGACGTGTTCGAATTTCTGACCAAGAGCACCGTTCTTCTCTTCATGGTGCGCGCATAACTTCGCAAGCCTGATAGTGCTGCGCCCATGTGTCTCGGTTATGTCGCAGGGCTCAGTGGCCTTCCCGGCAAGGTAAGCCTTTTGAAATGAACAGATAGTGATGGGTTCGCTGGACAGCTGAGAGTGGTTACAGGACCAAAGGGTTTTGCGGTAGAGGCACATCGCTATCTGGCGAACTGCTGAGGCGATGTAGAGTGTAATGAAGGAGTAAAAGAAAGAGCCTGATGTCAAAAGAAAATAGTAAATTGAACATATAGATGCACGAATTCTATGGGCTGAAAGGATGAGGAGGACTCTGATTTATGTTGATCAGCCATACAATCAGTTGATACGGCCTTTGTGCGTGTTCTGTATGTTCTTTGATAAACATAACTAGCTGTTGTCTGTCATGATTGACAGCTGCCTCGCGAAAGGGCGTCTTTCTTTGAGATCATCTGACATAGTTACTGGAGCTTTGTCTGTTTGATTGTCTAGAATCTGCCAACCGTCCCGTCTGTTACCATATCAAGACTCTCTCATCAGCAGGTAACTAGGACTTCAAGTCACTCACTGGATATACTTGAAAATATACCACTTCGCGTCTTTTATGGGCTATACATATAGGTTTCGAGCGGATAACAGGCTTTTGTTCATATGTCCTGTTGATTTAACATATTGTGCATGCAAATCGAATTAGGCTTTCGAGATGCAAGAGACCAGATCGCACCGTGCGTACCAAGGGGCTTTGGTGTGGGTAAAGGAATACTTCGAAAGGACAGTAACTAAGTGCATATAACTTGACTTAGCTGACATATCGTATCAATACCAATTGCTTAGTGTAGATTTAATTCTATGATCAAAGTTTCGCACTTAACAAGATGCTAGACTGAGTGAGTAAGAACTTACGATCGCGCAAAAGACGGAGGCAATCTGACGGGTGTCAACATAACTCCAATATTAGAACTACCACATAACTACATGCCGTATGAGAATACGAAAGTCTTTTCTTCATTCACAAATGAACCGGCACAAGTGCTCTGGATTCATCAAGACTTTTTGACTGTACATCGAGCGACGAAGTAAACAAATCCATACGTCGGACATATGACAGAATCATAGCCAGGTGACCTGCCCCGACATTTTGCACCTAAAACCATTCTCCAAGTCCTTCGGAAGACCAAATGTCTCGACCGAATGGAAGTTACCCCATTCATGAGCCACACAGATGGCAAGTATCAGACATCCTCAAGCTTCATACCTGCATCCAGGTTGGTATCGCCATGAAGACCAGCATGAGAACTGACCCTGCCGCTAGCCTCATTCACGGCACTGTCATCAAGGCTCCCAATGGCCTCTCTTGCTCTGATGAGCTGATGAATGAGCTTCTTCAGCCCATTGCGCTTATCGGCTGTTGCCTGGTCTTCTTCCATGAGACGATTGTATGCCTCAGGAGCTGGGATTCACTTAGTAGTCACCCCGGTGCAGGAACGATGGGAATACCTACAGTGTTTCTCCGAATCAAGGCCCAGCTCAGTATGCAGATAGTTGTCTAGGATCCCATCACGAATTTGACGGAACATCCTGCCGTTCACGTCCAATACCACCCCGTCGACAAACCGAGCGGCAGCGGTCAGATAGTAAGCCCTGACCACTGCTGCGACTTCTATCTCAGACTCGAAGGGCTCGCTTGGCAACTTAGCCAGCATATCGCTCAAGCTTTTCTTCTCCTTAGCCTTTGACTCTGCAGATATAGCCTCTAGGGGGCTTAAAGACATCTTCCCATCTATGAGGTTAGCCGCCCTGCAACGAGCGAAGGTCCAGTGGCGCTGTGATTCCTCGAACTCTTCTTTCTTGTTATGTTTGACACTTTGCTTGTTCATCGTGTCCATCGAGTACGTCTCGATTGCGAATAGTTCAAAAAGTCTCGCTCGTTGAATTCCTTCTTGGACGCCCAAGAAATGTTGAAGGTATTTCTGAGATTGTTTGAAGATTAATCGGCTGCGAAGCTCCCCGAGAGAGCCCACCAACGCCTGGTTCAAGGTATCTGAAAGAACGGCGACTGCATTCTTCAGGTAGATTTCCAGTGGCTCTTCCCAATTTCGGATGGCGCGGAGGCTTAAAGACTCATAAGCCTCGATGGGAACGATCTCCTGAAAGGCTACAGCGCGAACTTTAGATCGAATCTCATCGCGTATAGCTTCGAGCGTCATCCTTGGACAGCGAGTAAGGCAGTCAACAAAAGGGTTGCCGTCGGATGTTTCTTCGTCCTCACCCATCTCGCGCTTGATGGGCGTGTTGACATCCAGTCGACGTCGGACCGGCGTTGGCGTTGCAAACGCCTGGTCTCGTTTCTGCCCCTTCGATGTCGGCGTCGTTACAGGAACTTCATCATCGGAAATCTCAATGGCACTTGGCATGATTTTAGCTTGAGGGGTACCCACGACACATTTCGGCTTCAATTTTGAGATGCAATCCTCGAACTGATTGTTTAGAACTCGGCGACGCTTCTCGAATGTAGAGGCCGAGACAGCCTCTTTGACCAAAATATAGAATTCCTGAGAGAAGTAGTAGTCAGTAAGCTTCTGTGCATACAGTAAAACAATCTAGGTAACAAAAATTCAAAAAAAGAAAAAGATCAGGGTGGAAAAACATTTGCACATGCTCAAAGCGAAATAATAGTGACAGGTTGGTGTTCTGTATGCAAAGCCGATTGATGGTTCCATCTCATTCTGGGCGAGCTTACCTTGAGTCCCATACGGACGGTATGTTCGACATTTCGAGGAAGCTCTGGTAGCACCTTCAATTGTCCTTCTACCTCACCCAGCTGGCTTTCTACTTGTCCTTTCAAAGATGGGAAGCTAGAGTATGTCAATCAGCATTGGCAACTGAGGAATGCCAGAGGTACCAATCGGAAGTATCTCACCTTGCCGAGAAAGCGTCTCCGAGTTTCTTCGTGATGTGATCTCTTAAATGGAAGATACCGCATCGAAGAGAAAATTCAGAAAATGCACCTGGCTAGCGCTCATTGTTCCCATGGAAAAAGGCTTTCTCAAATAACTCTAGAGAATCAAGTCTTTGTTCAGGCAAGAGGGAAGTTACGAAAAACCCCTGGCCTACTGTCTGCTTTCTCCCCTGAAGCACAGCCTGCCAGTACTTCATTGTTTCAGGCGCTCGCAGGTCGGGCTTGTCTGCCTTGGTGATCACACCAATTGTGCGGTCCTCTGCGCCAGCATCTCGAACAGCTCTCAGGGTCTTAGAGTTCTCAATATCATGGTCCATAGGTAATGCGAGCATGATGAGAGCCCCTTGGCGAGTAACGTAGCTCTTGGTGAGGTTGATGACTACGTCTACAAGGTAGTCCTCGCCTCGTATTTCTGCATTGGCTATGATACCTGGAAGATCATAGAAACTGAGATCAGGGAAGTCTGGACCCTTCATTTCGAGAGCCACGAGATTTGGTGAAAACTTCGCCTCCGTATGCTGTATAGCTTCTTCAAGATTTGTTTCAGTCGCCAAAGCTCCTTCTTCGGGGATGTACTGCTCATGGCCTTTGCCAGGGTTGAGCGTAGCTATCTGAGCCCATCTGAGAAGTTCTTCCAGCTGTATGGAGTCTTCCGCAGTGATTGTCTTAAAGGCCTTAATATCCCGTGTCGTCCTCGGAGCCCAAGGACCAAAGGGATTCTTCTTGGTCACATCAGACTGACGGACTTGACGGCCACTAGGGGGGCAGTAGTCGCTTCGATGGATGGTATTAGTAAACGTTAATCTAAGAAAGGATTTATGCGGGCATGACTGTTTCATCGTACTCACAAATCTTGCTGTAAAGAGACGGTACAAGTCCAAAACGGTTGGTTACTAGACATCATGCGTATGTGGAACGGACAGCGGGTGCATATGCCACTACTACGGGGAAGATCCAGTCGACCTAAGGCAGACATGAGGCTGCTTTTGCCTGATGACTGATCGCCAACCAGAACCAGCTCCGGAAGAGTGGCAGTATGCTGAATACCCAAATGCTGGCAAAGTCCAAGCACACCGTTGTATGCTTTCAACTTTTGAGCAATATCTGAGAATGCAGGGTCGTCAAACCCGTTGCAACCATTTGGGGCGTGGGACGATGTATCTGATCCAGTTAGACTGACAGTGTCTCAATCAAATGGGTAAGGTAGCTGCTCACTGTACTCGGCGGACGAGGCACCATCAGCGTCCACCACCACAGTGCATGAACCCGTGACAGAAGTGGCAGGCTCCATAGTGATAGATCCCACAGGAGAGAGATCAGAGAAGGAGGGTACGCTGGCAGCACTGGAAGGCTGCTCCTTTTTGCGCGAGTTGTACATCTCGAGATTATACCCACAGGGAGTCGAAGTTGTTTTGACAAAGAAGGTCGTAGTGTGTCTGCAGAGGAGTAACTACTTCAAGCATCGGGTTGGAGATAAATTGGACTAAGGAAGAATGAGAACAGGAGCGAGGAGCGGTGGAGAGAAAAATGGTTCATGGGCACCAAAGCCTCACCGAGGATATGCCACGATCACAGAGAATCAAGCCTTGATTGGTAAGGGGTTAGGGAATTCGGGAAGAATTCAGGTTGATCAGGCAGCCGAGAAGAGAGAAGGAGGACAGGAGGCAGAATCAAGACACCGAAGAGGTAGGTACCTTAGGTAGGAACGAAAAGTCCACGGGTCGAGCAAGGCAACTGCGACCCATGTGAAGGTAGGTAAAGTAGGTAGGCGCGTGCGGTGGGTTGTTAACGTACTCGAGTGACTCAATCCAGATGGGGGGGGCATCTCATTCCTCTTTTCGCCCTTACAAGAAGTTCAACCACTGGCAGATAGTCAAAGCTGAGATAACTGCAATGCAGCATGGCTTGTCACAAATGGTAAATGAGATCTGTGGGTAGTGGACGAGTACGCAATTGTAAATGACGTGATGGAAGACCTTGGAGGGAGGCTGAATTTGGCCTGGATAACTGCTTGGATGCATAGACTAGGTACCTGAGATACTAGAGCTCGCCTCTGACACGTACAGTGAAGGGTAGCGCTGACAGAGACGAGCCAACATGTTGCACCAATAGTCTGGTGAACTCAACAGCAGATCGATAACTACTTAGTATTCAGTAAGCTCAGCGATCACGCAGAAAGTTCACAGTCCACGAGGCATAGCCCGCCGCACTTGTGTTGATTAATCTTGGATAATTGGGCACCTAGGAACGAAATCTGCTGTGAGCGATATGGCTCACCTGGTTTCAGTAAGGACCAACTGGCGAGGGGCATCTGAGCACATTTGAACAACTGGAATACAGCAATTCTCCGGCTCGGAATACTTGCACCATGTGTCTGTGTTGGCTCTGACTTAGATGGTAGATGGTATCCTATCAACGATTCCAAGCACGTCAAGTGGAATATCGCCTTACGTATGCTTAAGCACATAATCGAGATCTGCCAAGTCAGGTGAACTGTATCCACGATACCCGCGAATCATTATTCGAACAGAATTTTAGACCAAACAAGCATTAAAAGGGTAGATCCATACTGAACCCCTAAACCTGATAGACATGAGTATCTCTAGGTATCCTTGAGCCCCAGCTGCGGGTCCTCCACGAATCCTCGAAGAGGGTAATAGCTGGATCGCCTGAAAGTAGGGAAGACATTCTTAGCACTGTCACATGCTGTCTTGACGTCCCGCCGAATATCTTTCATCCAGAGGAAGTCCTCGGGCTCCTCGGGCGAATCCGACTTCCTTTGCTCTGTCTCCATCTCTTTCTGCATGCGTGCGATTACTAGAGCCTTATCGTGCTCACCCACTTCAGCAGCAGCCTTTTCGATCTCGTCGAGTATCAAGTTTCGGAGGGCTTGAGGATCCGGCGCCGGCTTTTCGTCTTCCTCGCAAATGTCGCATTTCTGCTCGAGCGGGTTAGGGTCGCTGAACCTGCGACAATTCCAGTAACCACCAGCTCGGCGCCAGGACTCGCGGCGCCATCCGTCCTTGGGCTTGTGATATTGATTTCCATGCCATTTTGGTCTGTTCACTGATTCGTCTTCTGGGTGTGTTTTTGCATATGCTCGGTTCCTGAGCTCGTTTTCCTGCTCATAGAGAAAGTTGAGTAGCGCAACGTATTTACCCTCGAAAGTGTCGCCCTTCAACGAGAATTGTTGTTGTCGCTCGAGAAGAACGTGAAACCATTCGGGAATCGCGATCTTGTGCGGTGCCGATGAACTCGCTTTTACCTCCTTAGTTCTCATGCGGCTAGTGTTACCCAGGCCTTCTATGCCCTCCGCGACAGCCTCCTCCCAACTCATTCTGATTAGGCTAGGAGGATTTCCGAGAAAAAATGACTGACTTCGACTTAAGAACTGTTCTGAAGTACCGTCTGAATTCGTGCTATCTGAGCCGAGAAGTTGCTCGACTCTTGAAAGAGGTTGCGACCGTTGTTTGACCTGAATTTGCGGCTTTTGTAGTAATTGGTCTACACGGCGTCGTTGAGATGCTTGGTCCTCGTGATCCCTGATATCGACGAATGCGGCGTATGTAGCTCCAATGTCCCGAATTATGGGCAGTTCGCGTTTAGAGATGGCCTCTTGTTCACTGTTCATGGCTCTCTCAACATGTATTAGATCTTGCCGAGCTTGAGTCCTAATCTGAGGATGGTTTGTCATGGAAAGAGCAGTGTGGATGCAAGCCTCCTTGCAACGCACTAGATGATCGTATCTAGGGCTGTGTCGAAGCCGCAACCTCCACATGTTCTTTTGGTCAATCCAACTCTGCAAAGCGGCGGATTGCTCGAGGTATACAGGAATTGGGTCCCGAATACTCGTCTCTTCAAGGGGGGCGATGTTGATAGTTTCGAAATCGGGCCTACATTGAGGCGGATACGCGAACCAGTCCTTGTAACGCTTCCCATCACTGCAAGGTGCTGGGTCGGACCGGCGGTCTACTGGCCTTCTCTGATAGCTAGTGGTAGTTTCTGGGTGTGAAATCATCGCGTCGCTATACAGAGCAGGCGAATTCGCTGTAGTATCGTGCCCTGCCTTAGGGGCCTCCAAGGCGGCTGGTTCCGGCCACAAGGATGGTGGAGGTCCTGAATCATTTGAGGAAGACCTATGTGGGCGTGACGACAAGTCAAGAGGTCTATCAACACAGCTGGGCTGGTGGAAAGAAGCCATGTTGGACGATCGAAACTGAGGTGAGTGCTCGCTGCTTGGATGCAATCTGTCAATGTGCCGAGGCTGCAGAATATAAGTGGATGATGTGTGTGTACGAAGAATCAAAAGCCATATTGTAACATGCGTAGTGGGAACGGCGACTGTTGATATACAAATGGGAACGTCGACGACACCTGGGAGTCAATGCAGTTGGTTATGATAAATCGCCCGTCACTGTCTCCTTTTTTTTGGGGGGGGGGGATGACTGGTGGGCGGAGCTGTGAGCAAACAATCTAATACAGTCAGGAGACTGCGCATTTATCCCCCAGTGGGAACAGACCTAGAATCACACCTGCAGCGTCCGTAAACTCGTCGAACCTCTCGTAATTGAAAATTAAAGAGACGAGACGGCAAGAAGGCTTCGTACTTGGTGGGCGATGTTCTGGATCAGCTTGACAAAGGACCAACGGAAACCTGCTCTCGAAGCTTCATCGATCGCTCCTGCTCTTCCATCGAAACCCGTCGTTCCTTTCGCCGCTTGTCCGCTGTGTGCGTAGCGAAACGGCCCCGAGCACCGTGCTTAATCTTGGTGATCATGTCTGCAGCCTTTCCTTTGCTGATATCATTTGGCTCTAGCTTCTCATCTTCTCTCCTGAACTGGTTCAACACCTTGAGTTGACCTTCTGTCGGCGGCCCCCGACGCCAGGGCTGGTGCCTTGAGATAACCATGTTTGGATACTTCTCTGACGCATAACTATCTGCACCGTGCACGGCGTCGCTGAAGCTGGTGGCCTCGAGAATTCGACGTGGTTTTGCAAAAGGAGATCTGGAGACTCCTCGGGGTAGAGCTTTGATCTCATTCGCTGTATACTTCGACTCGTCTGCATCCTCGGCTTCCTCCTTTTCCAACCTAATAAACGTTCCAGAAGGCCCAGACAGGATGTATTTGTGTGGTCCAACCTGCACCCAGGCATTCCTGCTAATTGCTCGGATATGCTGTTCTCCCGAAGTGTCCGATATCAAATCGAAAACCGAGTCATACTCAACGAATGCGATACTGCCGCTTGTACCGGCAGCCGGGGAAGAGCTACTTGTTGATAGTACGTCTTTAACCCTCGCTTCTTCAGCTTGCTTCCTGGCTTTCAACTTGTTCATATCATCTACCGAGACTTCTTTCACCAACTCGGATGGATCCAACCCAAACAGAGTTGGTGTCGTGACAATGCCCGTGGCTAAGCTTGAGACCATGTCAATTATATGACAGTTCACCTTACTGGGAGAAAGTCGCATACCCCTGCCGATCATCTGGACAAGAAGGTTTCGTGATCGCGTTGGTCTAGCTAGAATGACACAATCGATATTAGGTATGTCCGTTCCCTCCGTGAAGACACCGCAATTAATGAGGACTGGGTACTCCTGGCGCCTGAAGGCTTCCAGGCGTTCACCCCTCTCCGCTTTTGGTGTATCTCCCGTCACAAATCTGGCATCAATCCCATGCTGCCGAAAGGTTCGCGTCAGGCCAGAAACATGGGAGAGATCCGCACAGAATACTAATGTAGATTTTCTCTCTCGAGCCTTAGCCAGCCAGCTCCGGAAAGTAATTTCGTTGATGTGATCCGTGTTCACCACCTTGGAGAGGTCACCCGGTTTGAAATCCCCATTCGCCCCTTTCTTCACTTTCGATAAGTCGGCCGTGGATTCGACAGTGGTGAATATAACATTTGTGAGCCAGTTCTCGCTAATCATGTCAACGTAGTCCTTATGATAAACGATCTCGTCTATCGCAGCACCAAGCCGGACTCCATCGAACCTAGAGAAGGTAGCCGAGACCCCGACGAGGACAGGGGACTCTGCGTGTTTCTGATCAAGTCCAAAATGCTTCAATGTACTCAAGTAACCGGGTGCAACGATGTGGTGAGCTTCGTCGACCAAGACCAGCTTGAAGCGTCTCGGGTCGAACTTGTTAATGCGATCACCTGAAATGATGCTGTAGACGCTGGCGACAGTGATGTCCGCATTTCCTGAGGCGTGGATACTTCCCATCTCGACTTCTACGGATTTCCCTGGATAGGCAAGATTGCAATGCCGTGCAGCTTGTTCAACAAGCTCCCGCCTGTGAGCCAGAATGAGCGTTTGGCTCGCAAGTTTGGAGCTAGATGTAATTCGGTCGATCAGTTGCGTGAAGATGACAGTTTTCCCAGCTCCTGTGGCGAGTGAGATACCCAGACGTTTTTGGCCTTGATGGAGCGACGCAAGGACAGATTGTATACATTCTTCTTGATAATCACGAAGGCGTATTGGTGTTGGTTGCAAAGGTGAAGGGGTCGCGGCCGCAGTCGCGTGAAAAGTTATGCATCTTAAGGGAGACCTGTAGATGGGTCTTGGAATAACGTTACGATGCAAATGTCTCTTCGAGAACACCCACCGAAGTTGGAAGGGTAGCATGTTAACATCCTGATTAAGAGTGATATCATGGAAGGTCTCATTTTATTTCCTAATTGACGCGATGAACCGTCCATTAAGAGGTAGGTACTTACTACCTTAAGTAAGTAGCTAAGTACCTACCTACCTGTTAATTGTTGGCTTTTAGTGGATTCGACCCCATAAAACACTGCCACACACCGCCATTTGCACCGCCTCAAGCCCAGGAAACATTTGAACGCCAAACTTGATGGTATCGGGATACCTATTTGCCTAGTAATCTTAAAACTCTATCATCGATGGCTTCGAGGAGGGAGTTCCAAGATCTTTCCAATTGCATTTGCATCGTCGTGAACTTCGGGAAGTAGTAATGCGGGCCCACCTAAATTGTTCACAAGTGATCATCCAATGAACGTGAAGTGTGTAGTAGTCTCACCAAGTCTACCTCAACACCTAACCAAAATAACGAAAAGCCAAAGCGCTTTCGCTCCCAGTTGCCAGCAAAAGAGCCAAGCACTGCCTAGGTACTTAAGTAGCTTTGGAAGATGCAACCGTTACCATGTCGTCTTCTAGTCAGGTAAGCTACGGTGTCGGCAGCGAAGACCCTGAACGTCACGTCGATCATACGAAACATACTACTATTTCCCGCAAACGACATGGAGAGGATTCCGCCACCACAACAACAACAATCTTCAAACGCGTGAAAGGCCCCTTCAAAGCAGCCTATCTCAACCTATTGAACGAAGATATATTGGATGCTGCTTCGGGTGTGCTCGCAGAAGAGCAAGACGAATTGGGTCTAGGCTATACTCAAGTTGGTACCGTGCAATGGGATCCGTTGGAAAAACAAGCATTGTACTCTGCCTTGAAACGACTAGGCAGAGATAACATAGCTGTCATTGCATCTCGCATAGGCACCAAATCCGAATTGGAAGTCCAACAATATCTGGTTCTCTTGGAGGAAGTGGATCGTCAAAGACGCATTGATGACGGCAAGCGGAAACGTATAGTGCTACCAGAAGAGATACCAGCAGCCGTCGAGTTGACACAGGAATGCACTATCGCTCTAGAAGCAGCAGCAGATAGCCTTGCGTTACGGCAGGAGAAACACGAAGAATCAGTTGAGGAAAAGCGGTGGGGTCGCCGGTGGCTTATTGATGCCTCGCTGGCTCAGGTTTTCGAGCGACAGTATCAGCAAGATGAGCTTACGACCAAAGATCTGCCCTTCATCGAACTGTTGCTGATTCGTAACTGGGTCAAGCTTGCCGACAATGTCTTCATGAACTCGGCAGTACCGGATGGGAACTGGCGCTCATTCAGTGAAGAAACGCCAGCGATCCAGGCAACGACGCTTGCTGATTTTTATGGCCTGGCTATCAGTATCACGAAAAGGCTGCTCCTAACTACCATATATGTTGCCGAGTCACGGATACGCGCCAAAAACTCTTACGACAGTCGTAATCGGTCCAGAAGACTGATTAAGCCGCTGGATGTCAAGGCTGCGATTAGATCAGTGGGAATGAAGGATAATAGCTGCGAGTTCTGGTCTCGCTGCGCAAGACGACTCAGACTAGATATCGTCGACGACATGGACGAGGAAAATCCTGACCCAGCTACGGCCAAAGATGTTACCAACAGCCGCGAGGAAGAAGAGCGCGGAGACGCAGAGATCGAGGCAGATACTCAAGCCGATGAAATCATAGAGAGTGACGAACCCAGTATCATGTCTTACGTAAATGTTGAAGCTGCATTAGGCATCCAACATTACGTCGACCAGGGCTATTCCCAACCTACATCAGCCACCGATACACTGGACACTCAAACCAGCTCAGATGAAGAAATCTCAGATGCAATGGAGGATGAAGACAGCGACATGGAGGATCCAGGGCAGCCATCGTACATCGAAATATCCGATGTTGACGACCAGGTTTTGGACAACGCACTCATCGACACAGACCTTCACGAAGCAGTCTCATATAGTGCCATCGGGTTAGAGTACGGTGGTAATTCAAGGGGAAAGCAGGCTCTACGGTCCCGCATTCGTGCCGAGCACCTGAACGAACTAGACGCCGAGAAGGCAGACGCTCAGGCCAGTGCGCGAGCAGAATCTGAAATTTGGACCATGCTTCGCGGGGAGGACAGTAAGGCAGGTCGCCCTCAAGAAGACAAAACCGATACGACCGATGAAACAAGATTCCAGAGAAGGCGGAGGGCAGGGTTGGACGACAACGCATCTAATTGGAGGAGGAATTTCAGATACAAAAGTGAGTGGGAGACTCTTGCGAGTACGGACTGATCATGTCATATTGCGGCTCGCAAGCATTTGATCGATCCTCACGTATGTAGGATTATCGACCTAAAAATTTGTAATACCAATTTTTGCATGGAGCATGTCGTGGTCCCCATTTCGTACTCACTCCTTGAGGTGAGACAACCGACCTGTCTATAAGTCACAACTTGATCGTCTGAGTCGCAAACGTCACTCATGCCCCGCGAAAGGCACGTCGTTTATGTCGAGACAACAAACCATCAACAGCCTTACCACGGACTGACTATCTCATTTCGCAACTTTATTCAAGTACCACAGGTAGAGCATGTAGAACTAATGAAACATTACAAGGCTAGTTTCGATGGGATCTCAATCGTCCTTCCTCTTGTCTGCTGAGATATATCGACTTACAACACAAAGAGCGAGGCCCTGCCAAGTAAGACCCTGCAAGTAAGATCTGTACAGAGAATGCGTCTAACCTAGAATCCAGACTTGTTGTATGTGAGAGCAATTGAAGGCCGGGCTACAACATGTCATCGATTTTTCACAAGGTACTACAGTGTGAGCCAGTTTTTGCGATTCGTAGATTGACCAGTGAGTTTCCCATGCTATTACAATCCGTGACTCGTTATCACATGCATACATACATATCTGCGCATCTGGCTTCCCTCTTCAAAGTGAATGGAGCCAGACGTCAGACCAGAAGCAAACAATGAGCCGCTTTACCCAAAATCCGTCCTTCAATACGTTGGGAATCAAGAAATAAACATCAATCGTCATCCTGTCACAACCTGCGCCTTTTCCCTGCCCATACCCAGCTGTTCTCTCGGGATATCATATACCTATCCGTACACCTTAGTCCAGGTTCAGTACGCTATACCGTGAATATCGCTTTGTCTCCGGTCCTGCCATGCCCTCTTCAGCTGCACGGCCGCTGACATTACGCCGGTATCCAGTTCCATTGCCAGTGCCCATGCCCATGCTACCAAGATCATAGTCATTGCCACTGCTTACCTGCCGTCCACTGCCCACCATGATCGGGGGAGTCGCAGGCTTCAAAGATCCGTACGGCTTGCTATAGAAATCAGACTCTGGCTGAATGCTCGAGTTTCTAGCCCCTGTTCTAGCCGTGTTTCCCGACCCACGCTTCCACCCAGCAAGCAGTGCCGAACCGTGGCGCGCTGGCTTCTCATCCGCAATGTCTTGCGATCCCGAAACAGAGCGCGAATTGAGTGAGATCTCGGCAAGTGCCGAATCTCGCGGGTGGAAGGGCGTCTTTTGTCGTGGTGGCGTTGGGGGGAGGGGATTTGAGCGCAATGGGTTCGGGTGTAGGGAGCCCGAGGCATTGATAGGGCTACTGCAGATACCGCCATCGTCATCCGAGTCCATATCGGGCGCCATTCCATTTTCGCCGTCGCTATCTGAATCAAGTTCGTAGCGCTGGTTTAATGCTTCGTACGCGCCGGGCCGTCCCTTGTCTTGTGCGCGCTCCATGGCGTTCTGAGCGCGTTGGCGTTGCTGCGTGCGCTGGATGAGCGACTCGGAGGCGTACCAGGCCTCGGTAAACTTGGTAATACGGGATGGGCTGCCGTTCATCGGCTGTTGCATAGTTTCGACGCCCGAGAGTCGCGAGGAGGACAGCGATATGGAAGAGCCTGTTTCGTGTAGGGGAATTTCGGTATAGCTGCCCCTCTGTGACAGACGCGGATTGGAAAGACGCTTGAGGTCTGCTAAGGAGGCACCACTAGTACGCGGCGAGTTTCGCGGTGAGTTCCCAGGCGTGACCTGGTATTGGCGGCTTGGCAAATCGACGCCCGAATCGTTCTTCGAAGAGGCGTAGGAGCTACGGGGGGATCCCGAGCGAGTTGCCATGAATGGAATGCTGGGTGGTCTTGACAAATCGTCGTTCGGCACCCCAGACTGGCGGCGGCTCTCCATTGAATCCGACAGGTGCTTAGTGCTGCTGGACATGGTTGTGAAGCCACTCGCAACGGATGACTTGTTGCGTTGATGTTTGACCCTAGAAGTGAGGTTACCTTCCAACGGGTTCATATCGGGTGGCATGTTGGCAATGCGTCGAAATTGGAGGCCAAGCCAGACCGAAACGACAAGCGAAAAGACGTGACAGGCACCAGCACTAAACAAGCCGTAGTATTCAGCTCGGATCAGAATCTCAGCAAGGTCTTTGTCGGCTAGGACGATTGACCATTCAGCACCGTGGTTGATGACCGAGATCGCACCAAAAGCATACAATGGCAGAATCGCCAGATCAGTGAAGCCGGCAAAGAGTTGATACGCGGCAGAGGAGGCCGGGGGCCGAGCTCTCGCTGGTCTCGCCAGATGAAAGATCGCATAGGTGCTGCAGAGAGCGGCGACAGCAGGCTATGAAGGTGTTAGGACTAGGTGAAACCAGATACTAAGGTATGTTATTTAGAATTCAGCTAGGGGGTACGAACCGTAATTCGCATGACCCAAGAGGTGAGCATGTCAACATTGGAGATGAGGACCATGAGAACAAGTAAACCAATGCCGCCAACAAGCTCGAGGGCCCGAAGGAAGATCTGGAAGTATCTCATCCCTTTGATCCATGACTTGGTAGTATTACTCATAGGCCGGAAGTTATATGTCCGGCTGGTTGGGACCTGGTGTGCACTTGAATTGGGAGTCAGCTACTTTACTCAATTGGCCTCTGAGACAGATAGTGTTTTGAGGCGCGTAGCAATAGCAACAGAAACAAGACTTACTCGGGATGGCGGTTGAAGTTGACCAAAGGGCCATCTTGCTTAGGTTTTTTTGGTTTGGGCTCCCAGCTAGCTCTTGTGACAGCTTTGGGGTCGAACTCTTTCCCAGGAGATCTGGAGTCCCGAAGGTCTGAATCGTACATGTAAGGTTGATCGAAACCCATCTCTGCGAATTGTCTCTGTTCCAGCGCGGGCTGGAAGGGATGGTCCACGAGAGTGAGGATTGGGTAGGTCAAGAGACTGGAATGTCAGGCTTTATTAGAAGACTAAACTGGTGAGAGTAAGGTCCATCGTCGATCGCAGCGTGGTTTGATGTGATGTCAAGAGGCAGGCGGGTTGTGGTGCGTAGCGTGCTGGAGGTCTGTCGCCATGGCAACGCTGTGAGACAACCAGGTTACCAACCAACCAACCTGGGGTCGAAGGTACCTGACAGCTTGTAACTAAGCAATGCGCCCGCGCCTGCGGCACCCACCCAGCACCTGAAAGAAAGCAATCTTGGCGCCCGAAACCTTGCCAGGCTGGATCAGCTCATTCGCCAGCACTTTGTGCTCTCTCTGGAGGTGGCGCATCACAAATTTAGAAATGGCATTGCATCAACTTGTAGAAACCGTGTTCTTTGTTTCGATATCTACTATGTACCTACTTACCTGATAGCTTGAGGTACCAGCTACTTATGTATATAGAGATACAAGATTTTGTACGCCTAGGTGTCTACCCTCTGATGAGCTATGACTACCTGTGGTGAAGTAAGTACCTACTGTAGTGGATAGAACCGGTTGGCAGGCTTGCGCCTTGCAGACGTGAGCGGCGATGTCGGATTTTCAGTGCAGATAAAAGACTACCTACGTATCAACTTAACGTCATTCTTATGAGAGGGTTCTCGGAACGCCACAAGTTTCATGAACCGCCATCTGTCAATCTCATCTTGAGAATGATCTATACATTACCATGACGCTCATCGCGAAACAATGGCTTTGCAATGCTTGTTGGCGCAAGACCCTAAGTCGAGGCGGATATTCCTCTTCGCTTGCCATTTCGCATGCCGCATACCGGTACTCGACGACCGCTGGAAGCCGTAGCGACAGGCCCTTCAGGATGGCCGTCGTTGGCTCCGGTCCAGCTGGCTTCTATACAGCATATAGGGTCATGTCAAGGATAAACAAAGCCAAAGTAGACATGTTCGAGGCTTTGCCTGTGCCATTCGGGCTTGTGAGATTTGGAGTCGCGCCAGACCATCCGGAGGTTAAGGTACGCCGCAATCTTTTCCCGCCCATATATTAGACAGGGGAATTTCCGCGCCACTCACACCAACTACGCACAGAACTGTCAAGACAAATTCGAAGAAGTCGCCAGTTCGCCCGACTTCACATTTATTGGGAACGTCTCTATCGGCAATGCTGACGGCCACTTCAATGGCTGCACTATCCCGCTTAGATCCATGCTACGGCACTACGATGCCGTGGTCTTCGCATATGGCGCATCGCAGGATAAGCAGCTGGGAATTCCGAACGAGACCACGCTGAAGGGTATACACTCGGCGCGCGAATTTGTGGGTTGGTACAATGGCTTGCCCGAGTACGCGAATCTTGCGCCAGACCTGACGCAGGGGGACGAAGCCGTCATTATTGGACAAGGAAATGTCGCGCTGGACTGTGCGCGTATGCTTCTGGAGAACGTGGATGTGCTTCGAAAGTCCGACATCACCGAGAGCGCCATAGAGACTCTGATGAAAAGTCGCATCAAGCGCGTCCATGTTGTCGGGAGGCGAGGACCAATGCAGGCCGCATTTACCATCAAAGAGGTCCGAGAACTCATGAAGCTACACAGCGTCGGGTTTCATAAGATGGATATGTCGTTATTGCCCGACGAGCTGTCGAAGCTGCCACGAGCGCGACGCCGACTCATGGAAGTCATGGTGAAGGGCTCTACGACCCGACCTGACGATGCGCAGAAGTCCTGGTCGCTCGATTTTTGTCTGTCCCCTACTGAGTTCCAGGGAACAGCTGGAAGACTCACCAGCACTGTTTTTGAACGTACATCCTTGTCATCGCCTTTCGAGCCGTCTTCAAGTGTGCAAAGCACAGGCGAGACGCTAAAACTGCCTTCGTCTATCGTGTTCCGGTCCATTGGCTACAAGTCAGTTCCGCTACCTGGGTTCTCCGATTTAGGCATACTCTTTGATGATAGGCAGGGGATCATTCAGAACGATGGGTTTGGCCGTGTCTTACAATGCAGTGGAGAGCTGGGCGGTAGGCCACAAGAGGTTCCTCTCCCTGGATTCTACTGTGCCGGCTGGGTCAAGAGGGGCCCTACAGGCGTCATCGCCTCGACTATGGAAGATGCTTTCTCAACTGGCGATGCCATTGCGGCAGATTGGACTTCCCAGGCTCAGTTCCTCTCTGTAGATGGCGCTCACGGCTGGGACGGACTTCGAACTGAGGTAGACCATGAGAAATGTAGGTTTGTACCATGGGCGGACTGGAAGAAGATAGACCAGGCCGAAAGGGAGCGGGGACTTCTTGTAGGTAAGGAAAGAGAGAAGTTCACCAGCATAAGCGAGATGTTAGAAGCAAGGATTTAGAAAACACCTTCGCGGGCACTAGTCACATTATTGTACATATCTATGAAGTCTTCAATTTCTCAGTCAATTCTGGTACCTTGTCGAAAAGGTCTCCAACTAGACCAACATCCGCCACCTGGAATATCGGTGCATCCGCATCCTTGTTAATTGCAGCAATAACTTTGCTGTCCTTCATCCCTGCCAAATGCTGGATGGCACCTGAGATGCCAACAGCCATGTATAGCTGAGGCGCAACAACCTTCCCAGTTTGGCCGACTTGCAGGCTGTTGTCCGCATAGCCACTATCCACAGCGGCCCGCGAAGCTCCAACGGCAGCGCCCAATGAATCTGCTAGGGGAAGCATGACCTTGTCAAACTCCTCCTTGGACTTCAGGCCACGTCCTCCGGACACGACCTTGCCAGCAGTCGCCAGATCTGGCCGATCGGACTTGGCCAAATCTTCTGATACCCACTCCGCTGTACCGTCAGCCTTCGGGTCGACACCATCCTCTATAGCAGCGGAGCCTCCCGATATCTCGGCGGCGGGGAAGGCAGTGCCTCGGATCGTAATAAACTTGGTTGAGTCGGAAGATTCGACCGTGGCAATAGCGTTACCAGCATATATCGGCCGCACAAAAGTATTCTCGCTCTCGATGTCGGTGATATCTGAAATTTGTTGGGAGTCAAGGAGGGCGGCGACTCGTGGCATGAGGTTCTTTCCGAACGCTGTGTGCCCAGCGATGATGTGAGTATAACCACCCTTCTTAATGTTCTCGATTAACAAAGGGGCAAAATTCTCTGCCAAACCCTGGATTTGAAGTCTCAATTAGATACTTGATCAATTGTCTTGTACCCCCGAAGTCAGAAACACGGACCTTGTCGTAGGCTGCATTGTCAACAGCAATAATTTTCTCTACACCGTCTACTTTGGCAGCCTCCTCAGCCACTGCTTTGATGTTGCTGCCGGCAATGAATCCATGAATGGTGCCTCCGACCTTTTTTGCGGCAGTGATTGCGCTTAGAGAGCCATGGTTAAGCTGGCCCTCCCGTTGTTCAAGGATGGCTAGTGACGACAGTAACCTTCCGTAGGCCGAGGGACTGAGTGGGTTTGAGAAGACGGATGTTGGCCGAGACAAGTTGCCCACACTTCTAAGGGCCGTTCTTCTAGCCGTAGAAAACATTTTGAAATTGGAAACGAAGGTTCGCAAACCTTCAAGAGGATGCGTCGTATGATGAGGAATGGCTTTGAAGTCCGGTTTCGTTACGCGGAATTCGTCATAGTCAGCGACCTGAGGGACCTCAATCCCACATGGAATGCGGCTGTCGACGGGCCGATCGCGCACCGAGGTTGATGGGGGCCGGAGCAGTTCTCTTCCCTACCTAACAGGTAAAGCCGAGCAAGCCTACCAGCTTTACTGGGGCTTGGTATGCAGTACCTAAGAAGCGGGCTGAGATAGACTAGCACGTGATGCGCTGATGGCCGCTGCTCAACTCAGCTCGATAACGCTCGGGCCACCTTGACTTGTCCATCTAGCTTGTCGCTGCTATGCGCTGCGTGCTCAGCGGCGTGGCTACCTGTTAGTTCTCTCTCTCCAGTCGCGCCGAAATTATTTCTCCAAACACGCGATAGTTCCAGCCTCATCGCAATCCAACACGACCAGATTCCATCAGCTTTCTGCCCGTTGCGGATGTGGGTCATACATCTCTCTCTGGGCCAGTCTTTGATGATACGTCGCCAATAAATTTCGACAATTGCGACCCTGCGCTTCATCTTCTACTCATTCATATCGCCCCTAACACACCATTGCTCCCTCCCGACGCCCTTCTAAAACCTTGACCATGGAGGACCATGTTAACTATGGTTCTCCTGCTAATGGAGCTTCTCCTGGAAGCAACCCGATCCTTTCACAGCCCCCTCTTCAAGCCGAATCATTAGTTGCGCCTGGCCAGTCCGAAGGTTTGTTCTATTCATTACCACCAACTTGTAATGCGACCTGGCCGTATGCTAATGCGCCAAATCCTTAAGACGTACAAATGTCAGAGCTTCCTTCTGCCGAGCCTGCTATCAAGCAGGATAGCACCACCCCTGCACCGACGGCTACATCTGATAACCCTCTCGATGCGCCTCCTGCACCACCTGCAGAATCCACGTTGGCCAAGGAAGATGAAGAGATGGGCGAAGCGCAACCCGAGTCTAAGGAGGGACAGCAACAGGAAAAGGATGGCGAAGACGCTGCCGCCGGTGCTGAAGGTGGCGCCCAGGAAGTTAAATCCAAAGAAAGCATCGAGAATGCCGCGCGCGAACATCTCATTTCTCAGACGCACTCAATTGTACTACCGAGCTATAGTACATGGTTTGATATGAGCGAAATCCACACCATCGAGCGAAAAGCCATCCCGGAATTTTTTAACAACAGAAACCGCAGCAAGACGCCAGCTGTCTACAAGGATTATCGCGACTTCATGATCAATACCTATCGATTGAACCCTATTGAATATCTTACCGTCACAGCCTGCAGACGCAATCTTGCTGGTGATGTTTGCGCCATAATGCGCGTCCACTCGTTCCTCGAGCAATGGGGCTTAATCAACTATCAGGTACTTGAATTCATTATTCACTACAATACTCCCAAGGCTGACTCTTCCCTCAGGTTGACACAGATCAACGCCCGTCACAAGTCGGCCCTCCTTTCACCGGCCACTTCCAGATCATCTGCGATACTCCTCGTGGAATTCAACCATGGCAACCTTCGGCAGACCCCATCGTACTGGAGGGTAAGAAGAGCCCGGAGACTGACCAGAAGGCTGCTGCCTCGACAAACGCGTCTGACGGACCAATGGCAATTGCGCGCAATATCTATAGTGCCGACGCCAAAGGAACGAAATTGACCAAGCCAGAGAGCAAGCCTAATGGCGAGGCTGCGGCTACCAATGGCACTGCAGCAGCTTCTCCGACTGGTGACGATGACAAGACGAAGGGCCCGATCGAGGTAGTTCACTGCCAAAGCTGTGGCGTAGACTGTACACGAGTCTATTACCACTTACCTGAAATCAACTCCAACAAGGGTAAATATGACGTTTGCCCTACCTGCTTCTTGGATAGCCGCATACCCAGCAACCACACCAGTTCACAGTACGTAAAGATGGAGAAACAGGAGAACAGAGGATACTCCAACACCCTCGATCGCGATGCCCAGTGGACTGATGCCGAAGTTCTGAGGCTTCTTGAAGGTTTGGAGAGGTACGATGACGATTGGACAGAGATAGCTGAACATGTTGGCACTCGAACACGAGAAGAGTGTGTGTTGCAGTTCCTTCAACTGGATATCGAGGACAAATATCTCGAAACAGAAGCACCAATTCACCCCCCAGCTGGCTTGGCTATGTTTGGAGAAAAGAACGGCTACGTCCCCTTCACGCAAGCCGAGAATCCTGTCATGTCGGTCGTTGGGTTTCTCGCCAGTCTGGCTGATCCCAAAACCACTGCTGCTGCAGCTAAGAAGTCCGTTGAGGAGCTCCAGCAAGGTTTACGCAGGAAGCTTGAAGGTGGCGATACATCTAGTATCAATGGCAAAGGCAAGGAAAAGGAGAGTGACTCTATGGAGATTGACATCCACCAAGAAACTACAACTACCACGACAACGACTACCACCACCACTACCAGTGCCAGTGCCTTAGCTAGCGTACCACTGGCTGCCATGGGTGCTCGAGCTGGTGGTTTGGCGTCTCACGAAGAGCGAGAGATGACGCGCCTACTATCTGCTGCCGTCAATGTTACCTTACAAAAAATGGAACTGAAGCTAAAATATTTTGACGAAATGGAGAGTATTCTGCGAGCTGAGCGGCGCGAGCTCGAACGAGGTCGGCAGCAGCTGTTCCTTGACCGTCTTGCGTTCAAGAAACGGGTGCGGGATGCTCAGGAAGGACTTCAAGCTGGTGGCGAGCTTACCATGGCTGGAGCAGACAGCAATGGGTTGACGTTTGTGTCTGGTCCATCTACTGGCACCGTACAGCCACTAGGTGTTGGTGGCAACATTAAAAGCTACGAGGCTTAAGCAGTCTGAGGGCATTCTTGAATGAGATTGAGAGAATTGGTGTCAGTGGCGAATGAGGATAATACTAAGAGACGGGCTTTGCTTCAAGAGTGATACTCTTTGGCGTTGGATGGATGGATTGGGTGATCGTTAGACACTCAAAGGTGTTTACATTGTACTGTATGTCAGATTATAAATGTTTGTTCTCTCTCTCGCACAACCTGATTACCTACCATCTGGCTAGTTCGATGGTGAGCTGCAAGCACTTGCAGCATGTGGTTGGTTCAATTAACCTTGCTCTTTTTCTCAATAGGACACGACAAGCTCAAAACACTGTCGGGTACTTTGTAACTGGTTGGCCATCTGTTGGAGACCGATGGCGGGTTTCTAGAGAACATGGTGCAACGCACAAGCACTCTAACTCACTCGGACTCTCATTTCCATGAGGATGATCTTAAGAAGCTTTTACGAAATGTATACATTCAAGTCCCAACGGGATGAAGGATACAATATCCGGTCCAAGCTCCATACAAGCTCCTAGTATCAAGACAAAATTATATCCATAGGCTGATCAGTCGCATCTCGGGGCTCATCATTGTACTCTATGGTGTATATCCATTGCAGATGCTCAGTCCACAGGCGCCATCGTATCGCAGAAAATCTTCCATTTCTCCAAGAAAAGTGCTGGAACCAAGTGAATCAAAATTCATTCGCCTCACGAACATAAGCCCCCCATTTCGTCTTCGCGGGCCTCTCCCCGTCAAAACCATCGCCCTCCCTCCAGCCCATCTCATCCCACGCGCCCAGGCCGCAGAGATGCCGCATGGTCGGACGGCCATGGGGGCAGTTCCATGGTTTGTCAAGCTCTCCCATATGCCTGACCAACTTCTCCATCTGCTGCTTCGACAGCGGCTTGCCAATCATGACGCTGCTTCGGCACGCGCGCATGGCGAACATCTTACGGACCTTCGAAGGCCGTGGGACCATGTTTGCAGAGGATTGGTGATCCTGCAGTAGCGATATCAGCTCCTCGAGGTCCTGGAGTGAGAAGGTTGTCTCCCGGCTGAGCGGCAGACTAAGCAGCTTGCACCGGGTACCAACTGGCTCATCGCCACTGTCGTCAAACTCCACGATGAAGCCATTGGCTTCTAGGGCGTCAAGGTTCTCTTGTACGATATCTTCTTCTACGGCCGTGAGCTCTAACATCTTTGGGTGAACTAGCCTTTGAGACTGTACCACGGTATTGGCTTGTAAACGCTCGAAATTATATTTCTCGTCGGTTGCATGCTGGTCTATGATGAAGAGCTCGTCGTCTCGTTCGACTCCATTGGGATCTTCACTGGGGCGAGATGCCAGGATGAACCCTAAGTTGAACTGTCCGATGATCTTCATCTTCCCGAAATCAGCCTTCGAGATTGTCAGGGACAATTTCTCTTCGGCATCATCTGCATCAAGCTTGTCGGTGACTAGGTTTGCAACTTTTTTCGTGGAGGAGCCGGCAGAACTATCAATATGTCTATTAAGGGCATCACGTATACTGGTCGTGTCGGTCCTCAACAATTGCTGGAGACTACAAGTGGAATCTTTCTTCTTAGTGTTCCCCTTGACAAAGCTGTGCTGGCGCTTTTGGAGATCCTCTGAGATGTGAACTGAATCCTCGACGGGGCCATTGGTTTCTTGTCCAGTATCTTCTCCATCCTCGTGGACACTTTCGACATCCCCACGGTCACTCACATCATCATCTTCCGAAGCAGATGATGAGTGATGAAATGGCTCTGAGGCTCTTGCATCGGATGCATGCGAGATTCGGGGTGAATTACGAGACTGCGCTACCACGGATTGATCTTGTAGGCTTGTGGTTGCAGCTTCAGCAGAGTTTTCTAGCTCGTGGTCGCTGTCACCCACAAACAGCCCCTCGCTAGAGGTGTCTGAGTGGTCCGAATTATCACGCATTTCATTTGTGACTTCGAGTTGCTCTAGCCTAGTTTGCTGGGCCTGCGTCTGCGCTGCGAACATCTGTGTCAATCGTCCGTTGAAAGAAGGGACTGGTACGGCACCCTTTGCGAGCCCCTGTTTCCGGGGCTTCTGCACCTGTGGGCTCTCGGTTCGGTTTTTCTTGGATGGCGATCCAATGATACTCGTCACTGTGTGATCACCGATCGTGATGGTAGCAACTTCTGGTGCTGAGCGCTTCAACCGTGGCAGAGCCCTGCCGAGCTTCACATCTGATACGCGCGACGGGGCTGTTATAGCTGGTATTGGCGGCTCAGTTGTATCATTTTCAGAACATGATTGATCCTTTTCATCCTCGGACATTCTGTGCTGCCTTGTTTTCTCTATTCGAGCGCAGGAACTGGCTTCGCACTGGGATGTCCCGGCCGATATTGCGACAGAGGAAGGATCATCTTCTGAATTCTCATTTGCTTCGCTACTCGTGACCGCTGTGTTTTGCAGTGTATGTGTTGAAGCGGGTTTCATTGCCACGTCCCGCGCTCTGCTATTCCGAGTCTCTGTTCGTTCGCTGTTTCGTGTGACGGCATCCGTACGGAGATCGCATTCTCTTTCAGTCGACTGATTGACCAGGGCGTGACCCTTTTCTTCGCGACTCAAAAACCCTGGCAAAGAACTTCGTTGTGCAGCACCAGAGTGATTCGCTTCATCCCTACTGACGTCCTCCTTTCCCTCCCCTGGAGCATCCAAATCTGTAGACACCGATACACTGAGCGCTTCATCGGTTGCTAAGCCCGAAGCCGTTGGTTTGAATTGTGAGATCAAGTTATCATTCCTGCCAGGAGACGGCCTTTTGAAGGGAGTCTGCTTGGTGCCTCCGAGCTGCGACGTAGGTAGTGCATAGTTCTGCGAATCAAACAAGGTACTTAGCGACTCTCTAAGATTATCGAGCAACCGTGTTTGGTCATGTAGCATGATGGTCCGCTTGTCTGGGCTGACATTGACATCATACAAATGAGTATCAAGTTGAATGTCAGCGAAGATAAACGGCGATTGAGATGTATTATATGACTTATACACCTCGTTGAAAATCTTGGCGAACTGAGGTAAACCACACGGGCGTCCATTCACGAAAAACATCTGCCTGTCAGGTGTTTGCCGCCCTTCGCCATAAGCAGGCCGGGAGACGTGTCCCTGAACTCGGATTTCCTGAGTTTCAGCATTCTCGTGAGCGACTAGCCGCTGCGCTGGCGTGCTTGTTGGTTCTAACTCGAATTTAAGGTCGAGGGGAATGAGGACAGTCAATGTTTTAGCTCCAAAAACGTTAAGTATATTTTCCCGAGTACTCTGATTTCCCTGTGTCGAGAAAAGCACCATTCTCTTGCCTTTGTTGGGCTGTTGGGAAACAGAAAATTTGAGCCCAGTCTTGATGCAAGCATATTGGTTGAGGACAACCAATACCTTATTCCATTCTCTCTTGATGTTTCGTTCCAGTTCGCGTCGACGAACTGGTAAGTTGTTGAAGAGACCCTCTACCGTAATCGTCGTACCCTTCTGGACAGCGACCATACTTGTGCTGCGCAACTTCCCGGATGTCTCGAATTCCAATTTAGAGCCTTTTGGAGCATCTGATGGCAAGCAAGTCGTCACTGTGAACGTGGAGAGAGCACACAATGAGGAAAGTGCCTCGCCTCGAAATCCAAAAGTTTGGAGAGAGGTCAGGTCTGCATAGGTTGAGAGCTTGGACGTATAGTGCTTCAGGGCCAGGGTTTCATAGTTCTCTCTCGATACTCCGGATCCATTATCCTGAACCTCGATTGAGTCCAGGCCTTGGTTTTTGAAGCGGACCTCTGAGTATCATGGTGTTAGCAGTCTACCGGATAGAGGTCTTGCGTTTGGTAAATACGGAGCATACGAACCGATGTTGGTAGCGCCGGCATCAATGCTATTCTCTACTAACTCCTTCACTACTGAACACAGGTCGACAATGACCTGACCTGATTGGATCTGGTGCACCTTTTGAACGTATCAGCATCGCTCGCGTGTACTATCTGCACCGAGCTACAGGAGCGAGAGACTCACTGTACGAGCCTCGATGGCTTTGATAGTAGCCATGTTGGTCATCAATTGGCGCGTCAATCGTAGATAAACAGACCACGCGAGACTGGTGTCTAACCCAGTCACACCTCTTCTCTCTCCTCCGACTAATACTAGAAGCCCTCAAGGCCCGGTAAAGCCCATCGCCGTTAAAGATGATCCCCAGAAGGAAATGGTGAGCCAATCGCGGGTAAATTAGGTACATACGTAGGTAGGTACACCGGTAGCCTTGGACAGTTGCAATAGCCTCATCGCGTCAACGCTTTCACTGATTCGCGTTGCATGAAGGCGCCTCCCAGTGCGCGCAAATCCCCGGCCCCGCAGCTGTGGCAGTGCAGGTGCCTTGAGCAGCCCTTGAGGTACATGCATTTCACAGGTACAACTTATTGCACACCCGAGGAACGGGCAGCCGTTTCCCCCTTCTTGTTTTGTCTCCGACCCTCCCGTCGTCAATTCGAGATCTAATTATGTAGTGTTGACGTATAAGCAGCTAGCGAGCACCATTATAGCCCGAAAAGGCCCTTTTAGGTACCTTGGGTAGGTAGGTACTTAAGGTAGGTAGACCTCATCCAAGGCAGTTGCAAAACCTTAGGTACCTCCTCACTACATCCAAGGTGCAAAGCGCCATGAGAAGAACCACTATACTGTCAAGGTATTGTGTCTTTCGTCAACTCTTCAATATATTCTGCTTCATTGCGGACGAAAAGGGAGCGCCAATGTAGGATGTCGGTACTTAGGTATCCAAGGTAGTCAACTGCGTCTCCCGTGGTCTGCATCTTGGAAGATGAGCTGGTAGACTCTGACCAACAGCCTCTTCTTTAAACCCAATGATCAGATGCTGTCAGGAAGACGGCATCGGAAAGTTCCTTATATTCACGTACGGCAGAGTGTGTCAGTTTTCTCTGCGCTCCTCTTAGGCAGTTGGAGTCTATCTGGTGGGGGCCACACGGAAAGCTCGGGAACCTTGAGGTGAGTCTTTCCTTTCCAAGAGATTTGGCCCAGGAAACTTTTCCAATCCGGCGTTGGTCGACGATCTACCCAGCTGCCACTCTCGTCATCACTGATCCATGGTATCCTCGCTTGCCCCTCGTTGGCAGAGTAGAAACTCTGAGAGGAGATTTTAGTAATAAGTAGTATGACGTGACGGGTACGACCACGTGCAGTAGCCGTACCAATCCATACAATCATCCACATCAGAATCTTTTCCGGGGTTAGGAACGCAGTAGACGTCCACGATATGATACGCATGTGTGCTTCGCAGTGTGTACATCAGATACTCAAACTCCTCAGCACCAGCGGTCATGAAGGGGAGAAGGCTCCAACTTCAAGACAAGACGCGTCAGTCATGTTCAGCCGAGGCGTCAGGTTTGCAAAAAGCGCCACCTTCATTGGCGATTCCTGAATACTACCGCGCATGGCAGTGCATATTGCAGAACAAGTTCGTCGGACTGCCGCGGATTTGGGCCCACTCTCAAGCTTGGCTAAGGGAGGCGAGAGCCTGGCACGTTTTTTTTTGGGATACGACCTTAGCCATAAGACTACCGCTAATAAATGGTCATGCAGCGGGCGTCTCTGCAACGTCACAAACCAACACGAGCTTTCCACCAATATATCCGCGGTAAGCAGAAGATGGCGGCCCAAACCCCGAGCCGCTTCACAGCCCGATTTACGCCTATGTCCATTATCCTCGCCATGCCTGGCAAGTGAATGCAACACTCCTCGTTCAGGACGTTTTTAAAATACGGGGTTACGTCGGAAGCAAGGCCAATCACGCGATATGGTATGGCTAATGCCGTGATTCTGGTTGTGTAGTGGATGGGGTTCCCTAATCATGGCGAGGAGCATGGAAACAAGTCGCCAATTAAATGCACGTCGCCAAGAGATGGAGGAGGCCCGTAAGGGGGTGCTGTAAGTGCGCAATGATACCCTGTTGCAAGGCCAAAAGCAATACCTTTTCTGCCCTGTTCGAGTCCAGTACTGCATCTTATGTATGTAGGTTCCTTATCCAACTGCAACCAGGGCGAGGAAACGGCAGTTTTTGGCGGTTCATGCCGACTGGGGTGCTTGGGCTGCTGTATTGAACTCCATTCCAATAACTAACTGCCTGCCATCAATCAATGATTACTCCTTACTGAACGACTTATACCATTAGCAAATTGTCGTTTCATCACCAAAGTAGAACTCGTAGGACGAGAAGCACAGAAGGGATGTTAGGTACATTGTTAGATACAATTTAAAAGTCGGGTGTGCATAGATATCTATCTACCTACCTACATACATACTTCCTACCTAGAAAAAATTTACCTTATGTAGGTAAATAAGTCAGAGGTAGATACATCGTTGTGAGGTACCTAGGTAAGTAGGTACACATACTTATTTTAGGTCTTCATTACAACAAGGCAGGTATAGGTATGTAAATGATATTTATGCACTTAACTCTGCAAAAGGCGCGAGGTGTGATTTATGCTCTTATTACTGATAAAATAAACGCATTTTGTATGTTTCCCTTATTCAAGCGGGATACACAGGTAGGTATTGTTGCATACAAGGATGGCACCGAACAATATTTATTAGGCACCTGGTATTCTGCTTTTTACCTGGCAGTCTGGATGGAGGAAATGTGCTCGGCTAGCACATCTAGCTGTTGAATGCTTGTTGTGTCAAACAATTGTGAAACAGACAGGCAGTGAGTACAGCACCGCGTCCACTGAATGGATCAGCCTCTACAGGTACATACATACCTCCTTAAGTACATCACCTGCTCTCCATTACAGACTATAAAGTCATGTTCATTGCTCTTCACACCATCTTTCAACGCAAATATTGGCTAGGGACGGGATCGAGACCCATATACGCAAACTACGAAATCTAGCGTGTTCTTTGTAGGATAGCTGGGCAGAGCTGGGGAAGATACAATGCGCATTGAAACTTCCGGCCCGCCTTAGGTGATGCTCAAGTCATCTGTCCTTGATTGATCATTCTCCACTGTGGGAATAACGCCGGTGGTATTTTCGCACACCCCGCCGGCTAGGCCAGTCTGCCTCAGGCCTCCATGGTCTTTCCGCGGTTCACTGCTGACGGAGTAGCCCGGCGCCCTCGGACGCCTGGACAGGTACCTAGGTGGCCCAAAGTATTGACCGTCCCTTTTGTAAGTTTGCCAGCCTGACCCTGCCGCAGCTGCATTGATCAATGATATATACAAAATACCTACTACATTAGGTACTCCCCAGCCGCGATTACGACTCGTATGTCCATTTCGAGGCCCTACCAGAGCCCTACCCCTTCTGACTTCCCTGGCCAGAGTTCCCAATTATCTCCGAAAGCTAAAGGCCTGAGCGCTGACTATTTGTCGTTGCAGGGAAGGTACGGAGTAAGGCAAGCACAGTTCTTGCAAGTATTGGCATTGTCGAATCATTGCATCGCATCGCATCACGTCGCCGAACCATAATCCCCATCTCCCCATCTGGCTTGGCTCTGTGCAGAGTGGGTGTCTCTGTTTTCTGCTGTCTCCATTTTTAGTCTCCAGCCTTCAGCCTCCAGCCGTGCCAGCCTCTCTCTTCCTCACTTCTACGCTCTACTACGTTGGAGATACCTGCACCACTGGTGGAAGGGAAGAACGAGACCAGCAACGCGCTTCCCACGCCTACAACTTCCTTCGTTTCCCCAAACCCCAGAGCCACGGCGCTCTGGCATCACATTCGTTTAATACAGATGGTGCGCATTCGATTGTTATCCATCCGAGGCACCCTGTTCTTCCCAGGCCAATCCTGGAGATCGACCGGCTTTCCAAACTTCTCGTGTACCCAAGCGTGGCCCGACCATCTCGTTGCGCAAACTCCCGTGTCTCGACTTGTCACGCCTAGCCTTCGTAATCCTCCGGTTTTCGAACGTATGACGACGAGCTGGACAACACCACAGCCGCCCTCTCGTTAGATCCCGCTTCAACGGCGCATCACCAGCAAACTTCCCTCCCGTTAGCTGAAGCCAGTCGTGGAGGACTCTGACAAGAGCCTCTACTCTCTCGATGCAGAGGCGCTCGTCAGGGTCGTCTGAAGACAGCCTCGATGCTTCCGCGAAGCTCTCGCAGGCTCATGCACCGTCCAAATCCGTAGATGACGCTCCCACTTCCGGCCGACAATCTCAGCAATCTCGCAAATCCGAACGTCAGCGAACTCCGATAAGGAGATCCTCCTCTGCACGGAGTCGAACATCGTGTAGCCAGGTCAATTGGCAGCTTTCCCAGAATCGCGATGTTCCTGAAAGAAAAGAGACGTTGGCAGTATCGTCAATAGCTCCAGATGACTCTAGTAGTGAAGGTGACAAGATGGCGGCTTGGAAATTCAGGAATCGGCGGCCGAGGCCTCGAAGTCCCTGGGCTATGTCGTTATTGACCTTGGTCACAAGTATAGTCGGCCTTGCCTTGATGTGTGCGGTCCTCTTCTCCTCCGTTCACCTTCAGTGCGATTCTAAGGGCTGCCGCATGTCATGGATGAGCCCATCGTTCATTCCATTTACCGATTTCGATACCGAGCATACTCGTTTCGCTAGCAAGTATTCATTGTACTTGTATCGAGAGCAGGGAATCGGGGGCGGGCCAAAGGTAAACATAATGGATCCCGAAGAAGATCTCGTTCGGGGCATTGCTAATACTAAGACTAGGTTCGAGGCATACCGGTTCTCTTTATTCCGGGGAACGCTGGCAGTTACAAACAAGCCCGCTCGATTGCCTCGGAATCCGCTAGATACTATCACGAGATTCTCCAGCACGATACAACAATTTTGGAATCCGGCGTCAAGAACTTAGATTTCTTCTCGGTTGACTTTAACGAAGATTTCACAGCTTTTCATGGCCAGACGATGCTCGACCAGGCGGAATATGTGAACGAGGCCATAAGGTACATCCTCTCGCTCTATTTGGATCCACAAAAGTCTGAGAGAGATTCGAATCTCCCTGATCCATCCTCGGTTATCGTCCTTGGTCATTCCATGGGAGGAATCGTCGCACGCACCGCCTTCATTATGCCGAACTACCAGCCGAACTCGATAAACACCATCGTGACCATGTCCGCTCCCCACGCGCGGGCGCCTGTGACGTTTGATCCACTCATTGTTCAGATCTATGAAGACATTAATCGTCATTGGCGGCAGGCCTACTCCAAAAAATCGACGACTGAGAATTCTTTGGCTCATGTGACCTTGGTGTCCATTGCTGGAGGCGGCTTGGATACAGTTGTCCCCTCAGATTATGCTAGTCTAGAATCCATTGTGCCTGACACACATGGTTTCGCTGTATTTACATCTACGATTCCAAATGTGTGGACCAGCATGGATCACCAGGCAATCACGTGGTGTGATCAGTTCCGCAAAGTCATTGTTCGGACTCTGTACGATATTGTGGACAACCGTCAAAAGTCGCAGACTAAACCCAGAGCCGATCGAATGAAAGCTTTTAAGAGAAGGTTGTTGACGGGAATGGAGAACTCCGTAGAAAAAGCCTTACACGACGTGTCGCCGAATACGCTGCTGACACTTGGAGATGATTCCGTCATAAGTGCTCAAGGAGAAAGGCTTGTGTTGCATAACCTGGGGTCCGACAGGAAATCAAAAGCGTACTTACTCCCGATACCACCAAAGGGCTCGCCAAGGGGCAAAAAGTTCACCCTATTATCAGACAGCCAACTCGACCACGTTGGAGGTAATGGGAAACTGGAGGTTTTGTTCTGCACTGTGTATCCTCTGCAACCAGGGCAAGCCAATCTCCCATTCTCCGAGGATATGGATCTTTCTGGCGGTAGCACGAGCACTACTCGACTTGCCTGCAAAAACGCGGCTGCTGATGTTGTGGCACTGCCGGCTTCTACGCATGCAACGGAGCACCCTTTTTTCCTGGAGGGTCAACAGCAAATCCAGCCATTCTCGTATCTCCAATTCGACATAGAGGATATCTCAGATAATCAATTTGTTGCAGTGGTTGATAAAACGGGAAGTCCAACCCCAGGGTGGGTTATTGCCGAATTCAGCGACATGGCAGAGTCGCATTTGACTCGACATATTAGTATTCGGCGTCTGCTGGCTTTCGGCTTGCAGCTTCATCTTCCAGCAGGCAGGCCCATGGTAACTGAAGTTCGCATTCCATCCATTCAAAGCAGTCTTCTGGCATACAAGCTGCAAGTTGGAGAGCAACTTTGCCGAGACCGAAAAGAGATATTCAAACCGCTGGTCAGGCAACACCTATCTGAGCCTTACGAATCGAAGTATTTCGTCAACGCTAAGGAAGTGGAGATCAACCTCCACGGTGTCTCGCCTTACATGCCACCACCGCTAAAACCCAAACGAAGTGACGATGGGTTGAGTCTCCAATTCTGGACAGACCCGACCTGCGAGTCGGGAGTGTCTCTCAAGCTCACAGTTGACCCCATAGGCAGTCTTGGAAAGCTCTACATGCGTTATCGGACGGTATTTGCTTCGTTCCCACTTCTCGTCGTGGCATTGGTGCTGCGAAAGCAATTTAGGGTGTATGACACGACTGGTGTCTTCATTCCCTTTTCCGAGAGTCTGGACTCGTGTCTACGGCAATCCTTACCAATGTTGCTTCTTTCAATGACATTTCTATCCCTATCGATGGGCCAGTCGAGATCATCCGACTACAAAGGCCTTTGGTCGTGGCGGAACAACACCTCGGCTGCTGGTTTTGCGCAGAACGACCTGTTGGTTGGGACAACAGATCCCTTCTTCTGGTTTCTAATTCCTATGATCGGGCTCATCTGTATAGGAGCCTGTGTTGCTTTCCACTATATGGCACTTTTTCTCATCTCCATCCTCAGCTATCTTTACAGCTGGACCTGTGCTCGCGCAGTCGTGCAAACAGATGAGAAGAAACGCTCAACGTCCCCAAAACGTGCCCTTGCGGTATTCACGCCTTCATCGCCACGCAGGCGACTGATTACTACTGGAGTTCTGCTTTTTCTGGTTTCAACATTTATACCATACCAGTTTGCGTACGTCGTCGCATGTCTTATCCAGCTAAGCACCAGTGTCCGAGCCCATCGCCTTGCACGCGAAAGCCCTTCTTTGGCGAATACAAATTTCACTAATTATGTCCACACGATATTCCTCCTCATGCTTTGGATCCTGCCAATCAATCTCCCCACGTTGATCGTCTGGATACGCAATCTGACGGTCCACTGGTTCACGCCGTTTTCGTCGCACCACAATGTAGTATCGATACTACCTTTCATCCTGTTAGTTGAAACACTTACAGGTGGCAAGATGGTACCGTCCGTGACAAGTCGGCTGCGACATGTCACCAACATATTGCTGTTCACTATAGCGGTATACGCTGCAGTATATGGCGTATCATACGCTTATATGTTACACTACTTGGTCAATGTCGTGGCCGTGTGGCTCGTGGCTGTTCATTCGACCTCAGACTCTTGGACACTGTCTGAAATCGGATCATTCTTCGAAGATTGTTCATCCAATGATCAGAAGCAGGGCAAGAAACCATGATTAGAGAATCGTTCAATTAATAAATAATCATTCAACCTTAAGTATAACCACTGGGCTTCGTGTAGGGCAATAGCCCGCAGTATTCCATTTCGGACGCATTTGCCCAGAATAGTCGTGTTTACATTTGCATTCAAGTCAGAGTTCATGGCACGGTGTTTCGGTAGGATTTGGCAACGCTTTCAATCCACTCGATGTAAGGGTGAATTCAGATTGTTGGTGTTTTTCTCCTTGGTACGACTGTAATGGTTCAGGATTATGATTCATCTTTTGCCATATCATGATACGAGGACTGTGTAAATAACTTTGTCTTGAATTATAGAAGAATGTGGACATCAAGGGTATCGAGTCCAGTAGTCCATGTTAATTTCAAAGCGATCCGCTCGCTGCACGTTTGGGCGATTTGAACTATTGAGCACGTGAGACATGAGTTATCGAGATCCATATGGCGCTTCAGCAATACTTCAAACATGGTGAGGAAATGGATTTGGCTTTGTCACCCCCTTGGTCTACTTGATAGCTATGATTCAGGCCTGTCCATCGGCCCTCGTAGGCAGGCAGGCGCAGGTGGGATTGATATTAAATACCCCAAAGAAATGGAGGCTGGTTGACCCGATTTGCACTACACTGGTGACAGCCAACATCATCGCGGAGCTCGTTCATCGAGTATCCTTGAGCTTTCTATATGTATACAGCGATGGCTTATTGGACTATATTCCTGGTTCTTGCATTGTGTAGATAAAAACATTGCCCCAGGTTACGAGACACGCAAGCCTATGGAGGACGGTCGTCACACCTTTTGTGAACGAGTCCATCATGTTCGCAACAGAGAAAATTTCAAGCCTGATCTTCTGCAGTGGTCTTTCATATAATGATACTGTGATAATCTAATACAGTCTAATCGCTTCAAGCCTCATTCTATTCAGTTGTGAGGTCAGCTAGAAGAACGCCAGTTCGCCAGTACGCCAGTCCCGCCAGCCGAACAGAGGACTATCTATAAGAACCCACTGCCTGCGCCCATCTCTATCGAAATATCGACTCATCATCATCAGCCTAGAGATGTGTATGGATAAGGGAAAACAACGTCTGTCTATATGTCTATGGGGTCAGTGGACACCAAGCCTTTCTTACTCCCTCGAATGACCCTTTCCCATTTCTACCTTCCTGACCTGTGCTTGATGCCAGATGACCCAGAGCGTCACCACGAAACCCAATCCGCATGCGCACAGCGTGACCATGTACGCCGCCCAGTAGCACGCGATACCCTCTTCACAAGTACGACCTCCATCAGCCTCAATGACCGAGTGGGCGTCAAACACCCAACCATAAAACAAGTTGAATATATTGCTGCTGATCACAGGACTCAGTGTCATCATGCCCCAATTCTGGGACAACCCATGGATGCCGAAGCTTTCAGCGACGATGGACGGGAACACGCCAAACAGGAAACCGTAGCCCAAACCAGAGAGACCAGAAACAAACCCTAGGAGATGTGGGTTGAGGATGTTTAGAGCACAAATCTGAGCGAGTGCAAAAATGGTTGAAGCCACAACAAGACACCAAACACGAGACGCACGGAGGACCTTAACCAAGAAGTCGGATCCTAGGCCAGAGAGCAACCGGCCTGCGAAGGAACCGATAGAGAGGATGGAGACATGCATCTGCTGGCGCAATGTCAATGTCGTGTCGTCGATACTGTCGTCGTAGTGCTTCCAAAGAGCAGTCGCATCGTTTCCGATATTGCTTGGATCTCAGTCAGTACAAAGCCTGCCTGCAACAGATATATGCGATTACGTACTTGATCGTCATGAGTCCAATACCGGATAAGATAGCCATGATCGTAAACAACTGCCAGAACTCCAAGTTTTTCAAGAGTTCCATGCCACGAATATCTATACGATGAGAACGGTCTAAATCAACACTATTCTGCACTAGCACATCACCCGGCATTGAGGAGATTGACGTCTCCTGGGAAAGCAGCGAGGACGCCTCATCCACTTCATCCAGGACACCCGAGGAACCCATGGCCTGGACACGAGCTTCCTCGGCGTCGACCGCTTGGCTAGGTCCACTGCTAGGATGTGGTAGGGGGTCTCGGATTTCGCTGCACATCGCCTCGTCCTCTTGGTCTGAGGCGTCAGGGGTCATTTTGGTGCTAGAGAGCACAACGTGGGCTGACTTACCAGGTTCTGATGGATCATCGCGGCCCGCGCGGGTTTCTTTAGATAGTGTGCGGTGCAGTTCCTGGGAATCTGCAAGGCCTAACCCGGCGGGAGGTATGGCCTGGTACGGAGATGGCGGAAGTATACGTATGAAGAAAAACCCTACGAGGGTCATGGCGAATGTTCCGCATGCAAGCAACATAAGGAATCTGCTCGGGCTCCCAGGAAAGAACACCTGCGCTAGGGTGGCAAAGAAGAAGGCACTCAGACCGAAGGCTGCCAAGGGAAAGGCGGTGGCAGTACCCCGGTGATGCGGCCAGTTAATAGCGGAGGTCTTGACGGCACCTGCGAAAGCCGTACATCCTCCCAGTCCCGAAAGGAACGAGACAAAGCATAACCAAGCGACAGAGCCACTGCCGGCCTCGTACGCCCTTTGTATCGGAAGATAGCCCAGGCCGAGAAGGATAGCTCCTATCAAGACAGCTGGTTTGGGACCTTTTCTATCAACGAACATGCCAATGGGTACACCCATGGAGTACATTCCCAGGTTGCCTGCCAACCCAATAAACTCTACCTCGGTGGCTGAGAGGTGTAATTTGTCGGCAAACTGGGGAGCCCAAGCGGAATAGACATACTGTCGCATAGATCATTAGATTAAGGCCATCGACTCGCTCCTGACTCAAGACAAGCTTACATTGGTGCCGCAAGCCAGAGAAACGACGGTGGCTGCCACGCTTGAAACAATGCGAGCATTATACAACTGGTCCTCCCTGGCCATCTTGACAGCTTATAGATTCCAGCTCTGCTCACGATAGCATATCTAGATTGGTCACAGAAACCCTCTCCCAGTTACAGGCAAAGCACTCGATGCCCAAATCAATTTATCGGCGAGCTCGGGATCGAATCGGAGGTGAAATGAGTGTGAAGCCTTTGACAGGAGATTCAACCCACTCGTATCTATCGGGTTAAGGCCGAAGAGCTATTCGCATAACCAAGTCGGTTCGGAGGTTGACAACAGTGTCAATTTGGGTATTTAGAGGGATTCGCTGTGATGAATAGTCTATTACGAGACCGTGTGTCACATGCCGATAGCGAATATGCAGAAAGAGAGCGTGGATAGAAGCAAAGAAAAGGAAACAGTGTCTTGAGGGATGAGCAGCTGAGGTGGGCATGGGATTCAGGAGACTGAATGCTTATCGCAATTGAAGCTGCCGCGTAAGGGTAGAGCGGGTAGACCCATGACCAGCTATTCTGTTTCAGGTCTAGCCAAACTTGCCCACGTCGGTCCTTCGGCATGTCGTGCGTGGCAGGCGTGGCACCTGGGCAGAGCCTGGGCAGGCGTGAAAGGTCTCTTGGCAGAACTTTGGCAAGCACTCCTCCGATGCTGGAGGAGCTTGAGAGCCCCACGCGCCTCTTGTCGCATTCCACGTCGGAGCCTGTGCGGAGCGCGGCTTCCTACGTAATCACCAGTGAGATGCCCAACAGGCCGTGAACTCCCAGCTAGTGGTCCGTGCCCTGCTCTGCTGTCGCAACCAGTCGCTCAAGGTTGCCATCATCGTTCTCGTCCTCCAGCCTCAAAAACACCCACTTTACCTACCGATAACCATCATCACACTCAACCCTAGAGTATTCCCCGTCGAGCTATCCCGTTGCGCGACGCAATATGGGTGCTCTGCTATCCATTCCGCTGCTGGCCGTGCCTAGTGCTGGCACTGTGAGTTTGTGTCCGATCAAAGCGCATCCAGGCCTTAGACTGACAGCCGACAAATAGTTGATGTCCTGCGCGGCAAGCTGCTGCGGTGCCGCGACATGTTCCATGGTATGCAGCGCTTGCGGTAAATGCGGCAACAGGTGAGTATTCTCTATGCGCTTTCTTCGGCTTTCTCTATCTGCATGATTCTAATCCTGGCCTAAGTGTGGCTACCCGTATCGCATACGCCCTCATGCTCCTCGTCAACTCTATCCTAGCCTGGATCATGCTCACACCCTGGGCCATCGAAAAGCTACAACATTTAATGCTCGACTATGTGAAAATCGATTGCCCCAATGGAGATTGTCACGGATGGCTCGCTGTCTACCGAATCAACTTCGCCCTCGGCCTGTTTCACCTCATCCTGTCCGGCCTACTGTTTGGTGTCAACAATTCCAAGAACCCTCGGGCAGCGATACAGAATGGTTATTGGGGTCCCAAGGTCATCGCCTGGGTCGCCTTTATTGTCATGTCCTTCCTGATCCCTGACCCCTTCTTCCAGGTTTGGGGCAATTATATCTCATTCCTAGGTGGCATGCTCTTCTTGATCCTCGGCCTGATCCTACTCGTCGACCTAGCTCATACATGGGCTGAATACTGCTTGGAGCAGATTGAGAACACCGACTCCAGAGTTTGGAGAGGCGTGTTGATTGGATCCACTCTCGGAATGTACGCCGGTGCAATGGTCATGACCATCGTCCAATATATTTTCTTCGCCCGCGGAGATTGCACCATGAACCAGGCTGCCATTACCATCAACCTGTTATTCTGGCTCGCCATTTCTTTTGTTTCCGTACATCCGACTGTTCAGGAGTATAATCCTAAGGCTGGTTTGGCCCAGGGCGCTATGGTTGCTTTCTACTGTACCTATCTCACCATGTCTGCCGTTTCGATGGAGCCCGACGACAAGCAGTGCAATCCTCTCATTCGAGCTCAAGGCACTCGAACAACGTCGATTGTCATTGGTGCCATCGTCACTATGCTGACAGTCGCTTACACCACCACACGTGCCGCGACTCAGAGTTTGGGTCTCGGCAATAACAGAGGCGGCATCAAGCTGCCGGAAGAAGACGAACACGATCTGGTGACACAGCAGCCTGGACGTCGTGAAATGCGCGCCGAGGCGCTGCGACGTGCAGTAGAAGAGGGAAGTCTTCCTGCGGACGCTCTTCTTTCTGACGACGAGGACGAAGAGAGCGGCGGCCACACGCCGCATGATGACGAACGTAGCCGCACTCAATACGATTATTCCGTCTTCCACATAATTTTCTTCCTTGCCACATGCTGGGTGGGGACTCTTCTTACTGGAACCGCGGCTGGCGACAAGATGACAATTGATGACGACTTCGCCGCTGTGGGCCGAACATACTGGGCCAGCTGGGTCAAGATTGTCAGTGCCTGGATCTGCTATGCCTTGTACATGTGGACGCTGGTTGCACCGGTGGTATTACCAGATCGCTTTGATTTCAATTGAGCAGGCTTGATACGAGTTGCCGGGCTGGTGAGACAGGCATGAGTGCGGAGTTGTGGTTTCAGGGAACATCAGTATTGCTTTGTTCATTCGAATCCAAAAATGATTAGCATTAATGGGGCGTGGTTCATATACACACATATCCATAATGTAACATAACATGTTATCGGTGTTTTGGAAATGCTGTACAATTCCTTTTCGATTTTACTATCAATCATAAATATAGCTCGTTCGATTTTACTATCAATCATAAATATAGCTCGTTCCATTTATGTGCAGAAACTAAATCACCAGCAATGCATGACCTATTCAATTGACTGCCCAATGCCTAAGAGGTAAGAAGAGTAATTAGAAATCTGGGGCAATCGACGTATTTACTTATAACTATAACCTAAGTAACCTATAGCTGGATACATCTTTTCTTCTTCTTCTTTTTCTCACAGTTCCTTCAGCAGAAAGGAAAAATAATTGCAAGCCATTGTGCGCCTTTGTCCAATAGAAAGAGGACTACAGCTATCATCAAGACTGTGAATGTGAAGTTTTGTCAAAATGTGCCGAGGTGGTGGTGCATGGCAACTCCTGGTCGACAAGAATCAACACTGCACACAATGTCTGTTAGAATAACGCATTTACATGCGTGGTTTTCCGAAGAAACCCGCAACAGAAGTGATAGCGTCGCTAAGAGGTACATGGTTCTGTGTTGCCATAGCTTTTCTCGGGGTAGTCTCTGGATACCAAACACGCTCGCAGAAAAGAGTCAGGTAGGGCGTGAGCGGAAACACATTGGTTATGATGCGTCATCGCCATATGTGTGTCGGAATCTGCTTCGGTGATTGGTGTGTATAAGTGGTCAGCAAGTATATACAAGTTTGTGATACATGCCTGAGCAGGACCAGTGTAGCTCGCCTTGTTTTCTTGATAGCACAAGCATGGGGCTCCTAAGAAAGGTTGCAAGATTTCACTGTTGGGTCTATCCGTGTCGGCAAGGTATGCTTTTGGAAATGTTGGACAGCTTGCGGCTGTGATGCCTGGCAGGCGGCTTCATGTATATAGACAGCATGCAGTAGCAAGACGGAAATGTGACTTGTCAACATTTATAAGCCGATACAGACAGTCACCTCTATGAGCTACTGTTAAATATCTATCTCTTCCACCAAGAGAGTCCCGCATTACTGGACCCCATTTGCCACCGAGATGAGAGTTACGCGACGAGTCAGATCTCACTTTGGTTGTATCTTATGCTGACCAACGAGATAATGATTTTAACTTAATGAAAAAAGTAAGAGTCTAACGACTCAAATCAGAGCGTAGCTGGTAAAGGTTAGGTGACGTGATAAAGGGGAAGCGGCATGAGGTCGTCCCAAACGTCGACCTAGCATACGCGCTCAAAGGCCCACCGCAGACTGTCTCCAAAAGCGCCATTCCCTTTATTGTTTGCTTGTCGCTTGGATCTTGATATCAAGCATGGGAATATAAGTTTTGGGTTTTGGAGAGGCCTAGGCAGGTCCATCGAGCAAACAAACATGGCTCGTATCTGGCTCACCGCCTCTTGACATTCTTGGCCTTCTTAACGAACTAGAAGTGCGGTCGGCGATGGTCTCGTTGCCGCGCTTTATGGAAGGTCGCCGAAAAGAAGTGCCAAATAGATGGGGTGCAAACTCCAGCCTGCGAGATATGATCCTTCGGTGAATTGATGGAGAAACGGAAAGCTGCTGCAACTGCTGCAAGGGTACCGTGTTTGTCAGGTAGCAAGACGTCCCAGCTTTGAGGGGGAAATTCTCCGACATCTGGGGCAACGTTGATTACAATTGACACTCGCCCAATGACAGTGTTGAGATACGCGCAGAATGATAAGTGGTCATGGGTAGACCTCGACATCTTCGGATACATGCAGTGGTTGCCTTGGTCATCTGGCCGACTTGAGCTCTCGTGCAACGATGGACAGATTGGACCGATGAGCATGCTTAATCCGTTTTATCTAACTATGACACTTTACGCAACCTTCCTTATCAGATCCGCGAGCGTTCAAAAGGTACATACTTTCCACTAGTCCTCCTCACCGGTTTATGCAGCCCAGCGTGATAACAACTGTTTCCCAGGCCATCTCGAGTAAACGATGTATGCGAGATGAGTGCTTCTACAACGTCAAAGTCTGCAGAGCCACGCCATGGGCCAAGCCGTGAAGGACATGGAAAGAACAGAAAAAAAAAAAAAAAGGCTAGCTTCAGCAGGAGCATCTGACATGCTCTAGAGCCAGATTCTCTTTCCGCGGCCGAAGCTATCGCGTCACCTTCAACCGGGATGCTCGAGTCCATTGGACGTCATCTAAGCCACCTTTTGGACCTACCAAGATCCCAAGCTGTGCAGCACGGCGGGGTGTAACAAAACTAAAGCCTAATCTAAAGCAACCAGGGCTGGATTTAGGTTGTCATCCATCTCTGATCAACCATAGTACAACATCATGATGATCAAGGGACTTTCTGCAGGTGACGTTGTGAGCTCGGAGTTTTTCTTCCCAGGACAATGCCTGGCGGGAATGACATCTATGGATTTGAACAAGGGTTGGGGCTGGGCTGGTAAGGGCCTTTAACGCATTGGACTTGTGTCAGACCAGAAGCTTCGTTGATAGATGCCGATGGGGAGCAGCCTGGGTCAACGGTACTGTCGATGGTCATCTTGTGGATAAAAGGAAGAGACTCGGGCACACTGAGCTCAGTTTTACGGCAACCCCAATGTTCATTCAGGTGTGTTTTGTTTTCATTCAAAGAGGCTCCTTTCCTATACCTCTCAGCAGACTGTCCATTTCGAGAAAACCAAAAAAAAAAAAAAAAAAAACTAAAGAAAAAAAAAACTTTGAAGATCAAATCTCCAAATCTGATCGAGTAAGATGCCACATAGTGTGCACGAAGGCAACTCGGCTGGCATAAGGTCTGTTGTATTTGAGAACCCCTTCGATAATGCATTCTAAATGAAGCCTATAGTCGCCCTCCGACCTACACGCCACCTGTCGTACGAGTCCCTGGTAGAGATGCTACAGAGTCTCCCAATAGTCCAATGCTCAACGAATGGGTGAACGAGAAATCTCGTGACCAACTCCCGATTTCTGAAAGGCTTCACCAAAACACTTCTCAATGCGCGCAAGCCTCCGATAGTGGTCCTTCAGGTAATTAGTTACTCACTATGGTAACTAGGTCTTCAAAGTCTTCCACGAAGTGAAGCGTTCCCAGTTGGGAGCACGTGTATATGTTCTGTGACGAGCGGATTCCCACCATGTGGTTGGGAGACTGCAGTCCTGTGTGCTAGATACCTGAAGCACTGATCAATATAACACGATAAGAAAGCTTTTCTCCAAACTTGTTCAGCATTACATGTATGCCCGAGAATGCGGGTTGACGAGGAAGCACGAAGATGCTGCTGGGACCCAGAGGCTTATTCCTGTCCACTCAGGACTAGCCATCTTATTACTGTGTAGTACTTGCAGCATGGAAGCCGTCAAGTGTAATAGTTACAGCACCTGCTTGCACGAGCTGTTCCCACATTAGTGACACGAAAAACACAATTGATAATGTCGCTACACTTACCGAGCGAGAGAGATCGTCAATCAAGTCATTCACATCTTCAATGCCAATGCAGAGCCTGATTATATCCTCGGGCATCTGCCTCTCCTTCCTTGTCTTCGCATCGATGCTAGCATGACTCATCCGGCATGGCATGCTGATCAAGCTATTGACGCAACCGAAGCTTACGCTAATCCCATAGAGCCTTGCAGCTTCAACGATCCTCTCCGACAAGGCTACATCACCTGTCTCGAATGATAGGACCGCCCCAGCACCTCTGGCCATAGACCAGTGAAGATCGTACTGCGGGTGCGACTTTAATCCGGGGTACCGTACGCGAAAGCCATGGGACTCAAGAAACTCTGCAATCCTCTGCGCATTTGCTTGCTGCTTCTCCATTCGAATGGCTAGAGTCTTTACTCCTCTCATGAGGAGAAATGAGTCATTAGGTGATAGTCCACAGCCAGTGGCGTTGATTGTAAAGTACATTTTATCGCCAATGGCGGGGTCATTGCAAGCAATAATACCAGCCATGATGTCGTGGTGGCCAGACAAATACTTGGTTCCCGACTCATACACAATGTCAGCGCCAAGCTCGAGCGGATTGCAGAGCATTGGGGACAGCATGGTGTTGTCGACCACAACAAGCGCCTTCGAGTTTGCCTCATGGACAGACTTCGCAATACCCGGCATGTCCACAATCTTAATCAAGGGGTTCGTTGGTGTCTCAAGTAGCACCATAGCAGTCTTGTCTGAGATGACCTCCCGTACCCTGTCGACTTCGGTAGTGTCGACATGGTGGACCACAATGCCCTGGTTGGACGACAGATATGTGAGCAGCCGGTTGGTTCCACCATACAAGTCGTCACCTGTTATGACCTCGTCTCCTGGCCGTAACAGCCTCGTAATTACGTCCAAGGCGCCCATTCCAGAGCCTACCGCAAGAGCGCGGGTCGCGTTCATGATCTTGGCCATGTGACGTTCCAGGTGTGTTCGGGTCGGGTTGCCTGATCGCGTATAGTCATACTCGTTTCCACCGCTTGACGAGGTCTGTTTGAAGGTGGCCGATTGGTAGATGGGAATGCTGGAGGCACCATATTGGTCTTTAGAATCCGTGTAGACCAGCTCGGTGGCAAGGGCGTAGCGTTTGCGGCCGTTGGAGGGGCTCGAGGGTGCGGGTGAAGGGGGTAAATTGTGGCCATCGAGATCTACTTTCGCAAATGCCTTGTTGATCGGCTTGGAGGCATCGTCGTTGCCTGCTGAACCGTTTCCTGAGGGCGACGACATGATAGCCAAGGAGTAGACCGCCGATGACTCGTACAATGGCCGAGTACTGCTGGCTTAGTGGTTTTCGGGAGAGACGTAAGACGAGGCTTTAACAGCCGAGATCAGTTGAGTTAATGGTACACTAGCAGGTAACAGCAGTTTGGATCTATAGAGTCGGGATCTTGGGCGGATACGGCTCGATCGGGTTTATCGTAGAGTCAATTCCAAACTTCAGAGTTCAATGTTGCTGAAAATGTCAAATTGCTCACAATCCATGAAGAAACTGCCGACAGCCTGTATGGAAAAGCTTCTAGTGGGGGGGGGGGGGTTACAGTTGGTCCAGGACTCCAGGTGCCTTGCAGACTCCGGTTATCGGTAAGGGAATCCGGGGAAAAGAGTCCACTATAAATGACGTGATTTTATGGGTGGACAAAGCGCAGGACGGGAAGTCTTCGACAGGCATCGCGAGAACCTCCAATACCTCCTCACGATTGGAAGTCCATTTCGACTTTCCATTTCAATCTCCTGTCCATCTGCATGTTTGTTTGTCGCAACTTAGCCGATCAACTTCTTGATGGCCATGATAGAGTATGGATCACCTATATGAGTTCGTGGTTGCTTCTCGGTGGTGCCCGATACAACTCACAAATACAGTCCAAGTACCTATTATTTCTACTCCTGAACAGTCGGGATATACAGTGTTGTAGCACAACAGGAAAATATACTGTACCCACGACATGACGATCGTGAACTCCTATTCAAGGAGCATTTGCCGATCCACCGTTATACTCCTGCTAACGCCAGTTCCATGTACGACCCAAGACTACGCCCAAGGACCTATTTACAAAATATGATCATGCCGACTGCTCCGTCACAGCTCGCGTGTTTGATGCCGAAGTGTCTGCATTGAATTCTTCATCCTCAACGTCTTCGTACTCATCGCTGGATGATTTTGCTCGTGAGTGGTTCTTCATGAGGATCTGTCCACCGCCTTTGCGCCCGAAGAAATCCTCTGTTCTCATCCCTCGCATGCGTCTCGGGTCGATGCTTGACATGGAGCTCCCCGTGGCTCGGTGTTCGCGTATGTACTCACGGACCGGGATCATGGCCGCGTCACGGCAAGCTTCTTTGATGTCGCTGCCCGACATTCCAGCCGTAACTCTCGCAATGTAGTCAATATTGAAGTTGTGGGAGTCGGTCTTCGTGTCTTTCAAGACAAGCTGTAGGATGCGCAAGCGTTGGCTTTTGTCTGGCAAAGATACGGGAAACTTCTTCGGCATTCGGCGTAGAATGGCTTCGTCAATGTCATGTATGCGATTAGTTGCGCCAAGAACAACGATGCGAGCAGGTTCGCCACGAGTATTTGCTGAGGTGAGGCCATCCCATAATGTCATGAACCTGGTTGAGTAAGTAATTTAGACCCGCACTCGCACTGGGCGTTGCTGTGACTCACTCGGCTTTGACCATACCGCTTGCTTCGTGCTCGCCACTACGCCTAGTACCCAATACTGCGTCGATCTCATCTATGAAGATGATTGCCGGCTGGAGTTTGCGGGCCAGAGAGAACAGAGCTCGCACTAGTTTATTCGAGTCTCCATACCACTTCTCCGTCAATGTCGAAATGTGGAGGTTGATGAAGGAAGCGCCACTTTCGTGTGCGACGGCCTTCGCCAACATCGTCTTACCGCAACCCGGAGGACCGTAGAGCAGCACGCCTGATGGTGCAGACAACAGGGGTGCCGCATGGGAATATAGGTGCGGCATAGTTAAGGGGTATATAACCGATTCCTTCACTTCCTCTATGATATCTTCTAGGCCGCCAATATCATCAAAACCAACCGGAATGTCTTCGGGCGCAACGACTTCTAATGCAACGACATTTTCGTATTCGTTCAGTTGAAGATCCTCGATCCGCGGGCCTCGGCGCTCGCTGCTGCTCGAACCATCGTCGTATCCTTCTTCAAAGTCCCTCGATCTCTGTAATCTCGACAAGTTCGCCTTGGCCTTGATCCTAGCTTGCTCGTGCTTCTCTTTATCCGGGTCGGCCAATGTACCTTGAAGGGTAGAGAGGGCGTTCTTGGTGAGGAACCATGCAGCTCCAGCCTGGACATGCGCGTTAGCACGGGAATAAAACGATCATCATACGGAAGTATCGCATACTGTCCCTAAGAGCAATAGTATATCCCATATGTAATCGGCGCCGTGTCGTTTTCGGTCGACCATTGCGAAAGACTTCTCTAGCCAGCTGAGAAGCATTTGCTATCTCTCGCTGTGACCAGGGAATAGCAAGGCTTTTGGAGAGGCCTTCGATATCGGGTCTTGACCGCAACTGCTTCGAAATGGGAATTCAGAGGAAGTGTAGAGGTCAAACACCTGGAACGAATTCATTTATGCATAGTATGAGCAGGACCCGACAATAGAAACATTCGTTGTCTTTGACTCGGGAGTTGGACCTGACTTGGGAGATAACGCCACATATGTGACTAGATACTGTGGCGTTGCGAGCCAGTGGGGCGGAGATCACATGTAGGTACATACCTCTCTATGTGGTATATGCACCTACCTGGCATGTTCGCGTTGAACAGCGCCGGTTGACCACCTGACAACACGAGGCACCTACCTAAGGTAGGAACAACATATATCTACTGGAGGTGATTGAACTTCGGTCTTTCTATGCATCATACCGCTGCCGCCCTGACATATCCATTAATGGTATCGTATAATACTTGCAGGCACGGCGCCTACCTAGAAACCATCAGCCAAACAAGTCACAATGACTTCACATTATCCCCTTAATGACATCAATCTAGAATTCAGACGCTACGCTCATCGACCCATCGGAGTACGTGATGTCTTGATCAATCACTTGGTTGAAAATTGGGTTGATTGTGAGCCTAATACTATTGCGGTTTTGGACCTGAGATCTACGCTCGCTCTTCTCGATGTTTCGCTTGAATGGCTCGATATCTGGCCCAACTCTAGGTTCCCTGGATATAGTCATACAACCCTCTGCGACAGACAAACTGTGTGGAAAGATATTGCTGGTTCACCTGCGATGGAAAACGATATCATGGCCCTCGCCCGAGAGCAGCATCTTCTTGGACATAATTCATCCTTACAATATCTCCTCAAGCTCTTGTCCGGTGCTCAGCCTCGACCCAAGCGGAAACGCTTAAGTAAGGATAAGGTCGCTTTATTGAAGCCCATGCTCCGGGCCTCGACAGTTCATCACAAGTATCAGATTTCTTCCGGCAGTCTGGGACTGCCCTCGCTCAACACTTTTGATCACAGCAGGATAGCTATAGCGCCTGCCTTCATCGCACCTACATTCCAAGTTCTTCAGATTCACTCGATCAATCAAATGATTGGCCATTTTCAAAAATCCAACGCGGCTCTGCGCCTGAAATTTGATTACACCGGCTATACGCATCGTGGTAAACCTCGTCGATCCCAGAGCCTTCCTCCGCCTGGCTTATGGTACACAGCGAAATTTCAAACTCCGGAATATGATGAGTTTACACAATGCTTTCTCTTCTATCCAGGAACACGGCGGTCTGAGACAGATAAAGTGTCTCGACGCAGAAGTTTGAGTCGAACCCATATTCGTAAGATGTTCCACGAGAAGCCAGAGTGGATTAGGGATGAACGCGCAGGAAGACGTTCCTCAACCAAATTACAGATCCATTGCACCAACTGCGCTCAGTATACCCACCTCACGCGAAATTGCACATCAGGGTGCGGCTACTGTAACTCGGAGGAGCACAAGGCTCGGAACTGTACCGTCAAGGCTGTCAATCGGTGTAAATGCCAACCCTTTCCTCAGTTTCATACTGCCTCAAAGTGCCACGTGACGTGTAGTCGACGATGCGACTCGCCGTATCCACCTGGACACTTCAGACACAAGAATGCCATCTTCTGCGCACATCGATGCTGTATGTGCGGCATAAAGGGTCATAGTGGGAGGAAATGTTCTTTGAAGAAGTGCCCATGTGGAGAACAGCATCTTACACAGGATTGCCGTTGGAAGGTCGAATGCCCGGCGAAGCAGTGTAACAAATATCTATGCGATCTCCACTGCAGGGAATGTGGTAAAAAGAAAGAGAAAGGAATGAGGCAGTATTTTGTCGGCAGGACCTGCCCTGACTGCTTGAAGAACGGCGACCCGGTTACTTCGGCACGACAATAGTGAGTCTGGCAATCAGATTGTTATGAGGTTGCATCGTGAAAAATAACCACAATTACGTCTTATGAGTCTGATTCAGTCTTACCGGACCCCGGACTTAGAGCTATCCATAGACCTTGAATCGTCAAGGAGAGGATGGCCGTGACTAGCGACAGTATTACATGTCTAAGATCGACTATGCTATCTAGGAAACTGCCCGGAGCCGGGAAGAAAGCGACTTTCAGAATAAACGGCTCACAGCAGAGTGCCAGCCGGATATTTGCCACGCAAGATCTCGGTGTGCGTGCACTGTAGTAGTATAAAATCGTGCGATCATCATTCGAGACATGGTGACACTGGTCATCCCCTGAGAAGTCGTGTAGCTCTATCTGGCACCAGAGACTCTAGCAGGGACAGCCTGATATGACCGATCTACATGGCCTCTTGGCGCAACATCGCCTTCAGTATGAAGACCAACATAGTTACCTACCAGAGCCCGCGATCATTTTGCGCAGGATCCCCTTTTCGACCAAGCTAGAGAGAGCATCTGTCTCCGAGGCTCCACCCCATAAGTCTCAAATCAAGTAATGGAAAACGGAACTTGGGCCGTCATATACAGATATACTCACCAGCGTAACTGATACTCAACTATCTGCCATGTTCTCGTAGCTTATATAAACCTACACCTAGAATAGAAGATGTATCATACTCCAGTTTACCCGATTCCCGACACCTCTTTTATGTAACAGAGACGATTATGGCCACTCGCTAGGTACAGAGCACAGCTCAAATTTTGTGATGATACCAGCTTGAGGTTTGGCATGATGATATGAGCGACTGCGGTGCATCGGCACAAGGTCTACCATGAACATGACGTCTGAGCGAGACTTGTTACCCTATATAACCCCCTAACCCTGCAGCGATCGCTTCCTCCAGGCCGCTACCTATCTCATATTGACTCTATGTAGCTTTAGTTTCTACCATGCACTAGGTATAGCGAAGCCAGAGGCGACGGTTGCCGCTTTTGGCGGAAATATTTGACCTCGTCTGACAAAGCCAAGCAGGGGTGAGCGGATGATCTAGAGTTCCCATCCATTCCCTAGCTCGTAATGCATAAAGCGAGTGCACTTCAAGTCGAGACATTTTCCCAAAGAGTAAGAAAAACAAGCAGCTATTGTATATGGTCCATCCATTACTTTCACACCCTTGTTCCTGAGGTTCCCCTCATGCGTGCCGCATTGGCTTCTGTTATCCCCGCCCACGTGTCGACCCCAAATATCTCTCCCATTCATTGGACACCGAGAATGTACACGGCAGTTCCAAAAAAGGGTTTTGCCTAGGACAGTGCGTAACATGGCCTGATAGCTGGTTTGTCCCGGGGACAATCCAGTGCTGTCAGGCGACTGTCGAAGCGCCATCCACGAAGCGTGAGGTGCGAAGTACGGCGTGATCGGGCGCACATATAAGCCGAATAGCTGTGCAAATATGGCTCATTGACTGATAAACGATGGACTGAACGTCCTTTCTTGTGCCTGCTGCTTTGGCCACTTCACGACGTGCTGTAAGAGGTCATGGCTTTGCACGGCTCGAATACCGAATGCCGAGAATGATGAACAGCGATGGCAAGATACGAAACAAAAGGTACCATGGTCTGCTACATTGAATGCATGCTACATATCTACCCATTCAGTATTCAGGCTGATGAAGCCCCAAAGCTGGGTCGACTGCTACTCATTCCGAACCACATATAAATAAGGTGGTCTACCCCAAAAAGTCCATCCCCAAAGCACTGTTCTGGTAGCAGTCTCGATCTGCATCGTTACGATCTTCTTCACTTTTTCTATCCTGTTGGCAATCATGACACCCTTCGTGACCTTAGTCTTGGCTTGTAGTGTGCCTCTCTTTGTCTTGGTGGTTCGACATGTGGCCCATCATCTCCGAGGTCGTAGGTTTCCGCTACTTGCGAAAGATCTAAATGATGCGGAGAGAAGACAGTGGTACCTGACTGCTGCGTTTGAGGTGTACGAAAGAGGCTATAAGCGCATGCGCAATACGTTCCATCGCGTTACCACCCTCGACGGTAGGCCCTCTTCAGGGGACGAGTAGACCAGCAGCTTACCAATACAGGCGACCATATTGTCATCCCGAACGCTTATCTGGACGAGCTGGGGAAACGTCCAGATGACGAAGTAGATGTTCTGACAGCTTTCAGCAAGGTACAGAAGCCTCCATTTTCGTGTGTTGCCCATCTCATGTGAGAATAGATCCTGGAGAACGATTACATTGCTTTATTCCCTGAGAAGAGAAAGACAGATATCGTCAACGGCATCGTCAAGAAGGACTTGACCCGAGCTCTACGTAAGTGCAAATTGCATTCCAGTAGAATGCTTAGTTGACGAGGCGTGGAGCTCGACTGAATTCGCGCCTGTCGGCCGAAGTCGAGGTAACGGTTCGTCAAGAACTTCCCATGTCTTTGGACTGGGCCCCGGTCAACATTATGAGCAGCCTCCTGCGCATCGTCGCCATCGTTTCTGGTAGCGTGTTCGTTGGGCCCGAGCTCTGTCGCCGTGAAGAATACCTTCGAAGTGCCATCGATTACGCGGTAGACATAGTCCAGGCTTCCGCCGAACTGAAACGGCGCCCGGGTTGGATGAGACCTTTGTTCGCGCGAATCTTGCCCGAATTCTCCAGACTGACACAGCACAGGAAGAACATGCAGAAATTTCTCAGACCTGTCGTGGAGGAAAGACGGGAGCTTCTGCGAAAGGGGGAGCCCTTACCCGATGACACCCTCTCCTGGATGCTGCAGGCTACGGAGAAGTCTGGTATAGTAGACATTGCAGATTTGACAAACATGCAATTGCTTCTGACCATGGCCGCAATTCATACTACGACGCTGTCAGCTACAATATTGTTGGTAGACCCTTTTAGTTCCGCCATGATGCTGAAATCGCTAAATGTGTGCAGGCTGTACGATCTTGTCGTCCGTCCAGAGATTGTCCAAGAGCTGCGCAGTGAGGTTACAAAAGTGCTCGAGGCTCATGACGGTATCATGACACCGCGTGCGCTTTTTGATATGAAATTGATGGACAGTGTGATGCGAGAATCGCGTGAGTGTAGCCAAATCTTTTTTCATCTTCCCATACTGGTTTGATTGAGTAGAGCCCTGCGAAGTCTTTGCGCCCACTGGAAAGGGGATAGCTGATGCAGCTGCTGCTGCTTCTTCTTCTCCTTCTCCTTCTGCTTCTGCTTCTTTTTCTATCCTTCTTGTATGTCATGCTTGTTCAGCTAACGTGATTCGCTACATAGAGAGGCTCAGCCCGCCCTTTTTCGGTAATTCAGCGGCCCTGCAACGTGAGACACAGCACACATATTGACCTGTGTTTTGGTAGATGGATTCCGTCGTTACACTTTGAAGGACGTAGCACTGAGAGACGGCACGCACGTCATTCCAGCGGGCTACATTATCGAGGCGGCTAACGGACCTATATTACGAGATGATGACCTGTATCCCGACGCCGAGAAATTCGACCCGTACCGGTTCTATCGGCTGAGGGCGTTCGACTCTCCAGACCCCATCGGTTTCAGGAACAGAGAACAGTATCAATTTGTCAGCGTGACGAAAGAGAACATGAGTTTCGGCTTCGGGCGTCATGCTTGCCCGGGCAGGTTTTTCGCAGCAAACGAGATCAAGTTGATACTCGCCCAACTCCTTCTCAACTACGACATGAAATTACCAGCTGGGTCATTGGAAGGCTATAAAGCATTCTACACGGGTCAGTCGCACGAGCTCTCAACCCACTTCCCCTGGCCTGTCACTAATCCATTCAGCCTAGGCGTGGTGTCCGGCCTTGATCCGACCAAGGAAATTCTGTTCCGAAAAGCCGAGGGAAATAAGTAAAGACTAGGTTACTACCTCCAAATGTACCATCATTCCATGCCGTCCCCATTTCCCCGCGAACCTTAGACCACCATGCGCCGTCACCATGACGGTATGACAGGAACATCACGCGTCGTGCATCTATCTTATGTAGCACAGAACAGCCTCATCAGTAGAAGAATCATGGATTATCTCACCTAGCTGAACGGGAATAAACTGTTTTCCTCATCGTCTTCTCACGTGTGTGAAGAGATTCCCTCGCGGCATAATGAAACCATTTTACGGTCTGAGAGGTACTAGACTGAATGTCGCCATTGCCCTGGTGGCTGGCGTTGACTTTGCATTATTTGGATACGATCAGGTTGGAGAGGCACTGCCGATGCCCTCACGACAGTTTTGGGAGCTAATTGACATGATAGGGTGTTATGGGCGGTCTTCTAACCTTGCAGACGTTCCTAACATTGTTCCCGGATATTGACACCGAGAACTCACCCCCAGGGAGTAGCAAGAGCGAAGCCGATATTTGACTGATTATTCCTCACACAGGTTGTCATGGTCACGCCGCCCGCCTTTGCGAATATTCAACACAGGACATGTATCGTCTTCGCAGCAACTAACGTGTTCATGGTCCCATGTGTCTACTTTTTCTATCCCGAGACGGCATATCGCTCCCTCGAGGAGATGGATGAAATCTTCCATCGAACCCATGGGCTCAAGGGCTGTTTCGATGTGGTCCATATCTCGAACACCATGCCGAAACGTTACGGAAAGAAAGGCGAGTCACTGGTGAACTACAACGACACAGAGGAGGCCCGTCAGGTCGCTGAACGGCGAAGATCAAGCGCTGTTGGTGTGCCAACTGAGAAAGCTCAAGAGGAGTCTCAGCCTACCGTGACACATAACGATGAAACGCTGCTGGACTCCCCGAGAAGGACCTATTGACTAAGACAGAGATATAACAGGGAACAAGGGCTTCCGTGTATTTTCACCATTTGCGATCGTTGCATTCTTCTTTGCTCACTCCTTAGCTATGGTCGATACTACGGTTGTAGGAAGTGCAACAACTGAGCCGGTGAAACCCATGTCGAGGCGATCCATATCACTCACTTCGAATCAATGTACCAGAATGTTTGGGGGATCTTGCTTATGAATAATCTATGGGAGGATGTTCATATACATAATGTGAAAAAGAAAATTCCACCAACGCCACGCTAAAAGGAAATGAACCAATGACCCATGAGTTCACAAGAGTCATCGGTAGTGCCTACCACCCGCCCAAGCATAGATATCTATGCCTTAGTTGGCGGGGGCCTGTTCCGCCTCATTGAAAGGCATCTTGTCCATCGTTGCAATCTGCCACTCCAACCCCCGAGCTCGTGCCTGAGCTATCCACTGCACAGCTGGCAGCGTACGTGCCTTGGAATCCTGTCCCTCCGCGACCTGTGCCAGGACGCTGTCTAGATCTATAGTCGCCTCCGACGCATATGTCTGTCGCGGCGCGGCGGAGGTGGGAACACTGCCGTCCAACAGCGAGGTGGCCATCTGCCGCGTCAGGCTGTCGACCTTGATCATATCCAGATCGACCGACCACCCGCTCGGAAGCGGGCTGGTCTGCATCCGCGATGCGAGATCACGAAGGTGCGCCACGATGTCTTCAGTTCTGTCGGACACATCACCACGAGGCAGGACCACCTGGTGGACGGCCACGGGAAGTTCCAGTTGAGCGGCCGCGTGGGTCAAGTACTGCTCCGAAGCCCACTTGGTGGCGACGTAGCCGTCAGCACCGCCGGTCGGGGGAGTTGCGTCCGTCATGGTTGCCACACTGCCGCTGGAGATGTAGTGGAAAGGGATGCGACGGGCAGCAGCGAGCTGGACGAGGGTCTTGGTGGACTCGAAGTTGGGACCACGAAGGAGCTGGTAGGCGTCGAGCAGCGAGCGGCTGGCTCCGGCGTGGATGATCAGGTCGGCGTTGGAGGCGAGGAACTCGAAGTCTTGTTCGGAAAGTCCTAGTCGTGGGGCGGCGAGGTCTCCTGGGTAGACCTTGACCTTGCTGGAGTTGACGCCCTCGCGGTTTCGGGAGCGGACCGCAACGCAGTGGATCTCGCTCACCTTTTCGGATGCGGTGAGAGCCTGCACCAGGTTACGGCCAACGAGGCCTGTGGAGCCAGTGACGATGACCTTTTGGCCAGATGTCTTGACGGGGATGTGGGATCGGGCACCTGCTGCCGCGACAATGGCAGCGTCCACGGCGGTTTCGGTAGCCCAGTCGACGTTGTCGGCTGGCTCGGCCGCGTCGATCTTGGCTGCTTGAGCGCCGAGTGTGACGGCACTGAATAGGTCGACCAAGGACAGCTTAGCATTGAATCGCATGTTCACTAGAATCTGAAGCTTGACGAGTAGTAGTGAGTTGCCGCCCAGCTCGAAGAACGTCGTGCCGTCGCTGATTTCGACGGCCCCAGTTGTGTCTTCGGGGATGACTTCCCTCCAGAGTTCGATAAGAGTGCGTTCCGTCTCTGTGAGGGCCTCGCCGCTTCGTCCGCGGTTAGCTTGTGGGATCTCTAGGGCTTGGACGGCCTTTCGGTCACATTTGCCGTGTGCGTTGACCGGGATCTGCGCCAGCGGGATGAAGATACTAGGCACCATGTATACAGGCAAGGGTAGGATGAATCGGAGCGAGCGAAGGAAGGCTTTCTGCTCGTTCTCATCAGTATACTGCCCAGGGGCGAACTGGACGTGAGCAACAAGCAGCTCGCCTCGGACGGAGACGACTGCGGCGTGCACGGCGCCTTCAGATGCCTGCAGGATGGAGCTCTCGATATCCTCGAGCTCAATGCGAATACCGCGTAGCTTGATTTGCGTGTCGCCAGCGATTCGGCCTTTGAACATGAGGGCACCGTCGTTGCGGAGGTGACCGACATCGCCAGTTCGGTAGACGATGCGACCATCCTTGGAGGCAAGGTCTGCAGGTGCGTAGCAGTTACCAATGAATTTGGTGTCGCTGAGCTTCTCGTTGTTCAAGTACCCTTTGGCTACACTGGGTCCACTGATGACGATCTCGCCTGCAACGCCCTGGGGAACCAGGTCCAGGTTGCGGTCAACAATGTAGACTGTGTAGTTAGGCAGAGGGAAGCCGGCTGGGATGTCATCGTCGTCGAAGTCGGGTCCATAGGGGATCTCTGTCTTAGTGCAAGTGATTGACTCTGCAGGACCGTACGAGTTGTACAGCTTGAGGTCCTCGAGTCCCAAGCTCTCCACGCTTTGTCTCAGAGACTTAGGCATGACTTCACCACCTCCCCAGGCGAATCGCCACTCAGACGCTCTCATCAAGTCAGTAGCACCATAAGTGATCCAGCTGGCGTACTCAGAGGGGGTAGCACGTGTATAGGTGATATTCTCGTTGGCAATGATCTGGGAGATGGCGATCGGGTCACCGCGGCTCTCTTTGGACACCACATAGACAGATCCACCGTTGACAAGACCGCACAGAATCTGATCCAGTGAGAAATCAAATGTGTAAGCGCTCTGCTGGAGGACTCGCTCTGCACCAATCTGGTACTGAGAGGTGAGACCCTCGATGGTGTTCTTGAAGGCAGAGTGCGGCAGGACAACACCCTTGGGAGTACCGGTAGAGCCACTGGTGTAGAGGATAGCAGCAGGGACGTCAGGTCGGGCTTTGCTGTTTGTGAAGGTTGACACGGGCTCGAGCTTCGAAACGTTAATCGATGCCGCCGAGGACTCCAACTCTGCAACCTGCTCATCACTGTCGACATGAGAGAGAATGACAGTCGGGCGAGCGGCCTTGGTAATTAGAGCGAGACGTGGAAGAGAGCTGCGGAGGTCTAGAGGGATGTAGGTGCCACCAGCATGCCAGATAGCAAGAAGTGAGCAGATCCAGTCAACGCTCGGCTGCTGGAACACGGCGACTCTGGATCCTTGTTGGACACCAGCCTTGACCAGTGCCTCACTGATGCTTTGGACGCGGCGCTGCATAACGTTATAAGTTAACGTGGCACCACTGCCATCTTTGAGGGCTTCTTGGTCCGCATGCTTTGTAGCGATGGCGGCAATGCGCTGGGAGACGGTGTCCTCCCAGGTGGACTCGAGACGAGGGCCTGAAAAATAGTTAGTAAGGCCTTTTCATCGTTGCAGACTCGGAGGAAACTCACCACGGCCGAGTGTCTTCGCGGCCTCGATATCCTTCTGGTCCCAGAGCGAGACTGCATCCACGTTGGTATCGAAGCTGTTAGCAAAAGCCTTTACCAGTCTGAGGTAGCTGTCAAACAGTAGCTGAGTAGACTCGGCGGAGTAGAGATACTTCTGTGTGCGGAAGGATACGCGGATCTCAGAACCAGCCACTTCATTCACATCAAGGGTGAGGTCATAGCCGTTGCGTCCAACACTCTGAGATCCAGTGACCTCTCCACCGAACATCTTGGGCTTTGCATCCATGGTGAAGGGTCGGTAGTCCATCCAGACCTGGAAGAGAGGACTGTGGTTGGCGGAACGGGGAATATCGAGCTTCTCCAGCAAGGCATCGAAGGGAATGCTGGAGTGTGCGAGAGCGTCATAAGCTTTGGTGCGGGCATCGAGCGCGATGTCCCGGAAGGAAGTGTTTCGGTCCTTGTTTTCGCTCTTGAAGCGCAAGGGGAGTAAGTTGAGCATGAAACCAATGGTGCGGTCAAGCGACTCATCGGCACGATTGGCGTCGGCAATGCCAATAACCAGATCGTCAACGTCGATGTGGCGGAAAAGGAACGTGCGGAGAACGCCGAGGAAGAAGTGGAATGTAGTGATCTTGTGACGCCGGCATTGGGCCTTGATCTGTCGCACAGTCTTGGTGTCAAGCAGCAACTTGGACTCCTCGAACTCGTAGTTCTCGAGACCTCTGCGTGGGCCCTTGGCAACGCTGAAGAGCGGGAGAGCGTCAGGGAAATCCGGCTTCATCTCACCCGACGGCAACTTGGTGCTGTACATGTTCTTCCAGAACTGGAACTCCCCGTCAAGTGACCCATTGGCGACCTGGAGACGCTGCCGAGCAGCGAAGTCGCTGAAGGGGGTAGCGATCACCTCCATTGGCTCAGAGTCATATAGCTTGTTGATCTCTGGCAGGAGTAGGTTGAAACTGAAGCCGTCCATGGCGATGTGGTGGAAGCCGAAGATGACGTGATGGGTCATGTCATCGAGGGAGACCATCTTGATCCGGATCGTCTCACCTTGCTCGATCTTGAACTCGTAGTTCATGATCTCTGCGATCTCGGCGTCGACTTCATCCTCAGATGTTGCCCGACGCCTCTCAAGTCGCAGGGGTGTTTCCTTGAGCACACCCATCGTCGGCTCGTTCATCCGCTCTGGGTCAGCGAAGAAGCAGGTTCGGAACACTTCGTGCCTGTTGCCCAATTCAATGACAGAGCGGTCAGCATCGGCAAGGCGGATCGGCCCTGTGAATTTCAGATGGCACAAGAGATTGAAGGTAGTGGGGTCTTCCAGGTACTGCATCAGGAACCAGAAGCGCGATGTACCATATGACATCTTCTCCTTCTTGATAAACTCGGGAGCCTGCTCGACGTAGTCGGGTAGGTGAGAAAACAGGCGAGCGCCGGGCTCAACCATCTCATATTCCTCTTCGTCGTCTGCGACATCCTTGGGCTTCTCTTCCTCAAAGTCTGAGTGAGAGGTAGCGGGGGTTGCGGGAGTAGCGTGGCCGTCCAAAAGCAGGCTATCTGTCGAAATGGCGCGTGCCAAGTCAGCGGGCTTTGGGGCGAGGAACTTGTTCGGTAGGGCTACTTCGATCTGCTCTTCAGCGTTTGTCGCTGTAGTAGGGGTCGATGCATCAGAAGCGGAATAATCGAAGTCAGGCAGGTCAATGGGAGCAACAGTAAGCTCTTCCTCCTTGACATCATCCTCTACCTGCTGCTCAGCAGTACTGTCGGTAGCAGTCTCCTCAGCCTCCTCCGAGACTTCTTGGTCATCTGTCTCAGTCTCCGCCGTCTCTTCGCCCTTGGAAGTCTCGGCAGAGGCCTCTTCAGGCTCAGCATCACCGCGCGCCAATTTGGGCGTAAGATCAGGCGACAGTCGAGAGATAGCATCCTCGACAAGCTCGTTGACGGTGGCACCACCCAGGATCTTGAGGACAGGCATGTCCAGGTCGAGTTCCTTGGTGAACCAAGATCTCATATCGACAGCCAGCAATGAGTCGACACCAAGCTCGACAATGGCAGTGTCTGGCGTAATACCACGTTCCTCCGGGCTCATGTTCAGACGGGTGTAAAGGGTGTTGAGCAGGCCTTCAAGCAGAAGCTTGTAAACATCTGCTGGGTCGGTCAGCTCAGCCAGCCTGCTCCTCACAGAGTTTCCATCACCCTCGCCGTCCGCCGTGATCTCACCGCTAGGCTTGACCATCTGCAACCAGTTGAAGCGAGGAGTGTTGGCCCAGATAGGAGGGTTGGGGTTGCGCTCCATGTCGATTCGCTGCAGACCAGCGGTGATCTCGGGGTTCATGCCCGAGTCAGGGTGACCGGCGGTGATAGCTTCAGAGAAGAACTGGTAGAACTCCCATTCGCTGATGTTGACATAGCCAACGTTCTTTAGGCGGTCAAGTTTGCGCGGGTCACGGTTCAGGTAGCCGAGACCAACGATACCAGGCATGTTGATGGCACTACCGGCAAGGCCACGCATGCGGCGACCAGCTACCAAGCTGCACATGAATGCGTTGGCAGCAGCATATGCTGTCTGTCCCATGTTTCCTGAGACACAAGCCAGTGAGGAGAAGACGATGAAGAAGTCCAGATCGTTCTTGTTGTAAATCTCATCAAGGAAGACAGTACCGTCCACCTTAGGACGAAGTGTCTTGTCAAACTCAGCATGCGTCTTGTTAGCGAAGAGCCCATCAATCAAGATCATGGCGCCGTTGGCGACACCAGCGACTGGAGGCATCTCCTTGGCGATTTGCTGGGTGGCAGCTCGAACAGAGGCTCTGCTGGTGACGTCCATGGGGTAGACCTTGACCACAGCGCCCTCGGCTTGGACGAACTCCAACCATCGTGCGTCGACGCTCGGGGATCGCGAGGACAAAGCCAGATATCTAGCTCCGTGCTGCACCATCCACTTGGTGAGCTGAAGACCCAATTCACCAGTCAAACCCACCATGAAGTAAGTTCGGTCACTTCGGAATCGAATGGACTGATCGGCAGGGACAATGGCGACCGGAAGAGTAGGCTTGGATTGCCAGTCTACCACGTGTAGGCCCGTTGACTTCACGGTTTCGGATGACAGATCAGAGGCCGGGATGACCTTCAATCCGGCTTCTTTCAGAGTTTCCAGCTTAGCACAGCCATCAATGGCAGCCGCGAGGGCACCGCTAGGGTCAGCTGCAGCTAAAGCAAAGGCCTCAGTGTTGTACAAGGTCGATATGGTCTTGATTTCACAGCCAAGCGGAAGATGGCTGGCGAGCTTGGCACCCACGATCTTTGCTTGGGTGCTCTCGGAGAGGTCAAAGAAGGCGACGACTCCCTTCGGAACAGCCTTAGCGAGAACGCGATCCTGGGCCAAGTGGTGTACTTGCTTCACAGCGCCGTGAGAGGGAGAAACGGAAGTCATGACGATACTCTTCTTCATATTGGCGGCCCTGTTCTGGATGCATTGAGCAAGCATCGCAGTGGGTTCGTGAACTAGCACAGTGCCCGGAGCGTCTGCCACAATGGTGTTGGCCAGAAGGTTGGCAGCCGCACGAACAAGGAGTTGGCACTCATTGGTTTCTCGGACGTCCACTTCAGCGATCCAAGAATCGGGGACTGCGACAATGGATTGGTTCTCTTGAGACAAGGCAATGACCTTCTTCGAAGCACCCTCAACAGAGCCGAGCACCACGTAGAACGATCCGGCAGAACCAATCTTGATCGAATTCAGCAGACTCTTTGCAACATGGATTGTGACCATGTCTGGCTCATCAATGGGTTGAGGCTGCTCCAAGAGCCGATATGTCGAGCCCGCTGCCTCAGCCTTGATGGCTGTCTTGGTCTGATCCATGTCTTCTGTGATCAAGCGCTTTTCCGAGTTGACACGAGCGTTGATTGCTTCAACTGGGAGGTAACGAGGTAGGATCAAGGTGTTGTTCTGGATCGACAGCTCGCGTTCAATGGTGTACAGAGGGTCGTTGATCTTGATGCTGTCGGCAGAGAAGCCGTAAGTGGCATGCAACCTGAGCAGGTGATGGGCAACAACATTGGGGGTGGGCCGGTCTGAGCCATCGAAGTTGAGAAACTGGAGGCGAAGAGAGGACATCTCGCCAACGAGACATCGGCCTACAGCTACCATCATGTTCATATAGGGGTTCTCGCCACGGCTACCAACAGTGATCCACAGCATATTGTGAGAGTTGTCACACAACTTGACAACGGCCTTGAACTTGGCCTCAGTGAATGGCTTGAACATTGGCTCGTCCAGCTCCATGAGGTTGATAATGGCTGGCTTAGCGTCCAGCATGTCGTCTTCAACCTCGACCAGGGTCTCAACATGGATTACTTCCTTGAAGAAGGGGCTGAGAACGTTCTTGAGACCACGGACAAGACGGTTCGTCTGCACCGCCTGGCCTCCGATGATGAGCAGCTTGGCGTCGAACTGCTTCTCGCCCGAGAAGGCCAGAGGATCCCGAATCAGTTCCATTTCCTTGTTGACGGCCATGGAGCACATCACCGAGAAAGGAACGGTGTAGGTCCGTTCCTCAGGCGTGGACGTGTCGATTCCGGAGAAACCGGATTCTCTGAGGATGTTATCCCACGACTTCTGGTTGACAAAGGGCGAGTGCTCGCGACCATCATCGACGCCGACGAACCAGTCAGGTCGAACGCAACCCTGAAGGGCGTAGCTAAGCGACTTGTCGTTGGTGGTCTCAAGCAGGGCGAGATAGCCTCCAGGGCGGATAAGCGACCGGACGTTCTCTAAAGCGCACTGCAACGACGCGGTAGTGTGGATGCTATTGCTAGCGATGACCAGGTCGTAGTAGCCGGCAGTGAAACCCTGGTCAGCAACTTCATACTCGGGGTCCATGACACGAAACTGCATCTTCTCTGCTTGGTGCTCAGGGAACATGGAGCGAACCTTATCAAAGTGATCAGGCTCGACATCAGTAAAGGTGTAGGACATGAAGTTGTCGCCCATAGTATCAAGGACAGCCTTGGCACAGGTACCCTTGCCCCCACCGATTTCGAGAACCTTGAGGTTTCGGTGCTTGAAAGCGAGCTGGTCGATCAGCATGGACATGCGCTCATGGTAAAGCTGGAATCCCGGGATGGCCTCAAAGAACTCACTGGACACTCGGTTGAGCTCCAGGTCGTCTTCGGCAGAAAGCTCGCCACGGACGAAGGCAGCCAGGCGCTCCTTGAGAGTAAGACAACGGCGAATCTGAGCATTGGAGCGAGCGAGGCGCTCAGCAGGGGTTTTCAAGACATCCCAAGTATCAACGAGCCACTGCTTGATGCAGGTAGGGTGCTCACCGGCCTCGGTAGCCTTGACAATGTTCTCAGCCCACTGCAGAATGGCAAGTTGGTGCTCTGTACTGTCCTCAGTGTCATCGGCTTTAACGGTCTCGTAGAGCTCGCGCACAATGAAAAGGGACAGGCGCTCTGCGAAGGCTGCGATTTTCTCATCATCGTCTGACAGCTTCCACTCCTTCCAGTCAGTGACGAGATCGGCTTGGGCTGGACCCCAAGTTGTGGCAGCGAAAGTCTCGCGATCGTCGTCGGCCGTCGGCCTGGAGAGGGGCGACACGTGCAGACCCTGGATCTGGACAATGGCGTTCTTACCATCCTCATCGTACAGGTCGACATCTCCCGCGATTCCACTGTTAGAATCTTGCGCAAGGCATGCGTCAAAAGGCAGGGGTACTTCGACGCCCGAGCCAACCTCACAGGCGCTAGGGTTGACGGTGATGCTGTCAATCATGGTAGGAACGTGCATTGTCCACAGTCGGCCATCTCCAGGCGCACCAACGGCTGCGAACACAGACTGGAAAGCGACGTCGAGCGTTGCAGGGTGAATGACCCAGTCTGAAGGAGGAGAATCGTCATCTGTAGGGATGGTAATGGTCCCCTTGGAGTACCCATTGGTTCTTTGCAGATCGGTCACACCGTAGAACATGCCCGTATATCCGTATCCAAGAGCCGCGAGTGAGTCGTAGAAGTATCCAACATCCGTGTTGACAAAGTTGTTGACCCATTGTGGGCGCTCGGGAAGTGCCTCGTCCGATGGCTCACCAATAGTGATTAGGACTTGACCATTCGCCATCGAAGTGAAGGATCCGACATCCTTGTTCATGCAAGCATTGCAGTCGAAGTTGGCAGTGATAAGACCGTCCTCCTTGCGGATGTTTGACAAGACAAAGAGGGTCTCAACGGCAGCATTCTCGTCCATAAAAGGAAGAGCCTTGTGGATGCTGAAGTTGCGTAGCTCGAGGAGACGAATGGATTCGGTTGTCGCGAGGCTCTTGGCAGCTTCCAAGGCCATGACAGCAAAGCCTGCAGCAGGGAATACCATCTGGCCCTGGATCTGGTGGCCACGCAAGAATGGAAGCTCGGATGGCTTAAGATAGTTGCGCCAGCGTAGCTCGCCTTCTTGTTCGTCTATGGTGCGAGGGCCAAGGAGCGCATGTGTGGAATGAGCACGAAGTCGATGGGCCTTGGAAACACGGGTCTCGTTCCAGACGACTTTTTCATGATCCCATGTGTAAGTAGGAAGATCCTTGGCGATCGCAAGAGTCGTGCCCTTAGCGAAAGCGCTGTGGAAGGCTTGGTAGTCCACGGCAGAAGAGCCGAGCACGCCCCAGATAGATCCAAGAGAAGCGGCAATGGCCAAGGCATCGTCGTTTCCGCGAGTCACGGTTCCAAAGTACGGGACAGACGAGCCAACGGTCTCCTCGATGGTAAGACTAGCAGGTCCCTTCAGGGCAGGGTGTGGTCCTACCTCCAGAGCAAGTCCAGGAGCCCCGGATCCTGCAAGAGCGGCCTTCAAAGCCTGGGAGAAGAGCACAGGCTGCAGCATGTTATCGCGCCAGTACTCGCCCTGAAGCTTAGAGCTCATGTCCATGGTGACCCGGTCACCGCCCAGGACCGACGAGTACCACGGGCAGGCGTTGACGGAAGGCTCGGTGACCTGCACGCCGCACTTGCGAAGAGACTCTACATATGGCTCAGAGCAGGGCTGCATGTGGAAGCAGTGGTACGCAGTGTCAACCTTGAGCTTGCGGGCAAACTTGGACTCGTCCTGGAAGACCATCTCAACAAGGTCGATGGCATCGGCATCACCGGAGATAGTGACACTTGCAGAAGAGTTGCTAGCAGCAAGTTGAGCCCTTCCCTTGAGCTTGGGCAAGCTGCAGAGGTCAATAGCATCTTCCATGTCGGTGCCGGCTGCGATCATGGCACCTCGCTTTCCATCCTTGCCCCTAGCCAGACCCGAGTGCTGTCCGCGGTAGTACGCGACACGAATCGCATCTGTAGCCGACAAGAATCCCGCGGCGTAGGCACATGCAATCTCACCGGACGAATGGCCCACGACGGCGCTGAAGTCCACGCCTGCATGGCGAAGAAGATCGACAACCATGATTTGAATGGCTGTGCACAAGGGTTGAGAAATCACAGCGGAAGCGATTCGAGAAGTCTCCTTGGAAGCGAGAATCTCAGCTCGCAGGGACCAGTCGGGTCGGTCAGGCAGCTCGGCAAGCGAAGCCTCGAGGTTCTCGATGATAGAGGCAGCAAAAGGAGAACACAAAAGCAGCTGCCGGCCCATAGTAGCCCATTGCGCACCCTGTCCGGTAAAGATACCGAGAATGCTGTTCGGGCTCTTTGGGTTCACACGAATACCCAAGTGTTCTTTCTTAGACTCAGACTCTTCAAGAGACTTCTCAATCTGAGACACGAGTCCTTCGATAGAAAACGCCGAGTATGAGACGCGGAACTTCAGAGCCGTACGGCGGTATAGAGACCAGGCCAGGGTAGCTGGGCTGTAATCAGGGTTCTCGCGGAGGAACTTGAGGTACGAGCGCAGAGAAGCCACCAGGGACTTCTCTGACGCGGCCGAGAACACAAAGGCATGAGGGGCGGATTGCGAGGTTCCTAGACTGGGAGATGGCAAGATGGCCTTCTGCTCAGGCTCGTAGCTCTCGATGATGGCATGAGCATTGGCACCGCCAAAGCCGAAGCTGTTCACGCTTGCACGGCGCGGGGTTCCTGGGGGAAGTTCAGGCCACTTACGGAGCTCGATGGGCACTTTGAGGTTTCCGTAGTAAGGCTCGAGATCAGGGTTGAGCCTGGTGAAGTGCATGTTGGGGGGAATCATCTTGTTCTGGATAGCTAGAGAAGCCTTCATGAGGCCGGCGATACCAGCGGTACCTTCAGTATGGCCGATGATGGTCTTGATGGAGCCGACATACAGGACGTCTTCTCCCTCAAAACCTTCGTCATCTGAGGTATTACCGTCTCGCTTAGAGAAGAAGGCCTTGTGGATGGCGCCGGCCTCCTGCGGGTCGCCGGCCTTGGTTCCCGTGCCGTGTGCCTCGAAGTACTGGCAGCGTTCACCACGCTTTGAAGGATCCAGGCCTGCACGAGCATATGTTTCGTGGATAAGAGATGCTTGCAGGTCCGAGCTTGGCATGGTGATGCCAGGCGTCTTGCCATCCTGGTTGATTCCAGTCTCGCGGATGATGCATTCGATGTGGTCACCATCGCGTAATGCCGCCGACAAAGTCTTCATGACGATAGATCCGACACCCTCACCTCGGGCATAGCCGTCAGCGCTGGCATCCCACATGCGGGATCGGCCCGTGGCGGAAAGCATGTTCAGGTTGCTTTCGGCCACGAACATAGTCGGACCGAAGATCAGATTCGTGCCGGCGGCGACGGCCACTGGAGACTCGCCGCTCCGAAGTACTTGGACGGCCTGGTGCACAGCGATAAGACTGCTCGAGCAGGCTGTGTCAATAGTCATGGATGGCCCATGCCAATTGAAGAAATACGATACACGGTTAGAGAGAATGCTGCGAGCTGATCCCGTGGCCGCGTAGGTAGGAACATTCTCACTGTCTCCGTAAACTGCAGGGTTGAAGGTGAGCACAAACCACACAATTCCTTTAAACAGTGGTCACTTACCAATCTGGGAGAAGTCATCGCACATGACTCCCACGTAGACAGCCGTCTTTGATCCCGTGAGCGACTCCATGCTGAGGCCAGCTGCGTCGAGCGATTCGTACACAGTCTCCATCAGCAGGCGTTGCTGAGGATCGATGGCCTCGGCTTCGCTCAACGGGATGTTGAAGAACTGGGCATCAAACAGCCGAGTATCCTCGGCGAGGAGGTACGAATCCAACACATTGCTGGCGCCGTGGTAGTGTCCGTCTTTGTTGTAAAAGTTGTCGGCCCGGAAGCGGTCGATCTTGCGCTGAACGTCGCGCGGATCCCGTAACAGGTCCCACAACTTAGACGGAGTTGAAGACTCGCCGGGGAACCGGCAGCCGCTTCCCACTACGGCGATGGGCTCGTTGTTGTAAGGCATGGCTACTGACTGAAGCTAATTGGCAAGCCTGGATATCTGATAGTGCAATCGTGTAATACGGTGGCTGACAGAGTGGATAAGTCGCAACGGTATACCCCAGAGTGGCAAGTTGATGCTATGTTTAGGGGTGTTGTTGGATGCACTTGGCGTGGTTTCGAGTGTGGAGGAGGAGATGATGACAGTACAATAGCTTACAAGTCGAATAATCTAGCAAGATCCCAAAAAGCAGATTATTCGAGGTGAAGGTATCGCGAAATGTGTGGATAGCATGAAGGTGAAGCAGGGGGTATAGTCTATCGTCGTTGACAGATGATGAAATTGAAAATATGGAATGGAGAAAAATGATAGAGTATAGCAAGGTCAACAGACGAATCCAGCAAGATCCCGGAAGCAAAGATTGTCTGATGAGATTGGTATACTGAGTGAGTGAGGTAATGAGTTTGGAGTGTGTTGAATGTTCTGACTTGGAGAGGCGAAGATGGGCATGGCTCTTCTTAACATTCGCCTCTCGCATGGTGGATGACGGGTATTGGAAGCCATCGCGAATAGGCGTACCAGGTACACAACAGCCATATCAGAGCCGTGGATCCAGCAATGAGCCGAAAATAGAGTCTCAGGGTCAGAGGGAATCCATCGTGAGAGAGACCGGCTGCGGCACGGCGATCCTTCGAGGACGATGGGAAAAGATGGAGATCTGATTTGGGCTAAATGCAGGCAACACTGTTACCTGTAACAGGTACTACCTGTAATAGCAGTAGACTATCGCAACTTGGCCTAGCTCGGCCCGCATGCAGGACTGAACAATCAAGCACGTTAGGCTGCTTGTCCTGTGCAGGGTGTGCTGAATTCGGGAAGGACCTCTCTAGAAATTACCCTAACCTCCTAGAGGCTAGGTACGGGTGCCAGGCACCTACATACCTAAAGTACCTACATATGGGTGGTTGGTGTGGTGGGTGACGATCCGATCCTGGCCCCTGGCCCTAGCTCAGGGTCTGCTCAGGTAGCTGAAGCTTGAGGCTTGAGCCACTGCGGCTGCTGCTGCTGCTAGCAGATATGTACGGGCTAGTCTACGGCATACTGACTGGGATGTAGGCTGGTCCCAGCTAATGACCTGGTTCCTTGAAGGATCGTGGACATTCTCTAATCCCAGTTGTCTCGTGCGCTTGGCTGACACCCACGAATTGTAGGTACAAACGTACCACAAATTACTGCTACGCCATACTGCAGCACGCCGCTAATCTGGCCAAGCCAGCACCGCCATCAAAAGTGCCAAATTGTCAGCCAAGGGGCCAAATTAGCTTTACTTGCCTAAATAGGGACCTGCAGGCTCGGTTGTCTTCTGTCAGCCAAACATCGCCAAGGCTGTCGTCCTGGACCGTGCCCGTCCGCGAAAGGTGTCGACGACGAGGCGAGACAAGGCCCCGGACCAGTCCCTGCATCTCGTGGCTTGTCAGGGTCTGTAAGTGTCTGTCAGAGTCTGTCAGGTCTGTCCACCTGCCCGTTCGTCGCGGCATCGCCAAGTCCATCGAACCCCGTTTCTTGGCCGGTCTCCGTGACGGTCCCGCTGCTTCTGCTCCTGCTTCCAGAAAGCTATGGTGTTTTGGCTGATGGTGGTGACAGCTCCTTGCCACTGGGCGATCTTTGAGCTTCGGTTTTGCCATCGTCCAAGACTCCAAGAGCCTCCATCGTGCGGTGTTGAATGTGCCCGAATAGGTAGTTAAATGTCGAGATCTGCTTCAAGTCAATTCATCTGCCTCTACACTTGTGAATCATCAACATCTAACATACACAACTATCACCAACGCAACCCAAGCAATAGTAACCTTTCCACCACGAGCTACGAAAGAAAATTCCCAACAAGGCTGGTTGATCTGTGAAATCATCGCTGCAAAGCATTCGTAGGCTTTACCTAGGCCACCGAATATCCTCTCACCACCATCACCCTCACTTTGAACAGCCAACATCGCATACACAATGCTCCGAAACGTCAGACAACCAAAGCCCAAGAAGCCCGTGATGCTCATGTTTCACGGGTCCGGGAGCTCGGCCGCCATCTTCCGCATACAAACCCACGGCTTGGCCCGGGAACTCTCCAAAAGCTTCGACTTGGTATACCTTGATGGACCTATGCCCAGTGCTCCTGGTCCGGGAGTACTGCCGCTTTTTGCCGATATGCCTTCCTACCACAGATGGTTGACTCCCGGCAATATTGTTCTCTCACCAGCTCAGCGTCTCGCCGAGCTGCTAGACGTAGCTCGTTATGTGCAAGCCCAGCTCGATGACCAAGGTGTCAAGGCGAGCGATGTTGTCTCTATACTTGGGTTCAGCCAGGTAAGCTTCGCCAACAATTTTGTCAGAAAGAGGGTAGACACGCAGACAGTAAACTAACACCTGTAACAGGGCGCCCTCGTTGCCATGGCCATGCTCGGTTTGCGCCTAGCTGAACAATCTTTCTGGGAGAACTTACGCTTCTGCACCGCCGTCGGGGCTTGCACAACTGGCGACTCAACCCAACTAGATGGTATCGAAACCATGGTCACCACGCTATCAGGTGTCCTCGGCCGGCCAGACGGCAAATTCCCAGGATACATGGTCCAAGCCGCCGGTGTCAAGGACCTGTGGTACAAGGATGCCAAGCGCATCTCCAACATGTGTGCAAAGGACAGGACCAAGACGATGGACTATCGGGATGGCCACGTGGTGCCCCGTCAAAGGGCTGAGATCCTCAAGTTGGTGCAGATGATCTTGGCTACCGACCGAAGCAGCAAGGAGGCCCCGCACAGCAACGAGCTCGAGAATTCGTGGATATCGACAGTACCATCGATACTTGAAGGTGGTAATTTGGCACAGGGCATGACGGTTTTGGCGCAAAATGGCATTGTAATATAGATTGTTTGACTTATACATAGAATATACCCCTTTCCCTTCCGTTCAGATCAAGCTTTTTCATCGTCATCACCCGTAACAGTGTTTCTGCGGCTTTGTGGGCTTCATTCATAGCCTGATGTCATCACGTGAAACAACCTCGGTGACGGTGTCGGCTAGTTCTTACTGCATTAGCAGTACGTTGTGGCCTCAACAGGTAGGTCCTCATTCTTTCCTAGATTGCATGTGGCTTTCTGCAGCCAACTCTATTTTGACAGTAGCACAACTGAAAAGGTCATTTATGACGAGACTCGAGTGAACTCTTGGGATTCGCGTTTGATCCTCCCAAAGGTCTGATTGTAGAATATATACGTAAACAATCATGCAACGAACCAAGGCCAAAAGCGGATAGCCAAATTCATTGAATACAACGATTGAAGATCATAAATGGTTTTAAATTGATTCTATCGTTCGAAATAAACCTCATTGCGCTAGACTGAAAATGCAACCATGCGTGAACGCCGCCCCTTGCCCTCGAATAATACATAGGAAAAGACGGGCTGCCCTTATGCCGCAGCCGTCACAGCTCTGCGCTCCGCGGTGCGGTAGACCAGCTTCTCGCCCCGCACCTTGCCCTTACGCAACAGCGTCACGCCATCAAGCAGACCCTCGAAGCCATCGGGGTCGACGCGCGTCGGGTGCTCCTTGAGCTCGCCAGCCGTGAACATGAGGTGAATTTTGGGGAAGAAGGAGTGGGCAAAGTCTCTGGCATCCGGCATACCCTTGGTTCCAAAGGGCTCGGGCCAGCTGCACGGCAATCCCCGCATCCAAGAACTGAGGATCCAGTCCGGTCGCACCGCCTTGCGGTTCGCGGTGCGCTCGGGATACGGCTCGAGTCCAACGTCTGTCTCGTGTTAGAGAAGGGTGTGCGTGGGTAACCTATGGGGAAATGGTGCAAGACTCACATTTACCACCGCAGCGGCCGAGGGCCTGGTAACAGATCTGCATAGTGCTCTCCTCGGTAATACAATCGAGCGCATAGTCGAGGGCGTTGCCGGTGAAAGCGCGTATGTCCGCTCCGCACTTGGGCGAATTGTAGTCGAAGCAGACGTCGGCGCCATACGACTTGACGAGGTCAAAGTTGCGGGGCGAGCACGTGGTGATGACGCGGGCACCGCAGCGCTTGAGCAGCTGTATCGCCAGAGTGCCGGTAGATGTCGCGCCACCGTAGACGAGGATGTCGAAGGGCTCCTCGGCTGGGGTCTCGAGCAGCTCGGGTGAGATGCCCAGAGAGAAGAAGATGGCCATGCCGGCGGTGGCAATACGCAGGCCCATGCCCGCGGCGATCTCGAAGCTCATGCCCTCAGGCATCTTCAAGGCCATGCCGCCATCGAGCGACACGTACTCGGCGAAAGTACCGCTCTGCGGCCTCAGACCCTCCATGCCCTCGGTGGCACCACAGACCCGGTCGCCAATCTTGAGACGACCCGAGGCGGCTACATCGGCGCCCATGGCCACGACGGTACCAGCTGCGTCAGTCTAACGAATGAGTTAGCTACAGCACGGATTCCCCGAAAGGCGGTATGATCAACTTACACCGTAGATAGCACCGGGCGTTACAAACGGACCGACCATCTTGGTGTCGACGGGATTTAAGCTCACGGCCTCCGTCTTGATGATGACAGAGTCGTCCATGATCGGAGGGAGCGGGACATTGTCACGAATAACATAATCGAGCTTGTCGCTGGCGACAATTGCTCGTTGCGTCTTGGGTAGATCTAGGGAGACGGACATTGTGGAGGCTGGTGAGAATGTGACCGATGAGTGTGTGTAAGTGACTACTACGTGATGAGCGAATAGATGGGTGGCGAGATAGGGTTAATGGACTGAGGAGGCAGCAAGAAGCGACGACCAGATGCACGATGTGTAAAGGAAGAGAGGCAATGTATCGTTAATAGGATGAGCTGGATAGTAGTACAATAGTAAAGATATGCGTTGCAGAAGAATTACAGATACTGGCATGCCTGAATAAGAAGGAAGACTGACAATCATTGGCGACGGAACTAAGACGGTACCAGCAGCTTGGGAGCACGTCAGGTCGTCTATAATTAGAAAGTGCCAGGATGCGCCGGGCTGGGGGTGTGGATTGGCCCCAAGGATGGACCAGAATGGGTACTAACACTCTGTAGAATGCTGTTGCTTCCAAGACGAGATGGTGATTGAAGATCACAGCCACCTGATGACAAGGAACGGGTCAGCCTGTTGACTGGGACAAATGTGCGCGACTATCGCAGACCTCCCAAGCGGTAGGCTGAAAGATGTCCAGCTGTGGCTGACCCGTAGTGTGTGTGCTGCCAGACCTTCAGATCCAATTGCGCACAGCATGGCTGCTAATAAGGCTGCCCGGTGTGGTACAGCACCTCGACCTGGTAGGTAATTTCCCCACAAGCTCCATCTTGGCTATCGTTCTTGGGCAGCTCGATCTTAGCTTCTGGGCAAGGCTGCAGTCTGCCTTGGTATTCTGAATCCTAGGGGCACACTGCATTTAGGCATGTACCTAGGGTATGCTGGTTAGGTCACTGCATCCTTAGCTAAGTAATTTCAATGTTGTGACACTGCCAGTCCCATGTCGCATCGATACCACGTCCAGAGTATCGTACCTATCAAGTAAGTACCTATGTAGCACGTAACGGGCAACGCACTTACTGTAGTCAGGTATGCAGGTTGGTCGTACCTGTAAATCTACATTACGCCACACTGCATCCTCCTCTACATAGCACCCTAAAAGCGTTGTGCTTCTACTGTGTGATTGATTGATTGATTGGTTGGTTGGTTGGTTGGATAGTTGACTGGTGCAGCTGAGCTGAGCTTCCTCTTTTGCCATGTGTTGTGAGGCCGTTACAGGTTGCACAGCGCAAGACAGGTGAGTGGAGATGAGTAAAGTCACGTTGGGATCAGGTTGAATCCATCGAGTGCACGCACTACTACGGATGGCGGCACCCATGATGCACGTAACTAGATGAAGTTCCCAGTCTCTCTGGGAATACTTGTTTTGGCTGCCTGATTATCTCGCTGGCCCGTTGCACTTAACTTACGTACGTGTAATTTGCTTTTGTGACCGCGTAATTATAGTAACAGGTTACCAGCATCCGAGCTTGAGTTCTCTCATCTAGTAAGTAAGTACATAGCACAACGGCCCGCCTTGGCCCATGGCTAAGTAAGGTAAGTACCCAAGGTATGTCCGCCCCATTCCCCATGCCCCATACCTCTAGGCTAGGCGTTTTATACACATCTACTAGCCATTCGCCTACTTTGAGTACCTAGCCCAGGCCTAGCCCTCTGGCGTATTCCTTCATATGAGATAGGTACGGCACCTAGGCTCTGGAAATAGCTTCCGCCGTGGGGTCGGCGGTTTGGGTTTGATCGCTTCCCGCCAAGCTGGTAGCTTCAACAATTGTGTCTGCCTATCTTATTATTAACTTCGCTATTGCTAGCTCCCGTTCACTCGATGCTTCGCATTGTCCAGGACAGTACACACATACATAGTGCCTGCCTGCAAATCATTGTACACCAGGTGGGTAAGGTATCATGATAGGTTTCCGTTTGTGGGGTGTGGTATGGTGTCAATCAGCCTTCTCTTCCAGACAGCAAAGCACTGCATGGGAGGCTCGCTCTGGATGTGTGACAGCCAAAGTCGCCGCGTCGCCTGTACCCCGGATGAGCTCGTTATCTTTTGCCTCGATGGCAGTCGAAACATGTACGTATGCAGGTACATCCTCTGCCGCATTGGGGGATTACCTATGTGCTGGTATCAACATGAGACGAAGGACCCTGAAACCAGCCAAAGTTGGGCCAGTACGACCTCGTAGGTAGGTGAAGAAGGAGATGTTGATTCTAGGAGGGACCCCGAAATCCGGCTCTGCGTGCACCGTAGCATCGGATCGACACTCGAATACGTTTCCTGACTTGTTTGTCCTATCTTTAGACACAATAAGCTTCTCAACCCCCTGTCCCTCAAGCTGCCGCCTGCATGTTCGCGAGATGAAACATCGACACCACAGTAGAAGCAGCAGCAGCAGCATGACCTCTTGCCCCCACATCGCACGTGGTGCAAGCGACATGGGAAAAGTCACTCACAGGCCTGGGACTTATGCGAAATTGTCCATCCTCAAAGTTCCAGCGCGCTGTACCTTGCTAGTTGTCTGGTAGCTCGAGGCACACACGGCACAGCAACAACTTACAAGGGCAGCACAGGATGGAGGTGGGTGCGGAAAATGAGCACAACCAGGATGATGCTGATGACGCCGATGGATCGTCGCTAAATAAAGCCAAAGAGGGCAGTCTGTCTGGTCGGCATCCCCATCTGCAGGCCCACGCGACCAGCCTATTCAGGATGGACTAGCTATTCACAGGCTTGCTGCCAGTCTTCCGTAGGATCTAGCGCCTACACCCGGTGGAGAGCAGCACTTCTAAAACGGCTACTCTTGAGATGACCATTTCTCTAGAGGCACAAGATAAGCGGTCGCCAAGCTATGACCCTACAGCGCACCGAATGAGTGATGAGTGCCCAGGCTGATCGCAGAGCCTCATGGCTCCTGCGCCTAGTTTTACGATACGCCGTGGTCTTGGTGAAGCTTGTTATTTCTTAGCTCGCGTCATCATCAATGGCGTAGGATTTCCTCTGAAGCCCCAGGGACCCAGTCCCAAAGAGGACAACCCCGGTGCCCGACCGAATTGGTTCCAGGCGGCGCAGACAATGGGTTCGATGTCAAAGCTGGAGAATCCATCGAAAGTATCTGCCTGCGAGTTGGCGACGGAGCCCGCAATGGATCTATGCCATGGTCCCGTACGGCATCGGGGTCGAAGCGGACGGGCACTTCTTGGCGTCCGCCGAGGTAAATAAGGGTCCTCAACGCCCCTCAAGTTTTTTGCCTTCGAGTTGCATAAGCCATAGCTACCCTTGATTCTCGCTCATCAACATCATCAACGACGAGAAGACTTACTCCAAAGCCTCAGCCAATATGTCATCCACCGAAGTTGAGCACCAAGAGCAGCAACAGCCGCAGCAACCTGCTTCACCAAGCCCTCCTCCCAAGAAGTCAACACGATCTCAAAGCCCGAGAGCAAAGGAGAGAAGACGGTGAGTCTAGAGAACCACAGACATACCTCATGAGCACAGTCACTGACAACACTCGCCGTGAAAGACTACAGAACAGAATCGCCCAACGCAACCACCGTAAGTTGACGATACCATCATCCAGGGTTATGTTATCATTCGCCACTGACAGATTCGCTTCTAGGACGTAAGCTCAAAGAGCGTGCCGCCTCCATCGAGGGCAGTGTCCCGCCCGAGTCCCACAATGTCTACGACATGCCCTCCCGGTCTAGCTCCATCGGCTGCGAGTCATTGAGCCATCAGACATCACCATCACTCTCAGCCCTCTCTGGAGGCATGGACGGAACATTCATGGGCGAGGGTCTGACACACGAGGCTACTGTCTGGCCCGTCCTCGATCCCGCACTAGGAAGTAAGAGATCATGGACAGTGTCATGCCTGACGAGCATCAACGCTAATACTTCTTTGTCATAGTGATGCCGATGCCTTCCGCTATGGACTCGACGACCTCGAACTTCAGCGGCCTTGGGTATATGCCGATACCGCAGGAATGTACCTGTAACGGGGTCTTGGGGCCTTGCTCACGCCACGTGGATGAGTTTAGAGATCGCATCGCAAGCATGATGGCCGGTCCACCATCTGTGGCGCCGTCACCTAGGCCCCCATTGATGGCAACCATGTCTGAAGACGCCATGCTATTGCCACACATGTTCGAGTCAAGCCCCCCTCTAGACATGACGATGCAGCCAGAGTTCCAGACTCTCGCGGAAGGAGCGCGGCCGCCAAGGTATTCGCGTTCCCTCTCTACAAGGTGAGTCTCAACTGCTTCGACTTGTGCCTTGTCCATGAACATAGGCTAATAATCTATCTAGCAGAAGGTCTCGCTCCCGATCTCAGAGCATGCACAGCTCCAATAGGCACAAGCGAGCTGCCACGATGCCCTCGTCATCCCCCTTCGTGACGAGTGTGCCGGCAAACCAGTCGACGGAAGACATGGAGCTGTCTCTTGATCCGTCATTGGCTGACATGGATGCCACGAGCGCTGCGACAAACACGGCTCGCTTCAACGCTATGATTGAGTACGTTCGAAACGCCGGGTTTGCCGACATGGACGCCATGGTCAGCGCATACTACACATCACAATTTCAGAAGAATAGCGTCGCCGACATGTCTCAGAAGGCTAGTCGCGGCCGCCGGCTTCAGGGAATGATGCAGGAATTGCACGCCGGCAGCAATCAGTGGTCCAAGTGGGAAGCCAGAGGCTTCCGAGAGAGCGTAATGGAATGCGCCCGTGAGATATGTGTTCATGAGATGGAGAAGGTGGTCACCGATCGCGAGCGGGATCAGGACCGCCGATGCGATATGCCCACGATGGATGGATTGGACCTCGACAGCGACAGCGTCATGTCGCACGACACAGAAAGCGAGGGACACTTCTCCAGCGCGGCGTCGTCGTCGTCCTCGCATCTGACAGTGCCCGACGAGACCGTCTTCCAGGACGAGGCACCGAGTCTGTGGGCGCTTCTCACAGAGCTTGCAGGTACGGATGGTCTGCATTGCGATCGCGTCTCCCAATCGGCCTTGGAGATGCTCTTGAAGGCACGGCGGAGCCAGCAGAGCGAACTTGGCTCATTCTAGATACACGCTTCTTTAGATAGATACCCTTAGACAGGCAGGCTCACATTCTGTACTGCACAAATGCATTATATCATTAACCTCATTTCTTATTCGCTCATCAATGTTGTCTCTTTTTCCGGTGATAAAAGTGTGGGAATATCAATGATCATCTGGTCTCTAGGCGACTGCAAAATGGAATTCAAATGCAACCTTGTCGTTGTGGTCACTCGCGAAATGAAATGGAAATAGAGGCAGCTCGTCTTCATCATTTAGCTTGTAATTTTGTCCGACGTGCTCTTAGGGAAATGAGCTGCAGTGGATCTTGCTCATCCGATATGTCATTCAATTGCTCATCTACCGTAGACACAGAGAGCTGCCGACCAGAAGACTATGCACTTAGTTTCCCCTGAGAAAGCATGCGTATCGTACAACTCCGACAAGCATCCGATTCTGACATAGTCAGTGGCTGTTGCTCTCGAGGGGTTTGTCACCACGGAAACATTTGTCTACGTTTTTCCAAGTGTCATGTGAGCAAAAATGCAGGAGCCATGATTACCGTGGCGCCAAGACAATCTTATGCCTATCCTTTTCATTACGGAGAGCTAGTCATAATCGTATATCGACGCAGGCACTTGCCTATCTCTTTTTAGAAGAACAGCCTACTGATTCGAGTCTCATGAGCCGGATGTTCAGCCACATTACATGCCTCTGATAGAAGAATCTTACTCTAGTTACTCCACACTCAACGTCTGGAGTTAGGGTGGCGGCTATGTTAGGCCTTTATTGTTTTGGTCTCACGGCACATGGCGTTCCCACTGAATAAGGTGAGAATAACGTGCTGACGTGGGACTTCCCTGGAGCAAACGGGTGCAGATCGGTTTGGACAACGTTGTCTTCTCGGAACCATTGGTTGTCCGTGGCGCAGAATTTATTTAGGTAAACCATGCTGTGAACTAATTTTGAACACGTGAGCAGCGTGAGACTAAATCTCACAGGCACTGGAGGAATACGAGACTCCTCACTGGTCAGATAGGACTGATACTGTGCTAAGAATCGCACATCAACTCGCACAGCGAGGCCTTGCTCAGCTTCTTTGACAACCTAGAGTTTAGGACCACGGAGCAGAGCCACCGAAATGTGTCGGGCCAAAATTAGGATGTCCGTCGTTAACGAGCTGCTCACAGGTATACCGCATGTAACGACTGGAGTACTGCCACCTGACTGACCACAAGGACCTGCTAGATACCTGTATGGATAGTCTCCCTTCCTTCCACATAGCTGGGCCAGTCTTCTCCAGGGCACTATACATAATCACAAAATTGGCTTTCCACAAAATTGGCTTTCCACAAAATTGGCTTTCCACAAAATGAAACCTCTTTGAAGTGTCTGTTTTACGTGTCAGGGTCTCCACGATGTCTCTACATACGCTGTATGCAAAGATGTGAGAAGCTAAATCCTGTTATCCGATATAAACATGGCGACCAGGGGATTTCTGCGTTTTCTGCAACTTCAAATTTTATATCCTAGCGTTGTGTAGCTGTTTTTGAGTTGCTCTTAGACCAGGGATTATGTATGTAATAGGTCCCTTCGTTGAATAAGGATACATATCGCTTCTTATACCACATCCAGTGCTTGTGGTTTATGCTGATTTCTGGCTCATGGTGCCTTTGTATCGCCTTCCTCGATTGAATATTTCAAATGGATTCAGAATACCATACTTTCCACTCAAAAATGCAGCTGATGTGTTGCTGATACTTATGGTGCAATCTGTCAGAACTAAACCAACATTATACAAAATGTATGAAAAGTAAATGATGCTCGCTAAATAACCATTGATCATGCTATGAAAGATACAGAATGCTGCGCTCGCCCTTTCCCCTCCTGACAGAGACCCTCTTCCTCACCACCCAGCCACTGGGCGCGCTCGTACGAAAATACCATGCAGAGGCTTCGAAGAGAACCCGCCGCCCGATATCTCGACGTTGTCCTCATCCATGTAGGACGGGTCGTCCAGGACGAACTCGAATTTCCCTATCCAGCAAGACAGCACGCACATCATCTCGTGCCTGGCAAACACGCGCCCGATGCAGTCGCGAGGACCATGGATGAACGACATCAGGGAGTACTTGCTCAGGGCACCGCCCATGGGTACGTACGTGACGGCGCCCGTGGTCTCGTCCTTCCTGTACCAACGCTCGGGCCTGAACTCGGCGGCGTCCGGGCCCCAGTTCTTGGGGTCGCGGTTGAGCCCGTAGATGCTGATGATGACCTTGGTCGTGTCCGGGACAAAGACGCCCTGCACCGTGGTGTCCTTGGTCGCGTTCTTCAGCACGGACGGGATCGGGGGCCAGTAGCGGAGACATTCCGAGATGAACGCGTTCATCAGCGGCATCTTGTCGGGCTCCATGGCGTAGGCGGACGGCTCGTTCTGGGTGTCGGGGCTGGGCACGTGGGCGAGCACCTCGTCCCGGAGCGCCTTCTGCCACGCGGGCCGGCGGCACAGCTCATAGATGCACCAGGTGAGCCCGACCGATACCGTCTCGTGTCCGGCGCCCAGCATCATCATCATGTGGGTGACCAGCTCCTCTTCCTCCACGACCTTGCGGTCGCGGATCAGCGCGCTGATGATGTCGTGGGTGACGAGCTCGCCCTTGGCCATGAGAGCCTGCTTCTCGCGCACCGAGGCCGTGCAAGCGCCGCGGAGGAGGGCGGCGGCGCGGTCCGCGTCCTTGTTCTGCTTGATGGGGATGTTCTCCAGGATGACGGGAGGGATGATGAACTTCATGACCGCCATGGCCTGCCACAGGCGGGTGGGGTTGAAGGTGCGGCGGTAGTTCCATACCAGGTCGGAATCGGGCTTGCTAATGGACTCGAAATCCACGCCCAGGGCCGCCTTGGAGATGACGTCGAGCGCCACGTGGCCGGCATGGTAGTCAATCTCGAAGGGAGCCGAGAAGCCATCGGGACCGACGGTCTGCTTCACCACCTGGTTGGAGAACTTCTCCGTGATCTCGACGGCCTTGCCCCAGAAGACGGGATACAAGTCGCGGATCTGTCTCATGGAGAACGAGGGCAGCAGAAGCCTACGCTGGCGCTTGTGCTCCTCCCCGTTGATGAGCACCAGGCCAGGGCCGATGATGCGGGCCGCGATATTGGCCAAGAGCTGGGGCTGCACGAAGTCATTTGCCCGTTGCAGCACCTCAACACAAGCCTCGACCGTGGTGAATACCAAGCGCTCGCTGTTCATGATACCCAGGTACCGGATGACCCCTTCATTCTCAATTTCTTTGGACCTGTTCCGGTATGTGAGCTACCCGTGTGCGCACTCATAGACAACTAGGTTGGCGCGAACTCACCATTGGGCAGCCTCGGCGCCGTTCATCCCCGAGAAGGTTCTGTGCGCATATCCGTTCCACCAGCTCCGGTCGTGCTGGATAAGTAGAAAGATTAGCAACGTATCGTTACACTCGGTATTTCCACTCTCTTACCGTCGGCTCAGGCAGATGTCGCAACGGGGACAGGAACTTGGGCCATACGATGATTCGATAGAATGCCCATGCAAAGAAGAGTGCCAGCCAAAAGACACAGAACCAGGCGTAGAAGCGCCAATCTGTGAAGACGAAGCCGCTATGTGAGGTTGGGGGGAAGTAGTAAAGAGCGCAAGTGGCAGCCAGGGAAGAGAGAGCTAGTCTCCGATTGACCTTGGTGAAGTCCATTGTGGCTACCCCAAGTCGTCGTTGATGTGCAGTGCCAGACTATCATGGCCGATTCTGGTGGACTTGGCCTGTTTTAACAATGGTGTTGAGCACGGCGGAGGGTGACCAGGCCTGACGGGCGCTGACCTGCGGGTGGCCTGCCGGTGGCCTGTGGTGGTCTGTCGGCGGCGGTTTAGGGACCTGACCCGTTTCCTCTTTCGGACACTCGCGGGCGCCAGGATTGGCCGGCAGCCATCGTTGGCCTGATTGCTGGGAATGTAAAAATAGAACATCAGGTACTTACATAAAGTACCTACACCCTGACAGGGAAACCAACGGATCGTAGAGGCACGGCCAGTCAGCCCCGGGACACCATCGACGCGTTGCGCCAGGCCTGGCTGACATTCTACAATCCTTCCTAGCGCATCATCACCATCATCATCCCCAACTCGCCTCTGCATCATACGGCTTCTGACAGTTGCTCGTACCACCACTGGAATCAATATATGTTAGCTCTCTCGACATCATCCCGTCATGACTTAGTTCAGCCCCCGATCTTGGTCTATGTCGCCTTCCTTTCACTCACTAGGCACGCTGATGGAATTACTGCTTCATCGGATTCTACCTTGTAGTACTGAGCAGCTCAGCTGGGTGCCTCCTACGCACGAATGGGTATAATGACCATGATCCTGAATAGTCTGATGTGCACGGAGTCAAGCATTTATGAACGTTGACTTCAATAATATCAACCATCACCACCGAATGTAGTTCTCCAGTGTTTTTCTTTTCCTTTTTTAGATTAGCATAGTGAGATCCAAAGTGGCGAGCATCGCATGAGTCCCTCCGAGGACGAAGTCGCATTGCGCATAACAAACTTGACTTCGTTGCAGACTAGCAACTCATGGATGCAGCCTAGATGAAACATGACGTTATTTGACTTGAAGTCGATTTGCGTACTTCTCACGTCGGAAAAGTGAGTAGAATGACTTCGACGATGTTTATGCGAAATAGTACATGCTGCGCCGCATGTATGTAGAGAAGCAGCGGCCATTGCGCTTATCGAATGTCCACCCGTCACAAACAGTGGTATTCAATTGGCAAGTGAAAAAGATTCCCTGAATTACTAGTGTGAAAATAATGATTTGAAAAATCAAACAGCCTGATGCGCCGTCGCTCGACATGCTTGAAAGTCCCGATAGCCACTTCAATTTCATACCCAACGCCTGCACCGCTTATTCGCCAACCATGTGTCCCATACAGCCATTTTCTGCAGCATCTCATATACAGATTCCATAAGCCACAATTCAATCACTGCGAGGCCGCAGCTGGCTTGCTCCTTGGTGTGAGCGAGACATGCGCGCCAGATCGGCTACTTGTGACCAGCGCCACGTTCTCAACCCATTTCTCGTCAGGATTGATGCAGTCGATAGATTCAAACTCCTGCACCAAACGCACAACCACATACGCGGCGTTGGTGAGGGCATACTGCTGCCCAACACAGATGCGTGCGCCTCCATTGAACCTGCGTGAGAGTGGTTAGCCATCTTCAGTCCACAGCATCACAGTAATTCGATCCTCACGGAATGCACGCCCAACCAGGACGGAAACTGCTGTCATTCCACCGATCGGGGTTGAACTCTCCGGCGTCGGGTCCAAAATACGCGGGCATGCGGTGCATCGACCACACGTGATAGTTGACCAACTGGCCAGCCCGTACGTGAACGGGAGACCGTCCGTCGGGCCCGCCACCAGTAGGAAGGGTTGTGTCTTTAGTCGCCATGCGGGAATTGAAGGGCACCACGGGATACAGGCGCAGACCTAACCCAATAATTAGCGAAACGAGCAGAATGGCGATTTCTGACCACGTACTCTCATTCAGAACGTTTCGGACGTATTTGACATTTCGTAGCTGTTCATAGTCAGGCACGGCACCTCCGAAGGTGTCATCCACCTCTGCGCGCAACTTGGCCCAAATATCTGGCCGGCGGGCGAGCACAAAGAATGTGTTGCTCAACAGAGCCGCTGTTGTGTCTCGCCCAGCAAGCAAGACGTTGAGTGTCTCGTATCGCAGCTGCATCGGATCACGTATTTCCTTAGCAAGTTCGTCAAGAAACACGTATTTCTTCTTTTCATTAGTGGAAGGGTCCTCTCCGATGGCAGACTTCTTTTCCGCGCCGGCCAAGAAGCCGGTAATGATCTCGTCCATGATGGTATGGACGGTTTCACAGGCTTCCTCGAAACGGGTTTTCTTCTTGCCCTTGAGTAGGGATTGAAGCCACGCAAACGGCCGGATGAAGGGTTGCTCGCGAAGGCCATTGATGTGCACGCGGCCCTGGGCATAGTCAAAAGCTTCCATGAATTTTACATGTGTAGAGTCAGGAGAGGCTAGGAGGGTACGGAAAGATCGACCTAAGAGAAGTTCGGTTGCGGAATCTAAAGTCAAACGGAAGAAAAGGGGTTGGAGGTTGACATCGACTCGGCCAGTGTGCCAGTGAGGCTGTGGCATCGCAGTCAAGAGGTCTTGAACGTGTCCCTCGAAACTAGAAAGATCAGATACCTGAACCTTGGTGAAAGTAGGTCGAACCAAAGACTGCGGATATACATGTTAGCGAATAGTCTCTGCTGTGATACTGGCTGCATAATCGCTAGATTGGATTATATGAAAAGAGAAAAACTTACCCTCGAGTGTTCCCAGCGATGGCCGTCGTTTGTGAATATTCCAGGTCCTATGATGGGGCCAAGTAATCTCATGCGCCGAGGCCCGAGGTCGAATTCCTTAAACTGCGTTGCTAGAATCGCCTTGATGTTCTGAGGGTCGACGGTGAAGATGGTAGTGCGACCTAGAGATGAGGCCTGGAACGTTGTCCCGATGGTGGTGAAGCGGCGGAACCACATGTCCAGCCAAGTGCTCGAATTCCATGCCTTGGCGACTTCGGTGACGTTCTCTACGCCGATGATGTCCTCGAATTGGCGCAACTTGGGTGGAGGTTCGCAGCCATGCTTCGCGGCGAAGGTTCGGTTGTGTATCGTCCTCCTAAACCAGCGGTAGGCGGCCAGGAGGAGTAGGCCAAGGGCTATGAAAGAGGTGGATAGCATTTTATTCGCATTCACGATGTTCGACGCGGTAATGATGGGCAGTCGTTGATGACCATGGGCTTGCTTGTGGTAATAAAGCATTATCTCGAGGGCCAAGCCCATGCCGTGGCATAGTAAGCTTGGCCACCTCTTGGTGAACATGCCATAACATCATCCCATGGCATGGCATGCTGAAGGCTGCCGATCGGTACTTGGCAAGCACGCAGAGCAGGCCGTCAGCCAATGCTGACAGTGACGTTCGCCGGTTTAAAGAGAACGAAACCCGCCCGTGGCGAGGAAGGCATGCCGACAGTGGACCGGCTTGAACATCTCGGAAGCCGGAGGGCCAGACACGGACGGTGGCAAGCGGTTGACTATGAACGCTCATGGTAGTGGAGTTGTGCTGATGTTGGGTGACTTGACTTGTACCTATGTCAGGAGGTGGAAGAGGTTGAATGGATGTCCCAAAGTGTGTACCCCCCCGGTGTAATGCTGTAACCTGGACTGGAGTCCGCCTGAACGGCCAAGGCGCCCACTGCAGCAGCACTAAGGCGGGGCTCTGAAGACCTCGAGCTAGGTACCATGACACGCTCTGAAAACGCCTGCCCAGGACCACCACCATTAGGTACTGGAGAGCCTTACCAGTACCATGGCCTCCGAAGATTCCTCAATTAGGTAGTCACTCCGGCCATGGGCTGGATCAACCCGGTTTACAGAAGGTACTATACGGCCCCAACAGTCTAGGTTTGAACGACACGACAGACACGATGTACCCGTCTCCTTCTCTACACCTACCGGTACCGAATACATACAGAGACCAAATGCAGTATCTTTGTACGAGCGCAATGGGCGTTCGTGCCTCGTAGTAGATAGGGTAGGAGAAATAGCCTGCTAGGGTCGGAAGGGCGTCGATCAACCACTACCTTCCTGCTTCCTCTCCACCTACGCCTCGGGAAATGAAGACGAGTTATTCTTAGCGGCCGTGGAGGAGTGTGAGGTTGGTGCTCGGTATGAGATCATCCAGGGCGTCACCTAGGACTCTGCCCAGGACCACAGACGCTAGGTAGATGGCGAGCTGTGCTATGGAACACTTCCCCAGGCTGCCCAGGGCATGGCTGACCGCCGTGGCAAGTCATCTGTAAGTAGGGCTACGGGGCTGACAGCTCTGCGTCTCGGCGGGTTGAGCCACGCCCCGCGACCGAATCCTGCTGCCCCATTAGGCAATGCTGGGTTCGCCGTCCACGTTGCCAGTCATACAGCTGCGCCTGTTCGCATCGCTATGATATCCCCTGGTCCTGCTCAATCTGGATGATTCTTACATACCTTCTTTACCATGCTTCCTTTTATTCTGTAACACGCACTCATTTTCTACGTTGTATACCCTCTCGTTTCTCATTGTTCTGTCCGGATCGCCGTCTGGGTATCTGTCGGTCTACAACTGGTTCTAGGTAGCTACCGACTCGGGGCGGATTTGCACACGTACCGGTATAGGCCCAGCGAAGGAAAAGGTCATGGTCGGAACAGGCTTTCAACGGCGGCGAGGACAGCATGCCTTTCCATACCAGATTGAAAGACGCGAGTCCTCCAACCGGAATACCAATCCTCACGGCTTAGAGGCACACCTAGAGATACCTGCATATTCCTCGACATGGACAAGTGTGTCTGCTGGACTACCTCCCAATCCATCTTTACACGAGGGCTCCGCCGAGAAAACCAGTTCACGATGGTGGAGAGGGGGTGAAAAGGCAAGGGAAAAGGAACCCTCTCCGAAGCCGAGGGAGGGCCAGAGGCCTATATCCGCCGAGGAAAATGCCAATTTTCTCAGCAAGCTCACATTCGGTTGGATATCAAAACTATTATATGTAAGTCTCATGTCATTTTTCCCACTTGCGGTTCTAACCGTATACCACAGCAAGGCTACCAAAAGCCCCTTCAAGCAAAGGATGTCCCGGTCTTGAACGGTGCCCGACACGCTCACGCACAAGGTGATCTTATCGTGAGCGCATTCAAAGCGAATACCAAACGTGGGGACAAGTACCCCTTGTTTTGGGCGCTATATGAATATCATAAGACAAAATTCTGGATCGCCGGCATCTGCCGCTTCTTGTCTGATATTCTTTTGGTGTGTATACCTTATACCCTCCGTTATCTCATTCAGTTTGCCATCGATTCCTACATCGCCAACCTCAGGGGGGAGATTGGCCCGCCGGTCAATCGGGGCATTGGTCTCCTCGTCGGAATTGTGATTATGCAGATCCTCCAGAGCTTCATTTTACAACATCATGTATACCTCGCTACTACCATTGGCGGCCAGTCTCGGGCTGTCCTGATCAAGGCGATTTTCGACAAATCTGTCCGATATCTGGGACGTGGGAAAGCGCCCCCTATAGAGGGTGTGCCAGAAGACCCAACCAAGAAGCTGAAGGGGGTTAAAGACAAAGGGCTTTCTGAAGAAGATGGCTACACAACGGCACGCGTCACGGCTCTGCTTACGGTTGACTCGTCCCGAGTGGACCATGCACCAGCAGCGCTTCATATCCTCTGGACCGCTCCACTGGCCTTGACCATGACATTTGCACTATGTAAGTTGCACACTCTGTTCTGCTGCCAGGAAACTCAAGCTGTAGAGACTGACCGAATTGAAGTGATTGTCAATATGCAAACGAGCGCCCTGGCAGGCTTCGGTCTCATGGTTCTAGGATTCCTGATCCTGATCGGCACTGTCGGTGTGCTCTTCAAGCAGAGACGTGTCATTGACCGCCTGACAGACTCACGGGTTTCGATGATCCAAGAAGTCCTGTCATCCATTCGCCTAGCCAAGTACTTTGGATGGGATGAGCAGTTCGCGGACAGGATCGAGGCTATACGAAACCAGGAAGCCCGGGGCCTCCATCGATATCTCGTAGGGCGAAATATCGTTACGTCCCTCTCAGCATCGCTCCCGTTTTTAACCGCCATGATTTCGTTTGTTACTTACGCACTGACTCATGACGGACTTTCGCCTGCCATTGTATTCTCATCTACAGCCCTTTTCAATACACTTCGCATGCCTCTGTCCTTTCTGCCTGTTTGCATTCAGGCCACGTTCGACAGCTGGTCTGCCCTATCGCGTATCCAGGAATATCTGCTCACAGAGGAAATGGAAGACTATCCGTTACGACCAAGTTTGGTTCCAGCCGTCGAGATTCGTCAAGCGGACTTCACATGGGACCATCGCAACCCAGACAAGAAGGAAATCAAGGACGACGAGTCAATCGCCTACTCGCTTCCTGTCAGTGAAAACTTGAAGTCGACATTCTCCTTGCTGAACGTCAACCTATCCATCAAACGCGGAGAACTTCTTGCAGTTATCGGAGGCATCGGCTCCGGCAAAACGTCCCTTCTGTCGGCCATTGCCGGTGATATGCGCAAGACATCGGGAAGCGTCGTTTGGGGCTCTTCCATGGCGGTGTGTCATCAGAACCCCTGGATCCAGAACACGACAGTCCGCGAGAACATCTTGTTTGGGCTTCCATTCGAACAACGATGGTATCGTACTGTCATACAAGCCTGCTCTCTGGCTCGCGACCTCGATATTCTCACAAATGGGGATGCTACAATAGTTGGTGAGCGCGGCTCTATCCTGTCCGGAGGCCAGAAACAGCGAATTAGCTTGGCTCGTGCCATGTACTCGCGGTCAGATCTCGTTTTGCTCGATGATCCTCTCAGTGCTGTTGACGCCAATGTCGGCCGAAAGATTATGGATGAGGCTCTGTGTGGTCAGATGACTTACCGAACACGAGTGATGGCAACGCACCACCTACACCTGCTGCCTCGAGCGGACCGAATCGTCTGGCTCGACCAAGGCGAAATCCGGGCCATTGATACGTACGCGAACCTCATTGCCCGCGATGCAGAGTTTGCTCGGATGATGGAAGAGTCTCGAGGGAGTCAGTCGAAGCTGCAACCGACAAGCATCGACGACAAGCGCCTCAGTGTGAAGCGGAACAGTGCAGTCATGAATAGACGCAGTGTCATCGATAACCGCAACAGTTGGGTCGTGCCCGACTGGATGCATAACACAGAAGATGATGGTCATCAAGAGGACAAACTGATGCAGGACGAAGATCAAGAGAGCCATGCGGTGACCTGGAGGGTGTATGCCTCTTTCCTCGCCTCAAATAGCAGCACATTTCTTGTCGTGGCCTGCTTCCCCTTCCTCATTGCCGCTCAAGGGTGTAGTCTCATGACAGCGCAATGGTTGGCCTGGTGGAGTTCGAACAGATTCGACCTCCCAAGATCTATTTACATTGGTGTCTATGCCTCACTTGCTATTGGCGCCTTTGTATTCCTATATATTTTCAGCGTCTTGGTTGCTACTTGCTGTATCAGCTCGAGTCGAACCATGATGAATAAAGCCATCAGACGCGTAATCAGAGCGCCCGTCGCGTACTTCGACACGACACCTCTAGGACGTCTTCTCAACCGCTTCTCGAAAGACGTCGAAACCATGGACTTCTCCCTTACTGAAGCCACAAGACTCTACCTTCACTCGCTGGCTGGTATCCTAGGCATTTTTACCATGATCATTGTCTACTTTCAATGGGTATGTACTTACTGAGCCTGCAAAAATCTTTTGTTTAAGCTAACGATGAAATTAGAGTGCCATTGCCATTGGCGTTCTTCTTGGCCTGTTGGTGGTTTTGGGGCATTACTACCGTCGCTCCGCTCGCGAGGTCAAGCGCCACGAAGCTGTCTTTCGATCAACTGCTTTCGCGCGCTTTATCGAGGGCCTTACGGGAGTTCCGACAATTCGAAGCTACAAGACACACGACACCTTTTCCGAGACGCTTTGTCATTCCATTGACGACATGAACAGTGCAACATTCCTGAGTAGTGCTATACAGAGATGGCTCAACCTGCGACTGGACCTTCTGGGCGTTGCGTTCCTGCTCGTCATGGGTATCTTCGTCATAGTCGACCGTGATACCCGGAACCCTTCCACCTCTGGGTTGGTGATGAGCTTGACCATCAACGCCATTCAAGTTCTTCAAGTAGTGGTGCGCGAGTGGGCTGACGTCGAAAATGCCATGAACTCCACAGAACGTATTTACTCGTACGCGCACAGCGTTCCACAAGAATCGGACATCACAACCGAACTCACCCAGGCGGAGCCAGCCCCCTTTTCCTGGCCCCGAGACGGCGAAATCACCTTTTCGAGTGCGAGGATGAGATATCGTCCTGGCCTTCCCGAGGCCTTGAAAGGACTCAACATGACCATACATGGCGGTGAGCGTATGGCCATTGTCGGCCGCACGGGGGCCGGCAAGTCGTCCATCGTCAATGCACTCTTCCGCTTGACGGAGCTCTCCGGTGGTCACATCGAGATCGATGGCCAGGATATATCCCGACTTCGCCTTCAAGACCTACGGAGCAAGTTGTCCATCATCCCACAAGACACGACGTTGTTCTCGGGGACGGTACGCACAAATCTCGACCCCTTTGATACGCTCTCAGATGCAGAACTCTGGGGTGCAATCCGTACAGCGGGCCTCCAAGACGCGTTGCACCTCAGCGACGTGGTAGAAGATGAGGGCGCCAACCTATCTCTCGGTCAGAAGCAGTTGTTGGCGCTGGCGCGTGTCTTAGTGCGCCAGAACCGCATTGTGATCTGTGACGAGGCCACAGCGGCTCTCGATCCCGAAACCGACGAGCGAATACAAAAGACTATGCGGACAGCTTTCGCCGACAAGACGGTAATCTATATTGCACACAGGCTTCGAAGCGTTTTAACGTTCGACCGTATATGTGTAATGGATCATGGGCAGGTTGCCGAGCTTGGCACGCCTATGGAGCTCTTCGAGAAGAAGGGCGGTATCTTCAGAGATATGTGCATTCGTGATGGCATCACGAAGGAGTTGGTAATACTGGCTGCCAAAATTGTGAAGGAGCAGCCGTCGAGGACGTTCATACAGCCTTTCGGGGAGCCCTTTGAGCAGTCCTTTGAACAGTTCTTTGCGCAGTGGTTCTGATATGAAAGTGGGCGGCGTTCCTACTTAACAGACGACAACATCAGGGTGGTTGATACGATGATGATCTGATTTAGAATGTGGGAGTTTCGGAGTTGGAAGCAAGGAATGCCTCCCAGTCCATGCCCTGGAAAGCAACTCCGACAAAGCTCGCGAGGATAAGTCTTCTGGCTACAGAGATACTTACATACCCGGTCCAGTGTTCATAATTGTATAGTACTATAAGTAAAAACATCTTCCAACACACTTGAGAGAGCGAGAGCTACGCATAGGTATGGTGACTCCCATTGTGCACGCATGTGGAAACACTCTGTACTTCGCCTGATATCGGCCCCGGAGTAATTGAAGTGAGATTCCTCAATGTCCCAATGAGAACGTCCTGCCTTGACCTTTTGAGAAACAACTAGATCACATGGCCTCATCGAGGTTGAATCACCCAGTTCGACAGTAACTGTGTCAACAAATGTGAATACTGTGTGGGAATGGACAGCTGGAGGGGTAGAGACCCGACCAGAGGGGTCGGCCTTTACATCATCACAGGTAGCCGCCCACGCGCATTGGATGGGAACGATCGCGTCGATCCAGATTCTACTCTAGTGAAGCTCACCAAGTTATCGCCGTATCCAAGCGTGCAATTGGTGGCTATCTCTATCTCCTGGGCTAGTGATTCCATAACACCAATCTTCGAGACCATGGCCTCTTCACCGCTCAGAATCGCTGTCATACCGGGTGATGGTATCGGCACCGAGGTGACACCCTTTGGGGTACGCTGCCTGCAAGCCGCGGCCCAATCTTTCAAGATCGCGCTCGAGTTCGAGACTTTCGACTTTGCCAGCTGCGCCTACTATCAAAAGCACGGGGATAGTGAGTTGTTTGAACTGCGGTTTACTGGTTTCACTTCTTTTGGTGGACCATCTCTACGAACGTGTCTTAGACCTATCTTGTAGTCAACGCGGCTTACCTTGGAGCAATTCTAGAGGTCTCGTGGGCGAATTTGGCACTGACTGTCCTGTCTTAGTGTTGCCCAAAGATTGGAAGGAGACACTGCAGAAGTTCGATTGCATCTACTTTGGTGCCGTGGGGATGCCTGACCTGGTGCCCGATCATGTCACTCTCTGGGGCAGTCTTCTCAGATTCCGTCGCGAGTTTGACCAGTACATCAATTTGAGGCCATGCCGCCTGATGCCCGGTGTTCCGTGTCCGCTGGCAGGCCGTAAGCCCGGCGACATTGACTTTTGGGTGGTTCGAGAGAACACCGAGGGCGAGTATAGCTCCATCGGTGGAAAGATCTTCGAGGGCACCGACAGAGAGACTGTCGTCCAAGAGACAGTCATGACGAGAACCGGCGTGGACCGAGTACTTCGCTATGCCTTTGAGCTGGCCCAAAGCCGTCCGCGAAAGCGACTCACGAGTGCGACTAAGAGCAACGGTATTAGCATTACCATGCCCTACTGGGACGAGAGGGTTCGAGAAATGGCACGCCACTACCCCGGCGTCGATGTTGACAAATATCATATCGACATCCTCACCGCGCACTTCGTGCAAAAGCCTGATGGTGAGTATATTGTCTCAGACAAACCGAAGCATTACCAGACAGATTTCTTGGTTTTTTTTTTTTTTTTTTTTTTTTTTTTTTTTTTTTTTTTTTTTTTTTGTTGGGTTTTTTTTTTTTTTTTTTTTTTTTTTTTTTTTTTTTTTTTTTTTTTTTTCAATGTAAACAGCACGTAAAGTCCATGAGAGAGAGAAAATTTGAAATGACACACCGACCTTTCCAAGGTATTGTACGATGTGGTTCTCAGTCAAGTGCCTTAAAGCAAACATTGTGATAGGCTGTTCCGACGCAAACAGGTACCGAAGTAGACAAAAACCTTGCGAGTAATGAGTTTACTATCAGCCTGACTGCCTGCTGTCGACTTACAAAAGCTTTGATAGATCAGTAAACACTTGTGAAACGTCCAGATGTCCTACACTGGCACACGTCAACCGTCGTCACCCCAGATAGTCGGCAAGTACAGGGGGCTACTCTGTTTCAAAAGAATGCTGTTCGGGCGGACTTGATGGGCCAATCGCAACAGGGGCCCCAACAATAGCAGACTCGTGATATACATTTATATGATCATGAGTATTCGACAAGAACAAACGAGGCGGTTATCTAAAGTCGAAGGATTGTAATAGGGCCACGCCGCCGAAAAGGCCTGGCAATGGAAGATTCATGAACAAAATGTTTCCTCTACAATTCGACTACCTGAATAATATACAGCAAAGTGTCCCTCCATCGTTGGTTGATGTTTGGACCATTCGTCGTGTTTTCTTCGCTCTGAGCAGGTGTGGTATATCTCTATCGGAGAACAAGACCGTGTAAAATCTTCGTTTCACCATGTATTATTGCTGCCGCCGTGGGACGGGCATATGGCCTTAGCTGCGAAGCATTTCCCTCCAGGCCTGATCCTCGATGTAAATCTCGCGCCGAAGTTTGAAGGTCGTTTGTGTGTAAGCACCCGCCGCCGGCTAATATGGGTGTAAAGGAGAGGACAATGAGTAAGGGAGGTTTTGCCTCTACTAGCATAAACCGATGGGCAAATCCTATCGCGCCCAACCAAGTGTATTGTTCCCTACACCTCAATACAAATAACGCCAGAAGATCGTTGGGTCGATCGTCCAATGTTTAAGGAACCCCCCAAGAAACGCCGTCGATGCCGAGGGAATAGAAAATGATACAAGCGGGAATCATTCATCATGAATCTGCGATGTGGTCGGTCATGCATCTCATGCATTGGTAACCTAGCACCCCAAGTTAGTCAAACCCGTCTCAGGCAAACGAATTGTCTGGTTTACATACCCTCAGAATCCTGCGAGAGTAGTCTTGGTTGTCGGCAATGCTGCCATCGCTCAATCGTCGGTTCATGATTGGGTCCATACGAGCGTCTGACATAGAGAGACCACCACTACTGCTCGGGGGCTTGCCGTTGCTGATGAATGCGTTGACAGCTTGGTTTCGCCTGTGTTCCTCTTCGATCTCATCGTTGCGTCTTCGTCGCATGTACCAGAAAAATCCTCCTGCAGCGGCACCGACAACAACGACTGCAACAACGACACCGACTGCAATCCCGGTGGTGTTGGTGCTACCGCTGGAGCTGTCCGCACCAGACGTGGGAGTTGAAGTCACAGTTTCGATTTGATCTGCATTCAGGTCAGTATAGAGTGGTGAGATAAACGGGGGAAATTGAGGAGCGTACCAGCCGCTGAAGTGGCTGCAGTAGTCGAAGAGGTCGTCGAGGAAGAGCCCGCGCTGCTGGAGCTTGAGATATCTTCCTCTGACTCACCAACAGCAACCTGAACGCCCGTATTGTAGACCGTATAAGTACCAAGGCCACCACCTATTATATGTATTAGCTAAGAATGTGGAAAGACTATTTGGTTTGATCGTACAAGCTTGCGTATCGTAACCAGGGCAGGGTTCATTGCATTTGGAATCGTCCACTAGATTTTTGGAGTTGGGATACTGATCTCCGCAATAACAGGTCTCGGAGTATGAGGCAGCGACAGGTTTCTCAAGAGTCCGACATATGGTGGCGCATTTGCCTTGAGAGTTGAACTCCTGCACACTATTCTTGGTCAATTCACCGAGGGAATTATAGCATCCGTGAACGGTGTCGGTGCCCTTGACCGGATCAGATGCTGCTACCTCGAGGTTATCGGCCGAGGACAATGCCGCGAATGCCAGTATGGCCGCAGCGGCAAATCGTCGAAGCGACATATCGTTGTTGTGAAGGTTATCGAATTGAAGAAAAAATGAACGACGAAAATGAAAGGCCGGATAGGTCCGAATCCCTCAACCCGATCAACGACTCGAGAGTATAGTTCTAGGATTTAGCTATTGAAGGTTATGATCTCCTCTAGGGAGGTGGTGTTTTGGTTTTCTCGGTGATTTTGTTTGGGGGGGCACAACAACGCTTCCTGTAGAATGTCGGGTGTGAGTCAAACGGCCGGACTCATTTAAACGCAAGAGGTTGTGTGCTTTGATGCAGTTGTCGTATTGACCTGGGCAGACTGACGTTGGCTCGTGGTGTTTGTTTCTTTCAATGCCGCAGGCTCAAAGACGCAACAATAGACAGCGAAGTCAATGACTTGGTTGCGTCCTTTCTCATTCGATGTTCCCCAATTTGCCGTTCGGTATGGCGTGAACCACAAGTGATTGTTTAATCGAGTCGGGATAGAGGACTCGGATGGACGATGAGTTCTGGGTTAGGATCTCGGTTGTTTGACAGAAAGAGCGTCGACGATTAGGGCGACGGGGATGGTCTTATGGCAGTTGCTGGTGGTATTGCTGTTTATTCGCAGGCCAGACCGAACAAATAGCGCTGCGGTGTATCAAGAGGGCGGGAAAGACGACGAAACCACAAAACGAGAGACTGGATTGTCGAGATCACAGATGATCAGACGATGGAAATGAGTGGACTGCTCGTAAAGTGAATGAGCGGAAGAGGGAGCGTGTGTTGGGTAGGGGGCGGGAGTGGGAATGGGGTTGTTTTTGCTGAAGGGGGAGAGTGGAAAGGAGGACGGGCTCGGGATGGGCTGGTTCGGCTTGTCTGGCCTGTCCGGGTTATCCAAAGGACGCAAGGTTGGCAGCGTGGATGCATCGGCTTGGGGCAGGCTTGGACACGCTCTGGGCGTGGTCAGGGCTTGAACACCGGGCCAATATCATCTGCAGCTGGCAATTTCAGCAGTAAGCAGGTACCTAGTAGTCGGCAGACACCCATCCAGGAGGCTTATTAGGCTATGTTTAGGGGACGCCAACACTCACACGCGCATCTTGCAGTGCACCACCTCGGTTATCCGAGTAGGCACCTCTCCACCGCTCTAGCCTCTTTTGTACAGGAACAGGAACATGGAAAGAAGTGGAGGCAGCTCATTTGCTGTGGGACGACGTTTTGCTGCAAGCGAACAGAGGGGGAAATTGCGGCAGACCAGGGAGAGGGCGATGGTGCGGGTGCACAGAGACGGTAGGTACATACTATCACTTGCTGTATTGAATCTATTCTCGTCCTGCTCTGCACTACCCGGTCCATCTCCCCGTCGAGGTCTCGTTCCATTGTCATTACTCCCAACATGTTGGTTTCAAAGCCCAAATGGCCGACAGTATCATCAGAACCTCTTATGTTGTGGCCGCAGGACGCGACGGGACCTGGCTGTTTGGGTGCCGATGGATCGCTGGTGGTTGGTTCGTTTCCTCGTGCTCCAACCTGCCCCGACTTGCCCCTGACACCATGGCCGCTTTAGGCAATCATTCCATCTTTAGTGCCACAGAACCTTGTCCGCCTACATCCACCACTGGCCAATGACGCGACTTCTCGAAGAGCCACCCTCTCAGCCCCCGAGCTATGATTGGCCATTTCATCAACCCAAGGGCAAAGGAAAAGAAAGGAGTGATCATTTCATTGCCCTTTTCGCCAGCGTGCTGCTGCCACTCCATTCCCTCCGTATTATCCTGCACAAAACTGTAATGTACGGTACCTATATGGTAGTATCATAAAGCATAATCGACTTGTTTGATCCCGCCACCGTATTACCGTACTACCACAGTAAGGTCACCTTTATATATGTACATGTCAATGGTGTTGGTAAGGTATCAATAGACAGCGTTCAGTCTTATGTGTTAGTGCTTAGGCCCCTTCACGGTTAGGCATGATCGTCAGGCACGACCAACCTTAGCCCTGAACAACTCACACCATATATGTACTGTAGATGTCAGAGTGCAATACATCGAGGAAGGAAGCAATGCGATCGTGAAGTATTTTATCAATCAGATTTAAATGTGTGGCCTCTTGACTTCCATCCTGCGGCTAGCGTACCTAATGCAATAACCAAGTACCGTGTATCCTGTGTTTCTTCCTGCCACGCCAATCCAACCTGCCACACGCCGAGGGCTCTAAGCATTGCCAGATTTATTGCCCTGTTAAGGACCTTCCCTGTACGCGCACGTGAAATCCTAACATTGGTCTTGTTCCCAGCTACCCATCCACCTTGCCCAGCCTCTGCCCAGGCAACCGCCCTCACTGAGATGTAGACAGGCCACATGACTGAAACACATAATACATCCAATCAGCCAACCATCTTCTCTAGATGTCCGGTCATGTTCAAAATGTGAGAGGCTCAACCTATGTCGCCGAGCCCTTCCCTAGGTTCGCTATAGAATGTTCGTGACTTCTCATCAGAGGAGCGTGGGGGTATATGGAATTTGGAAAGATCCTATACATTTCACTTTGCCAGAATGGATTGAACCGTATTGTACGATATGGTCACTGGCACTCGCAGGCAAAACCTGATGTCGTGTCGAGCATTGATTTGCGAACCTTTTTATGCAACTTAGGTATCATCTGCTACACTCAACAGTCACTACAGATACTGAGCCAGCAAACCGCCAAGCCAGACTCGAAACAAAGCCCATCGCACCCAACAGTCCACCCGCGCAGGAAGAAGCAATTGCAGCAATAGAGACAGTCTCATTTATTACTCGAGGAAAAACTCTTTGTATACTGTCTGTCGATTTCTGCCCATTTGTGGTGGCCCAGCCAACCGTCTAAGCTTCGCCGAGGAACAAATGGCACAACAGAAGAATTCAACCCCGAAAGCCGATAAAGTAGTAAATGTTTCATTGGAAGGATGGTCAAGTTCCCGTGCGATTCGACTTGACACTGGCAGGTAGGTAGCTAGCTTACTTATGCTCTCTTCGAAGGTTACGTCTCGCTTACGGAGGGGGGAAAGTCTCTTTTCTGAGCCTGCGGAAACCACCGTGCAGGATCAAGCACATGGATCTAATCCGTTGGGCCTCATGTGCCCAGACTGAAGTTTCTCACTTTCAAAGGGCGAAAGGCTCTGCACTGCTTGCTCGCGCTGGATGTACGCTGGAGTTGCAATTGGAGGCTGTTAGCACACCGCAAGGCCATGAACAGCCCCAGCGGCCCCCAAGGCGGGTTGCCAGCGTCAGAGCCAGGCCAAATTAGGAAGTAAATAACACTTAAAAAGACGACATAAACCAGAAGTCATACAATATCCACCTGCTTGTCTTACGCCGTTCAAGTGGCTTGCGTAAGTCGCCAAGGTCGATATCCAGATCTCACGACGATACGACAAACCGGTCCTACAAGATAGGAACGACAAATAACACAATCATTGTCTTTGATGACAATGTCAGATGTCAGACGGGCGTCTGCACTACAACGTACATAAGCGAGGAGCAGCGACAGCAAAATTTTTCCATCCGCATCCTCCGTGCATGCGCTTGGGACCTCGCATATTTGCTTGAATGAATTTGAATTGATTGTGGGAAACACAGCCTCACCGGCTTCCACAGTCTATCTCGTGTTATTGCCTTGCCAAGCCTGCCTTACATACCTGGTCAAGAAAATAGCAATTCGTCGGCTACCTACATTACGACGTATTCGTCATCGAGACCATCTGACACCACTCACGAACGAGCGATCAGGTCAGACTGCAGCGCACCTACACAGTAGGCCGCGCCTGGCGATCCACAATCAGAACAACGTTCACACACTTCGAGCTTTTCGGGATTTCCAAACATATTTATATCTTGAATGGTTTGATGATCGGAGGAGCCTGCTCCGATGCACGATGCAACCCAGGTATCAAGGCAATTGAAGCCATACCTCCGTTCTGGTGACGCGGTCCCTGTGGTATATTCGTCAAATTCATGGTGACTGTCTCTGTTTTCGTGACTAAGTATGGAACTTGGGCTTGGTTAACTCCAGGTCAGGGGAAAGACTGCGTCAATAACTGAGCCGGATCCATCGGGTTACCTAAAGTACAGACTGTCCTTGTAGCGAGAAGTTCTAGAGCGTCGTGCGGAGTAGTTTATCACGCAGCTTATCAGGATCATCAATCTTCATGTACATAAGTGTTGCTAGAGACTAGCCAGTGGTCCAGATCGAAAGGTCCCCGGAAACTTGCATCGACTTTACATCGCTGTCGCACACCTGCATTAGAAGGCTGCAGCTCCCTTTAACGATAATTCCGGTAGCAGCGGCATTCGCAATACAACGTGCAACGGCTCTCTCCAGCGCTGGCCGCACCTTGGTATTGATCCCCGCCCGTCTAATCCGGAGCCCACAAGTCCCCTATGCCCCGTGCTCTCAAACCCTAGGTAGGGTAGCTTTGCCAGGCTCCGCGCCGCGCAGGTAATCCGCTGTACGATGGGGTTGAGTGCTATGAGGTATGTACTGTGGTAAAGTGGCAATCCTCCAGGCCACTGGCGACGTTGAGGCGTCTCTTAGCTGCGGCTTAGGTGCGCAATGGTAGATTACAGGAGGATGTCATGGTTGAACATGTGTGCAGGCTCCACGCAGACGCGGAAAATGATGGGAGTCTGCAATTTTGGGCCAGAGGCAGCCAACGCACGGTGCCGGAAACTAAGTAAGCTCCCCAACCAGATAGTGTTCGTGAATTCAATACCTCCTTCCTCTGCCAATATCTACCTCCTACATAGGTGCTGTGGTACCCAATACAGTGATTTGAGATTGAGATGTCATCATGCGCATCACAATGGATTAATCCCGGAGACACTCAACGTCAATACAAATGACTAACCTGTCTCACAGCCCGGCCATGTCTACCTTTTGATGAATCCAGACGTCGAGTTGGAGCTACATATTTAGGGGATTCACTCATCAATGGTGTTCCACGTGATCTCTCTTGCCTAGTCGTCTCCTTTGCGTCTGATGAACAGTTTCTTCATCCGGTCTACGTTTTCAGACTGGGGATCTTGGATATGAGACAACGAAAACTCAATCATACATCTGACAAGAACAGGGGGTGGCTCAAATGTCGACGAGCTTCCGCTGGGGAGCGAATACATAGATAGAGTAGGTATGACCTTCACTGGACTCAGAAATGACGAGAGAGGCTGGGGAGCAGCGGGTGATGATCGTTTCGGTATGATCAGGAAATCTGATCCATTTGAACAGTCCCCTAGATGTTCACGGCGATCTGCGTGGCATTTCCTTCCGCGCAGCTATTCTGTCCTGCCTCCCTCATTGATGTTTAGAAATTTCTCAGAATACTTCGTCCTCTTCGGTGCTGGAGGCAAAGAGCCGCCGGCGCCAGCCGAGGAAGAGCGCTCTCTGCCGGCCGTCTTCTCATGGAGAGGTACAGGCGTTAGGGCGAATAATATGCAATGTTATTCGTGCATGATCGTGCGTGGATTCTCCATCAGAGCCCTGCCTTGACCTGTCGCCCTGTAAGCAGCATCGTTGCCTCGTGTACCGCAATGGCTTGGGCACCAAAGCAGTTCGACGTGAGCTCTCGAATTCACCAAGGGGTCGAGGTAGATAGTGATCTGCTTCACTATATCTTATGTGTGTGCTTGTCTTTACGCGTCGGCGGATGGGGTCGCTCCCTCGAATATTTCGGAATGCTCTTTAGCGATTCATGCAAATCAGTGCTTAAGATTACAACATGCAGCCTTTGCCGAAAATATGTAGGTAGCCTGCCGTAGAGTTGCGGCCTGCTCTACTGAGTCCAACAAGCATTGCAGCCAGTTCCGCATTTAGACTTTGGTTGCACACCAAGCCGAAACTCTTGCAATTCTGCGTGCCGTAGCCACGCCCGGAGTATTGGTACCGGACTACCACGCCCGAAGGTGACGAGGGGAAAGTCTGGCGCCGTCGTGCCGGCTCGTCCGTAGATAGCAGCATTCTTGGGCTCGTGGCGTCTGCCGACATCATGGCGGCGTGAACAGCGAGTCGGACTGTGTCTTCCTGGTCGAGGTTCCCATTAAAAGCCAGGTCCCCTTCGCCTTCGTACAGATTGAAGTCTTGCGCATTTGGGATAGTCTTCTCGTGATACTTGGCAAGCCGTGACAGCTGATTTAAATCAAATCGACCGGAAGCCCTCGCCAGTTTCAAGTTGGCTATGGTCGTTTACTCAGATAGGATATGCCGTCTGCGTGGTGCTTGGGAGATCTCATCCCGAGCTCCTCTTGAAGTATGAGAGTTCATTGCGTCTCTTGGTTAGAACTCGGATGTTGGTAGAGGACCAGGCTTGAACAGAGCGAAACTTGTATTCGCTTGAATTACAGATGAAGCATATAGATGTGGTAAAGTTACAGATGCAATGAATGGCATCGTATCCTGATGATATACAGTCACTAGGTTGGATGAGCTCGCTGGTGAGGCTTGAGGCGGGGTACTTTGAAACCCCCTGCATAGGAGCTGAATCCTGCGACGAGCTGAAATACGGCGGTTACCACCAACCACGATATCATAGACCGCAATCTAGCTGTCCCGGCAGGTCCTCATCTATATCCAACAGTGTCGAAATGTCTGCGCGGAAGAGCCTTTCGGCTCGTTTCTCAAAGCTCCTACACAAGAGCTCGAGTACCGATCCTTCATCCAACGGCTCATCTGGAAACCGCCTCTGCAACATCTGTAAGGGCATTGACTTTGGCAATGAAAGCGCGGACGGCAAGACGGTCTTCAGTCTAGGATGCCTTGACGACATCGAACGCAGGGCCACATGCCCCTTTTGTGACTTCGTGCTGAGGTCGTTACGAGATGGCAGAATCATTCAGATGCAGGACGTGGAGCATTACCGTTCTCGAGAGGTCCGAGTGTTCAAGTCTGGTCCCCGGAAACTCTCAATTCAACCTTTGCCATCGTTTTCGAATGTGGTCTATCAGACAGACGTGAAGGGGTTTGAGAGGATCGCATCCAATGAGCAAGTCGACTTCGGCATGATCAAAGGCTGGCTCCAGACGTGCCAAACCGAACACGAGAAGTGCCAGCCGTATCTGCCCGAGTTCAAGATCGACTTCAGTTTCTTCAGATGCATCGACGTGATTGACAGACGTATTGTCGCTATACCCATCTCAAGTCAGTACGCTGCGCTCAGTTATAAATGGGGTGACGTCAAACCATTCCTGCTGGAGCAATGGAACAAAGATGACCTTTTCACCGAAGGTGGTTTCGAGAAGCATTGGAACTCGGTTCCTCGAACTATTCAAGATGCCATCGATTTGGTTCGCAGTCTCGACTGCCGGTATCTCTGGGTTGATCAGGTATGTTTGATTCAAGACGACAAAGTTGATATGGGGAAGGGCATCATGGCTATGGATCTGGTATATGAACAATCGTTCTTCACCATCGTGGCCGGTAGCGGTGTTCACGCAGCCTCCGGGCTTCCCGGGGTGAGGCCAGGTTCTCGAACTCACTCGCAGCAAGTATCATGCCATGTGCTTCCCGGAGTCGACCTTGTCCTCCGACATACGATGGAGGATCTCGTCTCAAAATCCGAGTACCACCACAGAGGATGGACGTGAGTTCCCCATGCTGCTCTGAGCTTTCGCAATGCTAACTTTTTCAGGTTCCAAGAATATTATCTTTCTCGGCGAAAACTTATCTTCATTGACGACACTGTTTACTTCAGATGCCACGAGACATCTTGTCAGGAGCTTCACGACGGTTTGCCTGTGAGGCGAGACCCAACTACTGAACAGGGTCAAGCTTTGCACCAACCCAGGGGCGACGTCTTTCATTTACTCGGGCAGCTTCTGATTAAATACTCCACCCGCGACTTGAAGATGGCCAATGACTACATCAATGCCATGGCTGGGGTGTGTCGGCGGTTGGCCGATTACGTCGACTGTCCTCTCCTCTACGGTGTACCAGTGGTTGCCCTTGATTGTTTCATTCTCTTCTACCCGCATACCAGTGGCCTCAAGAGGCGTGATATCTTCCCGAGCTGGTCCTGGTCAGGATGGTTTGGGCAGATTTACTATAACTACGGATCAGGAAATGTGGCCAATTGGATCTCGAAAAATACTTGGATCATTTGGTATCAGCGCACAGAGTCGGGAGAGCTGTGTCCGACTCTTGGAGTTGATGACAGCAAAGTCTCCAGGGCGAGAGAGTTATTCGGATCGCTTTGTGACACCTCGCAAACCGAAGCATCGTCAGACATCGCCAGTGAAGCCTTGAAAAGGCCCTATGCTCTTTTGCAGTTTTGGACAGCATCAGTGCACTTCGCACTCCGCAGAATCGATCAGGACCGGGGAGAGCAGATGATGTGGTCTTTTGGGCTCTATTGGACCTGCACTACTTGCGAAGTACTCGATGAAGACGGCGCAAATCGCGGGTTTGTCACCTTGGACGATCCGCAATCCTCCAATAACAACTACGGAAGCGCTGAGCTGATTATTCTTTCTGCATCCGCGGAAAATCCAACAGGTGCTGGCAAAGTTTCTGATCCTCGAGGAATGGCAGGAGGAGGCGCCTATCTCTGGGTCATGGTCGTCGAGTGGGTAGGCGGCGTGGCGGAGCGGAAGGGGATCGGCAAGCTCCATCGCGGTGCGCTTGCCTCTGCTCAAGCACCGGGACTTACATGGAAAGAAATCATTTTGGCCTAATTGACGCTCGAAAAATAATCTATACTAAGTGTATTGAGATATTACGCATCGTCTGCTTGCGAAAAGTCACAGACATGGCTGCTGTCCGAAGTTGAATCATCACCGAACTTCGAGGGGGGTTGCCTCTGACAGTACCTAAGCTTTCCTTTCACATGGTAAGATCGATAGGCCAATGCGACCCAAGAGTTGGATAATCAAATATTAGATTATATTGATAGTCTTAGCACGCATTCTAGCTGTGGAGTACATGAGTGGTTCGCTTTTGATCGAACTGGGTGTCCCTTGATCTACCTCCTCAAGCAAGTCACTCACCGAATGCAGCTGATTATCTTCATATGCTCTGTAATATAGTTCGAGTCCCCGGGAGATACAGACGCGTGTCCCGATGTGTAACTCGGAAATATCTTTGGCTGTATCCGGCTCAAGCACAAACAATCTTTTCTTTTACTGCTCTTATCACCTCATCATTGAACCAATGTCGCACAATGGCTCATCTAGATTTACACAACAATGGTGATGTTCTACAAAGGACGACTAGAGAGGCACGAATAGCGAGATCTTGCACGACTGGTGTTGGTTCATGGTAGATTGAAATACCTGACCCTAATAATATTCATCGCCCATATTGATGTGCGAATCTTGCCGAGGCTGCCCTGCTGTATCTGGAGCGACAGCCATTGATTCATCATTGGTATTGCTTCTCGAACCCCATCTTTCATTCTTGTGCGCTTAGCACATGGCATTGCAGTCGCTGTCGTAGTGGCATGTGCCCTTCTGTCCAGATGGACGGCTGTTTCTGTCCACAACACAATCAGACTTCCACACCATGGACTCGTTGTTTCGGCATTCGACCTGTAACGGAGTATTAGCACTCATCAATCTGCTCGGGGCATACAAGTGCAAGCTTGCCAAGGCACCATAAGGAGTGCAACCGGACTGGAAGCCTCTGCAAGCATAGTGGATGTTGTCGAGCCAGCAGCTGTACACCGGTGGTGCGTTGGTCGCAGAGACGACGGCCGCCACCACAACCAGGAACATAGCAGAGAACTTCATTTCGGCCACATTAATGTGTTGATATTGTTATTTTTGGGGTTCGGACCCGCAATTCTGTCGTGGTTTTGTCGCGAGGTACCTGGTTTGATAAACAGGTGGGAGTAGAAGAGTGTGAGGTGTGTTGTTGTTGTTGTTGTCGTTGAAGAAGAAGAAGAACGAAAGAATTTGAGAGAAGAAGATCTGAAAAACACTTTGAGATACTGCTTTCACACTCTCCATCTGATCATCGATCCTCTCTCTAACCAAGTAGGTTCTGCCGTCTTCGTAGACTGGATTCTGCAGCGAATACGAGTACTCAGGATAATAGCTTGCTCAGGTAGACTAGGTTCACGCCAAGAGTCTTGCTGCAACGCGAGCCAAAGAGGTTTGACAGGCTTGTGAAAAGCTGAACAGTACTACTGATAGCTACTGGCTAACAGGTAGGATAGAAATTTCTGCGGTATTGGAATGTCTCTCAGTGTGGTGTCCAACACAGAGTTTCCTGCACCTTGCGGGCCATTCTTTCTGGGTGGAGTTGGGTCGAGAGCAGTTTCGCTTTTAAATTGACGGTAGACATCATCATTACTTTCTGATCGGTATATTTTGGCTGCAATGGCATTTGTTAAGCCAGGCTCAGAAGGCACGAGCAGTTTTTATTTAGGTGGTTGTTACGGCAGGTGCACCGCACGCAGTCTTCACGTAGCTACCTAACATGATGGACCTACTTGTCTAGCTTCCACTGAGGGGTCAGGTCGAGCCCACTCTGCATCGAAAGACACAACATCGCTTTCCACCCCATTTGGCCGTCCTGTTATTCTGGCTCTTCGTCGAGGATAGTGCCAACATCCTGTAGGTCATTAGGTAGTCCTTCAAGTATGAAACGGAATCAGCCCGGCCCCACAATGCCGTAAGGGAACCTTACCTGAGAATCGAGTCAGAGTACACCTACTTACGAGCGGCCGAATATCCCGAGGGCAGCGACGAAGGAAGCGAAGTCACCTCCTTGACGTTGATGTTGATTGAAAGAATGTCACGCGATACAAGCTCTGTGCATAAGAGGCAGCCTCACCCCATGGCGGTGGATGGATTGCTCTCGTGCTGCAACGGAGTTCTATCTAGGCACCTCTTTCCCTATGCTCGGATCATCAAAATTGGCAACATATTCTAGCGTAAGGCGGAAGTATTGAGCGAATTCGCAGGCAAGCGTGTGTGCAACCTGTTGCTTACTAATTGGAATCATCAACTACTTCATGAAAACGGATTGGCCACCCGAGTGGCTTTCTTAAATGTACATGATTTGGGTCCTATGCAAGCATACTGGTATTTCACGACGAAGGGCACATCGCATGATTTCAGATACGAGTTGACAGCGGGTGAATAAGATGCCACAGCTCTTTGGTTCAACTCCCATCTGGCTCACTCTTTCTTACTAGGCTTACATCGTTATAGACCCTGCGACAGAATCGCAACTTCCAGCATGCGTTCATCATGCTCATCATTTGCGACTTGAAGTAGAGTTACATGGCCCATGTCGATGATTTAATCGCGATTCTTTCGCCGAAGGCTCGGAGACGAGCACAGTGCCTCACACATATGGTCGAGGCGCACACGTTGAGTGGAACAGAATAAATTCCGAAGCCATCCCTACCAGAATCTTGTAGGAAGCCCCAAAAGAAAAAGAGTCAGACACTCGGAATGCTTTAATTCCTTTATGTCCTGCGCCAGTCTTGTGCATGCGAACGCGTGTAAGATTTTGTGAGCACTCCAGCATACTGGTGTGGGGATGGCTTCGGGACCGAAATCAACCCTACCATTCCAACCGAAAACGGGCTGACCAGGTGATGAGGTGCCCTGTGTAACTACGGCTTCCCGGTTCGAGGCACAGTACTGCCAAAAGTTTCGCGCATGAGGCGTCACTTGTAGGCCCATCGTCAGCACCCAACACGTCAGCTATAAGCACGTATAGGAGGTTATTACTTGAGAAAGAGGGTGAGTCTACACAGCGAGGCTTGTAAGGTAGGTACTCATTCTAGATACTTTTGGCACAACATGAGGAGTTCCCATCATACCGACAGTGACACCTGGGCTATGCAGAATTACCGATACTGCTTCACTGTGCGACAGGCGAATGGCCCTTGTTTGAGAGGCAACAAGTCTTGCCACATTATCACAGAAATGGACGACAAGAACAACACGAAATCAAAAGCGACTGGTACTTCACCGAGGAGAAAACTGCAAAAACCTCAAGAGACGCCGCAATTGAGTTGTGCATATTGTAGGGATCACAAAAGCAAATGCGACAAAATGGCACCGTATGTTCTGCATATACACCAATCGGCACTTACTAAACTAACTTTCGTAGATGCAGCAAGTGTAATTCGTTGGGGATCGTCTGCTGTCCGATCTATCGTCTCCGGCGACCACGTGGAAGGCACGTGAATCGTGAGCGTCCTCTTTCACTGCATTCTCATTCCGAAACAGCGCATCGTGGCAATGAGGTAAACCAAAGTCTGAATGATCGCATACGAGAGCTCGAGTCTGTTGTTAATAATCTGCGGCCGCTCGTGGAGAGGTCTGGGAGCATGACTCCAGCTTCAGCGGATCATCTTGAGGCAGCAAGTCTATCCACCATCCCTACCTATTATGATAGCAACATGATATAGAGACTCATCTAAAGCAGTATCAAAGAGACCCATGGGCGGAAAAACAGCCTTCACAAAGGCTTGCGATCCAAAGACCGGATCACTTCTGGGTCGATCTGATTGACGAGGTGAACATATCGCGTAGACGTCTTGCCCAATTGTTGTATTGATCTACCTAAATAGATCCAAGCCCTTCGCAACGTGATTGAACCGGTTCTAGGCAAAGCTGAGACGGATTCAGCAGACGATCGTATTGGAGAGGATACACAAGATGATGGACTGGCGTTCCTTGGTTTGTGGGAGGCTCAACGTGTACCTCGTCCACCGTGGAAAACAGACGGCACTCGTGCTGCATCTGTGATCCATCCAGCGACTATTGGTGAATTATGCCAGGTGTATTTGCGCCAGGTTGATCCAATTATCAAAATTCTCCATAGGCCAAGCCTAGAGAACTAGTTGTGTCGGGAAGCATCTTATTTCGGTTATCCCGATGGACACCCATCCCCTAACGTATTGAGCACAGCGGTTTGCTATTCCGGAGCTGTAAGCATGACCGAGAATCAGTGCTGGTCGATTTTCAACACATCACGCGCTACTCTCGTACCAGCATGTCGAAGGGCATGTGAAGCCGCGTTGGAGAAGTCGAGACTCCTTATCACGCGCGACATGACTGTCCTCCAGAGCTTCCTCTTATACATAGTAAGCTGTTTCTATTGCCCTCTCGTCACAGGCCAAAACAATATCTGATTCTTATTCCCAAAATCAGGTCGCGAGAGGAACTGAAGACACGAGCGGGGCCGTATGGATTTTGGTGGCGCTTGCGGTTAGGATCGCGAAGGTGTTATATCTACACGTGAACCCAGACCAGGAGAAGGTACACGTGTGGAGTTACTTCGAAAAGCAGATGAGAAAGCGGCTGTGGTTGACAATTTGCCACATTGATCTACGAACCTCCTTCGGTCAGGCCTCAGAACCCCTCATCTCTTTCGAAGAAGCCTCCGCCGGCTTTTCTTTACCGCATCATGTCAATGATTCTGACTTCGGCACCGACACTCCGTACCCAGTATCAGGCAGAGAGGGTCTGACGGATGTGACCTATGCGCTGATCACCTACCATGGCCAGCTTGGCGGTCGATTATTGAACTTCCCCCCGTCCCAACGATCGGGCGGTGAGCCTAAATCTGGAAACGCCCAAGGCGAGACCAACCCACCAGACATCCGGCAAGAACAATTGGAAAAGCTTCAGAAAACTGCACTGGGGCTCTTGCACTTCTGTGATCCAGAGTCTTCCGATTATGCGTGGTTCACGTGGCATGCGACTCAGACTATCGTTGCAGGGATCAGGCTCTCCATGCTGCGTCCGATACGCCGAGCGCATGCAGACGACGCAGCAAGCCGCACTCGAACGGAGGGCGATTCTCAGTTGTTACAGCTGGCACTGCGGGCTTTGAAGAACGCACGGCTCATGTACACGGAGTCGCGGGCCGAGGGCTTCCGCTGGTACGCGACGATTCCATGGCACGCCTTGGCCATTGCTATTTCTGAGTGCTACATCTGCAAGGACGTTGAGCTCGTGAGGGAGTCCTGGCCGGACGTGGAGACATCATATCATATTCACGAGGTAGATAATGCACGATACAGCGGGGGGCGACTCGAGGGTCCGTTGGGGAAATTGATGCGCAGCACACGTGAGAAATTGGCGCCGCTCCTGCAGCGACCACCGAACAGCAGCGGTATCCCAGCTGTAGCACACACCCCGGAGAGTTTGATGCCAGTAACGGATACTATGGTCAATACAAGGCTGCCCGGCTCGCCCATGACGATGCTCCGAGGCTCAAGTCTGACCTTTGACTCGACTCAGGTCTCACAGACAATGGCAACCCAGAAGCAGCCCGGCTACGCCTTTTCACTGGCATCGCCAATCGATCCGGTCATGACCACAGGGCCCTGTTTCGCCGATCCGGCTCCGCCATGGAATATTCCAACGCAGTCCTGGGGTGTTCGGGACGAGTTCGTCTCGGAAATGTCTCTTGATAGTCTTGACGATCCTGCGCGGTCAAATTTCGACGGTCACATTGATAGAAACTAGCTTCAGTCCATTATATAAATTTAATCAAGACGTTCTCGCGCTATGCTCGTTATTGACGTTGTTGAGGATACCTTATATCGTTACCAGTAGTGAGCGATGACGAAGTACGGTATCTCAGCCGTTCGGAATGTCTAAATATAGTTCTAGAAGAGGAACTATTGAGGAAGCCAACAACCGGCTTGTAAATCGAACATATTTGTGGCGTTACTGTTGTCTATCTTACTCAGTACCTGTTTATCGATTGCGCAGCGAGTACACGACTTGAGTATGCATTCGCGGTCTGCGATGAAGTCCAGCGTGCTCTGTGGAGCTGACATCACAATGCAAGTCTCGGTCCCGAAGTGACGCGTCGGTACCGGGCACTGCAGTAGTCCGCGAAGAAAATAATGGGTCAGATCACTGACTTCTGACCTTCAACTACGTCGTTAAAATCCGAACTGCAGTGCTGAATGGCTGTTCGGCTTTTGAGCCTTGCCTCGCGATGAACGTCGCCGAAGCGCAGTCTACCAAGTGCATTGGTCGTCGAAATCATTGCCCTTCTCAGTGTCCTACCACTCTCCCACACATACTGGTCCTAATCTCGTCATGACGGCTTCGCTCTTTCGGCATCAACGGGGAGACACGGGATCTTATACATCATCTCTCAATTAGCGGCACTATCATATGTCCAAGATGCGTCTTTGGGACTTGTTGTAGATATTCCATCAACTCCACCTGGGCCTCCATACTCTGATAGCATGCCACACCTCCGGCAGCTCAACAATCGACTCGACTCCGCGGAGTCCTGATGAGTTCTGAAGCGTCTTGCAGTACAAAGCTCGCAGTGATTCAAGCCCAAGATGTTGCAGGTATAGTAAGTGTCCAATAGGTAGTCTTTAGAGGAAGTTCTGGCTCCGTGACAAAATCCCTTGTTCTCCTCGCCAAAGTATCATGGGGATGCAGATCGTGAAGTATGTGTCTCACCATGCCGGACTACTGCGGGTACCCGGATATGTAGCTCTTGAAGTCAGCCCTACAGATGCACCGGGCTCCTCCATGTGACGTCCCACGAGACCCTGGATGAATGGATCGCGGAGAAATCGAGGTCCTTGTACCGATCTCCTTCATGACTGGCGCCCTTCCAGAACGTCCCGGGTTTTGACATTCTCAAAATCCGCCACTACACAGCCATCATGTTACTTGGCGATGGTATATCAAGGGCTAGCGCCCCATGCAGGGTAGCAAACCGTCACTTGTCGACCCAAACTATTCGAACATGGAATTCTCAAGACCTGTTACCGAGCTGCCCTCCTGGGGCCGCGGGATCCCTTATATGAGAGACAGCGCCTTTTATTATTATAGTGATTCCGATACCGATTTCAGCCTGACAGATTTGGAGGCATATCAGAAGACCGAATACAGCTCCGGTAAACCCCCGAAGGACCCCGATCTCGTCGCCTGGGATGGCCCCAAAGACCCCGAGAACCCTATGAACTGGACGACGCGTAGGAAATGGGCTGTGAGCGCTGTCGTATCCCTTTTCACGTTGATGGCGCCGATATCGTCATCCAGTGTATCGCCGGCGCTCAAGCAGCTGAGCAAAGAGCTACACATGTCGAATGAGATCGAGACGGAGATGGCGCTCTCGATCTTCGTTCTGGGGTTCGCTATTGGGCCACTGTTCTTCGGACCGGTCTCTGAGGTTTTTGGGCGGAAGAATGTGTTGCAAGTCAGCAACTTCTTCTATCTGGCCTGGAACCTTGGCTGTGGATTCGCGCAGAATAAGGCTGAGATGTTCGTATTCCGCTTCTTTGCCGGAGTAGGTGGAAGTGCGCCTCTTGCTATCGGAGGTGGTGTTTTGGGGTTAGTACATTTGCTTTCCTGGACTCTTCCATTGATTCCGGCTCTGACTTGGCTGCTAGCGAAATATGGCGTCCCGACCAGAGAGGTAAAGCCGTAGGTATTTACAGTCTTGCCCCCTTGCTGGGACCTTGCATTGGGCCCATTGCCGGAGGCTGGATTGCCGAAAAGTCGACGTGGCGTTGGGTATTCTGGTCTACCAGTGCGTTGGCCCTGGTGGTACAAGTCGCTGGCTTCTTTTTCTTGCGGGAGACGCACGCTCCTACCCTACTGAGGAGGAAAAAGGATCGTCTGGTCAGGATCACGGGCAACGAATGTTTACACACAGGACCTGGCTCGGACAAGTCACTCATCAGCGGCCTTAGGGGCGCCTTGATACGACCGGCTCGTCTTCTCATAACACAGCCGATCGTGCAGGTAATCTCGCTTTACATGGCTTACCTATTCGGCTTGATATACCTCATTGCCGTCGCATTCCCAGATGTCTGGTTTGACGTGTACCACGAGAGCCCGGGCATTGGTGGTCTCAACTTCATTTCACAGGGCGTAGGGTTCGTCCTCGGCGCCCAGATCAACATGCACTTCATTGACCGCATCTATCAGAGGCTGAAGCGCAATAACAACGACGTGGGACTCCCCGAGTTCCGCGTCCCGTCGATGTTCGTCGGTTCGCTCCTCATCCCTATTGGCCTTTTCTGGTTCGGGTGGAGTGTTCACGGTCGGATCCATTGGATAATGCCGGACATCGGGATTGGCATATTCGCCGCTGGAACCATCGTGTGCCTTCAGAGTATGCAAGGCTACATCATCGACAGCTATTCCCGATTTGCTGCCAGCGGCCTTGCCGCCATTGTGGTTCTTCGGAGTCTGGCAGGTTTCGCGTTTCCGCTGTTCGCCCCTTACCTATTCAGTGGCTTGGGATATGGATGGGGCACCAGTGTCCTTGCATTCATGAGCATTGCTTTGGGTGTTCCAGCACCGTTCATTTTCTGGAAGTATGGTGCAAGGCTACGGGCTGCTTCGAAATATGCTGCTGGATAGAGTGGTCCATGCAGTTCAGGTCTATGGAATTGGTTGGAGGGAGTTGCGTCAAGCAAGTAATGATAAAGGGTTCAAGACAACCATTTATAAGCAGGGCATTGGATTAGAAAAGCGATAACTTGACCGTCAGTTTTATGGGATATCCTGCATGGCACTTGGAGTTTGGAGTACATTGTATCTGGAAGTCGAAAATTGACTTGTTTGAATCTCTGCGCAAGAATTAAGTTGCTGCCCGACCTAGCGTCGCTGAATATACTCTACTATCTACTCGGCTCTTTCATGAGCATGAGGATATGATGGGTAATCGTTGATCACCACCAGTAAACTACTACATCATGGAGGCACAATCACGTGAGGCTATCTCACACCGACGGCAAAGCTTGCCCATGTGGCCAGTCTCAAAGATTAGCTCGAATTCAAGTCATCCGACAGGGATGTTGAGAGACATGGAGGAGGGGCAGTCAGTGCCTCAAGTGTCTCAGGATCTCTACGATACCAACCTGGTGTGCGAATGAGGCAAAACATCTCCCCCATCACCTGACTAGACCCATGCATTGCGTGGGAACGCGGAGCAGCACGCTACAACAGCAGTTCCATTGCCACAAGCCTGAATTAGGGCTGACTCATTTACCATAATTTCTGTGTTGGTAGAGGAACTATGCAGTCATCTTGGACTTTGTGCGTCTTCTAGCTGTCGCGGAAGTACTTGCTCGTACGTGGACAATTCAGGACACTAGTTGCTTACAAGCAGAACTGAGCCCTAAGCTGTTGCCTTATTGCGATAGGCTCTGGGGTTGGAATGAGCGAGAGTTCTTGTCATAGGTAATTACTCTCACACAGAAGAACTAAAAATCTACGGTATTTGAAGATTCTCTCTAGGAGCAATATTTGGACCCGAAACCATGATTTTGATCAACCGCTTGATGTCGAAATCTACAATGCTCTCTGTACCAGGCGAGTTCATCATTCGCTACGATACTAGTGATAGGAAATCACCATCACGACCTTTATAATATTTCTACGCGAGGTCTGGATCGTGTGACCTGGCAGTTCTCCTGGGACTGCATTCAGGATCAGGAGAGATAACAAAGATATATTGACAGAAGGTTATCTCGTGTGATCTGAGCTTCCATGGAGGCTTGACACGAAAGTGATCATGATTCGTTGCAATGAATAGCGGGTTGTGCATTGTTGTGGGCTACTACGATGAAAGGATGTGATGATACTATATGTTCCACTCGGCATGACATATAAGACCGTGGTTGTCAGTATCATGACGAAGCGTTTCGCGACAACCTCAGCTTAACGTCCATAGCAGTGCATGCGTGCCTAGCTTCAAAGTGATGACGTGATGAGTGTCAGAGAAAGAACTCGTGCGCTGACGATGTCGGATGGAGCAAGCCGGCAGGAGGGTGCCCACTGGCGGCCAGGATTCCGGAATGGCAGCATCCGGAATGGCAGCAGGGCGCTGGCAAGGCAAGATCCAAGACGGCTTCCGGCACGTGTAGGCCTTGTACAGTAAGGAGTCGCCCTGAGGAATCGGCACACATGGCATTACATACATTGAAGGCACCAACCAGCCAACTGTGCCCAGCCCCGCAGGCAGGCCTTTCAACGTGTCTCACTGGAGCTGCGACGGAACGGTGAATACCGGTATGTGGACTGGTCCAGGCATAGAACCAGGGAAATAACGTGATCTCACCGGGCCGAGAGCTGGGGCACTGGGGATTGCCATCTTCCTATGTACAAGCAAACTGCCTCTGAACAGGACCAGACTAAGGTACTGATGAGAGTGATTCTGACTTGCCTGACTGAATCAGGAGCAGGCCAAGATGAGAGCGCAGACTGTAATGACTCGAATATTGAGGCGGTGAATGCTCAAATCTCTCCTTTTCGCAGACTTGCAGGTAATTAGAGGTTAGATGCTCTTACTCCTTTTGGATGCGGCAACTTGATCAGATAGGCCACTTTAGCGGCTAACTTGTGTGGTGGAGCGGCAAAGCGACAGGGCGCAACGCCAGTGGAAAGTGCTCGCCGCATTAGGTGATCTGCCAGGCGGTAGTTCGCTGCAGCGTCTCGCGCCCGCAGCTCGCTCGCAGGCCTTTCGAGCGCCTGAGGTGCTACGACTGAGGTGCTAGGACTCTTGGCAGGCACACTGATGAATCTGCTTGCAGTGAATAGTAGCGCCTCAAATAGTCGCTTTACCAATCTTGGCTGGAAGCAATTTAGGGAGGTATGTATCCGCGTTTACTGCGACGAGTGTTTCCCGCTGTTTGTAGTGTATTGCAAATATGCCAATGACGTGGGTAGGGTATGTGACCTCGTGCACCGTTGTTCCCCTGAGGGATTTCGTCGGTACTACTATGGGACTTCTCACATATAGCTCATCGGGCTGATCTAGCTGTTTCTATAATTTCTGAGCGGGTGCAAAACAATGCTGCATTCCTGGCAGCGGGGGTTGCGAGCTACATACCGCTATGTCGGCCACTCGGCCAAAATAAAAAATAAAAAATCGAACAACTACATACCTTAGGTACATACATCCATAAAAGCCAGTTGTTGGGAGCAGTGATGCAGCGCGGGCACAGCCACAGCCACAGGAGCTGCAAGGCTATGGCTTGCAGATCGTGATGGCCAGGCGAGTCTGTGACGACATGATGATTGCTAAAGCCCCTTGCCCCGAACAGCCCCGAACAAATGGTGGGGAACAACGCGACGCGACGCCGATCAAGCCAATCAGCCGTGGCTAAACCGATCATGTACCAGCTTTTCCCACAGGGCATTCCCAAGAAACATATCCACTGCCACCGGGAATGATACTTGACCATCGTAGGAAAAGCTCCGATTCAATCCATGTCGGCAATCAAACCCATCCCATCCCATCCCATCTCGCCAAGCCTGGCCAGGTTAGCTGCACATCTCGATTTCCGGCTCCCTGGAAAACTGTACGTATGCGTGTTTCCATCCTTTCTTGCTGTTTGCATCTCTGCTACCGCCGCTGCTGATGACGCTGGCAGCTTTGACTTCTGCAATTGTCTGGTTGTCTGATCAATCTGAAACGGACAGTATTACATTTCCAGTCCAACTCGTGGGCGGGCGGGCGATCAAGTGACCAGGAATCAAGATTATTGTCGAGCGCTTCTTGGGCGATTCACAAACACGTAATTAGACAGGCTGATGATCCTGGAAGCCTGGCACGCCTGGATGGATGCGATCGTGCCGGATGCGTCCACCACGCCGTGGCACGCCGCCGCTAGAGCCGAAGAGCCAAGGACTACTGCCAACTGTGCAGGAACTGTGCACCTCAATCAATGACTATCGATCGAGTGACTACGCCTGTTACTGAATCGTCAAGCCCGTCACCCAAGCAGGACCCAAGCAGGGCCAAGTTGACTAAAAGTCCCACGAGGACTTTCCCGTCTCCTCAAGTTCCTTGCTTGGACTCAGCTTGGACTTGTTGGATGTGGGACCGCCCGATAATTTGCAATGTCATCCTCCACTCCGTCTGCTCTGTGCCTCCTGTCCCGCACTCTCCAGCCCAGCCAGCACGCTTAAGCACGCTTGCCTGGCTTGCCTGGCTTGCCTGGTTGGTCCTTCCACGCGTCACGGATGGGGGAGGTTTACTATTTTCGACTAAATGTGCTATCATTCTCCCTCTTCCTTGTTGCTACTCCAGCTTGCTCTCACCCACTACAACTACTACTGCCAATATTGGTATACATTCGCTCACTACTTATGATCCCCTTTCCCTTTTCTTGCTGCTCCCACGGAGCCTTTTGATTATTGTGTCAGGTTTCGTGCGAGTGACGGCCAGTTGATAGACGCATTCTTTTTTTCCTCGCATCCCTCGCTTATTAGCATAGCTTCTTATCGGATATGGCAGCCTGTCTCTGCAAGGCCGTCGCGGCCGCCAGCCTCCTCCGCACCGCCCTCGCAGCCGATGCCCTCTCATTTTCTGTAAACGACTCCCCGAAGAATGCCTCCGCCGCCATCAGTCCGTCTTTTGCTGGCTTGGGCGTTGAGCCCTCTCAGCTATTCTCTTTCATGGGTGGCTCCAATAAGAATGAGCTGACCACCACCCTTCTCGCCAATCTGGCGAATTTTACTGGCCAGCCGCCGCACATTCGCCTCGGCGGCAATACTCAGGATTACATGCTTTACAACGAGTCCCAGACAGCATGGAGTACGAAGGCGAATACCGACCCTGTAGCCGTCGGCAAGAACAAACTCACCGCCGACAACATGATTATTGGTCCGCGCTTTTTCGAGGCTGCCAATAGGTTGCCCCAGGGCTCCCCTGTCACCTGGGGCCTGAATCTGGCGTACAACGAAGATGACTACATAGATCAGATTGTCACCATGGCTCAGCAGGTCGTCAACCGCTGTGACAATATCAATATTGTCAGCTTTGAAATCGGCAACGAGCCCGATATCTATGTGGATCACGCCTTTCGAAACAAGTCTACCTGGAGTGGTAGCGTCTACACTGACGAATGGACAACACGTGCCGCTGCTATTTACGAGCAGGTGCTGAAACCCCAAGACAAGGGGACCAACTTCTTCGACTCGGCTGCAACTACGGCTTGGGTTGCGGGTACTACTTTCGAAATCGAGATGCTGGCCGCAGACGGCATCAGCGCTCAAGCGGACGGCTCATCGAACCCATACTTGGCGTCCTGGGACCAGCATAACTATTTCTATTTTCTTGACAGTGGCACGGACTATGCCCTCACGCTCGACTACATGATGCAGCTCGATACCACCGAATCGCAGTTCAATGAGGCTCTAGGCCAGCAGTTAACGCAAGCCAAGGCTACCGACTTCCCTTGGGCACTACGAGAAATGAACTCTGTAGGCCCTCTAGGTATGGAGGGTATCAGTGATACGTTCGGTGCGGCGATCTGGACTCTCAACTTTCTTTTGTACGCTGCCACGCTCAATGTTTCGTCTGTGCAATTCCACATGACAGCAGAAAGTACGGCCAGCCCGTGGCAACCAACCGTGCTTGACGGTGTGGCGCCTTTCGTTCGCCCTATGTACTACGGTATGGCCGCCTTCAACCAAATCATTGGCGCGAGCTGTACTGCACGCGCAGCTGCCATGGACATCGACAGCTACCCCTCGGGATACAATGGCTATGTCAAGGCTTACTCCGTGTACCAAGGCGAGCGCCTGGGCTCAATTGTGGTTGCGAACGGCAAGCTCGCCAACGTCAGCGCGAGTGATAAGCCAACCATGACCGTCTCCGTTACAGTACCCACGTCTCTCGCGGGTGAGACCGTGCATCTCAGTTACTTGACTGCCGATGGCGCTGATGCGACCAGCGGCACAACTTGGAACGGACTTAGCTTCGAAGAGAATGGCGATGGCTCGCAGACGCAGGTGTCGGACGACGATGAGACGACAACCGTCGGAGATGACGGAACCCTCAGCTTTACGGTGCGCGACACCCAAGTCGTAGTTGCCAGCTTTGGTAACAAGGTTGGAGCTGATACTAGTTCCGACGAGGATGCTTGCAAGGCAGTCGTATCAGAGGGCCTGGGCAGCACGGCAACGGCTTCGGCCGGGGCAAAGGCCACAGCATCTTCAGACAATGACTCGGGCGCTCCTGCGTTGGGCAGCATGTCCCCTTTCGTGGCAATCGCATTAGCACTCATGACCGGCGCTTTGTTGCTTTAGAGCAGTTTGCATTACAAACACGTGATAACAGTAACGTCGTTGGTTCAGCATGGCATGGCTTGATCGGGTGGGCATGGTTTGGGCGGCATTGGCATTAAGAAGGGATCGGCATAGGCATAATTAAAATAGCGTATACCCACTAGTGTTAATTTGTAATGATACCTATCAAAAACGGCAGACCTCGTATGAGTCTTTCCTTTTCTGTGGTTGTGATACTCAAATGGGTCCTCCAGATCCCATGAATGTACCAGCATAAGTCACGAGAAACACTACGACTGAGATAAAAATATAAGGACTTGCCCACACGTCTCAAGGAACATATACGTACACGCTGGTTGATGATGGAGCTAGGTAACAGTAAGTGTAATAAAGGCATTATCTGAGTTAACCATTGTAATTCATGCGCGAAGATGCTTCCTTTGGATTATTGCTATTGCCTTGAAAATTATCTCTGGCGATGTTGCACAAGTACTACGAAGCGATATCCAGCCTGATTCGCTGCCTGGGTGTGCTGTAGCTACGCACCATACTGCATACTTTCGATACCCGAAGGTGATTCCCTGACGACCTTTGGGTCTCAGGAGCAGCGCCTGGCGGCTCTCACATCACAGGAAGGAGATCCCCAAAACCCTCATCGGGAACGAAATCGGCTGCGAAGTTCCACGACGACCCCATGATATCGGCGAGCCAGGGCTCATGGGCCAGATCCAGGAGGAAGGACTCGGAGAAGATGCCCTCATCGGCGTCTGCGGCGACCACTTCTCCGCTCTTGTTACCGTGGCTATTCTCGTGCCTGTGCCCGTGCCCGTCCTCTTCTGTACCATGCCCGTGGTCGTCGCCGACGCCCAGCCCGGATACCACCGCCCTCGTCCCCGGCGCCGTCGGCGCGTGCTCGCCCATCCCCTGCCGGAACAGGACCTTGATGGCGCGGAAGAGATCGTCCGCCTTACAGAAGAGTGACCTCCGGGCTCCCGGCGCGTCGTTGTCGTCGTCGTCGTCGTTGTCGACGACGAGGCCGGCGGCGCGGGGCACGCGGTCCACGCAGGCGATGATGTCGTCGAGGATGGCGAAGACGTCGGGCACGAGGGCGGGGCACCAGCCGGCGGGCGTGGAGGCCGGGGAGGCGAGGTGCAGGGTCGTGAGCTTGAAGAGCACGACGAGGGCGTGGGTGAGCTGCGCGAAGACGTCGACGGAGATGCCGAGCCATTGCGTGGGGGGGAGGGCGGTCAGGCTGGTGAGGTAGGAGGAGGCGGTGTCGAGGAGGGTGGTAAGGGTTTGTAGACGGGACGGGCTGTTGGCTTGAGATGGGGGGATGAGATGGAGGTGGGTATTGGTTGGGCGGAGGGCAGCGTCGTGGATGGTGAGGTTAGTGCTGGTGAGGTAGGATTGGGCGGTGGCTTGGAGATTGCCTTGGTTAGCTAAGTCTGGTCGTGACAAAATCAAAGTTGAACTTACTGTGCGAACATATGTCCTCTGGCATGCTGTGACGGATGGAACCGAGCTGGTGTAATAGTCCTGCGGTTAATGCCCCCGACGGCACGCTTTGGTTCTCTTCATTGGCGGCGAAACATGTTAGCTGATTGGTGACGAGTTGGCACTTCACTTGGGCAACCAGGAGATGGTCGTATGGGGTTTCTTCTTGCTCGCAGAGCACTTGGAGACACTGGTCCAGATAAGGTGTCCAGCGAAGAGGTTCTGTCTTGCGATATGTTGCCCAAGTGCTGCGTATGATTGACGATCAGCTTTTGGTTCTGGTCCATCTTGTCTTACCACATTTACGATGAACCAATTTGGAGACAAGGAATTTGTATATGACAAGATACTCACGCAGATGTGACATGGAACACAGACAGCATCGTCCTACGCTCCTCCATTGTCCGAGGCTGGGGTGGCGAAGGCCCGCGAGAAGAATCTTTAGCATCTCTACGAGGCCATTTTGAACTTGAGTCGCAGTGAATGCCGAGTTCAAAGGACAAGGCCACCGCTAGCTGAGAAAGCATCGTCATGAATGGCTTATCCTTCTTGAAGTAGTGAGACCTGGTCGGATGTCGGTTAGTCAATTCAGACAGGTACTGCCCATGGTAGACCTGGAAGACACAAGACTTACCATGAAGCAAAGCAGACCAGACCAAGCAGCAAGTCAATGTCTACAAGCTGTTCCGCTACTATCCTCCGTGAGACTATCTCCCATATCGCCCGTTCAAGTTTGAACTGCTGGGCGGTAGACTTGCTGGTCAAAGCCATCACGACGAGCCACAAGAATGGCCTCTGACGACAGAACTTGGCGGTGGTCACGGTCTCAGATATATGCACGAAAGGGAACATGGGGATAAAGACCCGACGGAAAATGTCAAGCTGCTCCTCGTTTGTGGTGGCCGTACTATTGAAGAAATGAGACGCGACATCATTCCAAGCGACCGGCAACGCGCCACTGGAAGGGCTAGGCCGCAGCAGATGCACAACGGTACTATCCGCATCGACAATGACATCCGGGTTCCTGGTCTTCTCCTCGTCTTTGCCAACACCATCCTCTACAGCCCTGGTGCTAGCAACAGTTGTCGGTGTTGTTTGCCAGGATGACGGTGTCGGACGCTGCTGGACCTGAAGATGCGACACAATACTGTTGGATTTTGCCTCAGGAGCCGCCGCAGACGGACAGGTTGAGTGGCTTTTTGACATAGAACTGGAACGTGGAGCGCGTGTCCTGCGTTTACGCACGGCGGCTGACTGCTCGCAGGACTTGCCGAGCCGGTGACAGCGTTCGCACTCGGTGCCTTCGGCACGGTAGTAGCATTTGGATTTGGCCTTGACGCAGCCAGCGCAGGTTCGACCATATGCTGCAGGATGAGAAGGGTTCATGCTGATCTAGGAGTTTGAGATGCTTTGGACCACAGAGGATTTGGTACTCATGAGTCGGTGTTCAGATGCGATCGGAGTTAAGAGACGGATTCGGTCTGAACCCGCGCAACCTGCAGATGCGTCAGCAAGGTAGTCAGTCAGCACATGTTTCTTGCAGCATACATTACTTTTCAAGCAAGTATTATGCAGAGATCGTCTTAAATAAGTCGTACCATTGAAGTTATATTTCATCATCAAATATAATTATATTACATTATGAATATCAGCTTGATTATAGACATGTCCCAATATCTTCCTCACTCAAACATAGTTCTCCCATGTTTGAATGAAACTTCTTGGATGTGATGACATACATCAACTTAAGCGCCAAAAGCCTTGTCGAAATCGACCAGAGTAAATCGGTAGTGTACTTTATTGTTGTTGACTCTGTCGGCGACTTCAGCGCATCCCTTCTCGGAGATGGGGACCGTTTCCACCATCGGATGCAGCTTCTTCTCGGCCGCCAACTTCAGCATAGCTAGGCATTCTGGTCGGTTTCCGATGTGGCTAGCACCGATGCTTGATCCATTAGGCATGAACTGTTGCATCTTGAAATCCTGAATAGCTCCGTCGGGCATGCCAACCTGGTGAAACTGGCAGCCCACCTTCAAGGTCGAGAGGTAAGCAGACATATCGAATGTGTGAGTCATGTCAGCTGTGTTGAGAACGAAATCAAACTTGAATGCGAGAGGCTTGGCCCAGTCTTTGTCACCACTGCTGACGAAGTGCTTCGCGCCGAGTTTCAACGCGTCGTCCTTCTTGTTCGGCGAGTGACTAATGACAGTAACCTCGGCACCCAAGGCATTTGCCCACATGACACCGAAGTGACCCAACCCGCCTAATCCGACGATGGCAACTTGCTTGCCAGGGCCCACACCAGCACGCACGAGCGGGGAGTATGTCGTCAGTCCCGCACAAAGCATAGGAGCTGCGAGGTGGGACGGAATCGCATCAGGAATGGGGAAGACAAAGTACTCATGGGCCCGGATGTGAGAAGAGAAGCCGCCCTGGCTAATGGTCTCGTCCGGGTCGGCCTCCTTGGGGTAGGGAGCACCATATGTGTCTACCATGTGCGGGCAGTAGTTCTCGTTGTCGTTCTTGCAGTTCGGGCACTTGAGACAAGACCAAACCTGAGCGCCGACACCCACACGGTCGCCAACCTTCACGTCTTTGACCTGGGAACCGACTTTGATGGCCTTGCCGACGACTTCGTGGCCGACGCAAATGGGCGTGGGAGCCTCGCCCCAACCACCAGTAATGGTGTGGACGTCAGAGCCGCAAACACCGCAGCATTCGATTTTGATATCAACGTCGTTGTCACCAAAGACCTTGGGCTTGAACTGTTTATTTCATTAGCATCATGACGCTTTCGCATGGCTGAAAAGCCCAGTGACTTACACTCTGCTTCTTGAAGTCCTGGTGCTTGCCTAGCTCGTTGATCATAAATCCTTGAAATTGATCGGGGTACGACATATTGATAGAGTCTGGTGGATTATGTTTGATTTCGAGACGTCTTTTTCAATTTTTGGTAGAGATGAATGCTTAGTTTGAATTTTTGGAGTATAAGCTATGCTGAAGCGTGCGTCTTCAGTTTATAATGTATGGCTCTTCGGCCATAATGACGACACCAGACATCATACTCTGAGCGTTTGCTCCGCGCGCACAGCAAGAGGAGTGGTGACGTGCGACGACTGAGTTAGCCCCGATTATTTCACGATTACCGGCATTCCATTAGCCGACCGTCAAGATGGTGGCTGAGTATGATGCGGAAAGACACCGCGTACGCTTGTTTTGCAATCACGAACATGGACTCTGGCGGCTGTAGTTTGAAAGTGAGGGTATTCGCAGGTCCATTTAGCCACCTAAAAGGCGCCATTTGGGGTCGTAGTCGTAGATCTGACCATCAAGGTACTGATGCAAATCGCTGAGCACACGCAATCTCCAAGCCGCCATATCCTGGTCAAATCCATACCGGTGCTCGATTGCATGTTCCCTGAAGATCAGTGCACATATAGGGTATTACCGGATTAAGAGTATAGCGCTATTCCCGAAGCTCCCTAGCTCAGTTCGACTCACAATAATCCGATGATCAGACTGTCTGCGCATCTCCACAGCGGCGGACTTGCCGAGCTGGCCAAGTCATAGATCGATGAATCGACCAGGAGATTGGGCTGTTTCAACTTTAAATACAAGCTTATTTGGGCGGAACACCTCTCTCAGTCGGGCTCACGGGAATTCTAGCCGTCAGCTATGCGATTTAGCTACACTTGCGCTCTAATCGTGGAAGGCCCGGAACATCAGCAAGACAGACGCATCCGTCATCTGAAGCGAGCGAACCGAAACGCCGGCCTCTGATTCGTGGCTTTGCTCCCCGGCACGGAGCGCAGCGTACCGGGTTACCAATTCCAAAAGCCTGGGACACTCATTTCTGTTGTGCAAATCCAGGGCCAAGGCAGGAAGTACCCTGTTCAAATGTCGACCACCCGCTCGAAAACTCGGTCAGGCGCACGCCTGGTCTGTTTCGGAAATATGAACTTCATCCTGGCTCTGGGTCTGCTGTACCAATGCCGTTCAGGTTTCCGTATACAATCGGGGCGACATTTGATAAGTAAATGCCTAGTACAATACGAAGTGATGAGTAGATGAACCAAGTTTTCGGCGTCTCTGTTCCTGACCCCATATGACCTTCCCTGATCAGTCCATAGATGAGAGTATAGTACACAACACACACGAGGATGGACGCTCTTGCAGTATCATAATAGCAGGTATCGGGCTATAAATTCGTCATACCTTGGAGTCGCCGCTCAATATCTTATGTAAGTTGCTCAGGAGAATTATGGTATAAGATGTACCCATCTCCCATAATCATGTGAAGGAGACAATACGAATATCACATCATCCCTACTTAAACTTATTTCGAGAACGCCATTCAAATCACAGCCCAAAAGACACCTGTTCCTCGACCGAATTATTTTACTGACCAAAAAAATGCATACCCGCACCACCCTCCTCGCTGCGGTCTTGACCGGCACCTCCCTCGCCGCCTCCGGCAGCGGCTCCACGACCCGCTACTGGGACTGCTGCAAGCCCTCCTGCGCCTGGTCCGGCAAGGCCGACGTCTCGAACCCCGTCACCACCTGCGACGCCTCCGACAACCCGCTCTCCGACCCGGACGCCACCTCGGGCTGCGACGGCGGCTCCGCCTATACCTGCTCCAACTACTCGCCCTGGGCCGTCAACGACGACCTCGCCTACGGCTTCGCCGCCACCGCCATCAGCGGCGGCAGCGAGAGCAGCTGGTGTTGCGCCTGCTATGAGTATGCCCCCATCATTAGTCCAACCAAGGAATCATACCACGTAGTCCTGTCCAAATGGTACTGACATGCCACAGACTCACATTCACTTCCACTGCCCTGTCCGGCAAGAAGATGATCGTGCAATCGACCAACACCGGCGGCGACCTCGGCTCCAACCAGTTTGATATCCTGATGCCTGGTGGTGGTGTTGGTATTTTCGACGGCTGCAAGTCCGAGTTCGGAACATCGCTTCCAGGCGACCAGTACGGCGGTATCTCATCCCGGGACCAGTGTGATGATGCCTCAATGCCCGAGTCTCTGCGAGATGGTTGTTATTGGCGCTTTGACTGGTTCCAGAACGCGGATAACCCCTCCGTCACTTTTGAACAGGTCCAGTGTCCATCTGACATCACCGCTGTCTCCGGCTGCACCCGGAGCGATGACTCGAGCTTCCCAGCTGCCTCGTAGATGTGATCACTCGCGGGCAATTTATTAACTCAACGCAACATATTTGGAGAGGCGAGATGACCAGAGGCTGCTGTATGGGTATTGTGGCAGCTCGATGGTTATAGGCGCAACGTCCTCAACACCGCCCACTGCTATGATTGAATAATATCGCATTCGCCTCATTTGAAAGCGACAGCTTCCAATATGGTGCGCTGGATTTCATGTACATACTTTATCCACGACATATATATATACAACTAGGAACGATTCCCGCCATCTACAAGTCAGGAACCCACCAAACGTGAACACGATCTTGCCCAATAATCATGTTTTCCCCCGCCCTATAGTCGCAACGCCAGAACAAACCAGAATCACACTGAACCTTCCTCAAATGTCACTTATGTATCCCCCTTGACTCACGAAGTGGAGCTGGTACTCGCGAAGGCTAGCCCAATGTTGTAGTTCAACTTCTTCATCTTGGGAAGTCATCGTTTCTGAATGGGGTGCAGTGCCACTCTTTTCCAGCTTCATGAGGATGTCTAAAAATCGGGACAGAGCATCTTCGGACTTAATGGCGACTGGGCCTTTACGTTCGGGCGCAACGCTCATTAGGGTGCTTGCGACTTGCCGGATTTTGTTGATTAGCGACTGGCCATTTGGCTCCATGTTACGCTGGCTGATAGATGCCAGAACCGTCAAGAGATTTCGCACTATGAGTTCCCGCTCATTCGCAACCATGGCATCTCGGTCATCCCCGGCATCTTCCTCTGTCTCTCTGAAATTGGTCTGCGATCGATGTGCATCGCGGAGATTGAGATAACGTTCGACAAAATACGATCTGGTTGCAAGTTGAGAGGCGTATATATTTGCCTTCTGAATCTCGCACTGGAGCTGACGTCGACGCAAAGGCTGCTCGGCAAGGGCGTGTCGCAAGTCGTTGGACGGTTGAGCATTAGGATAGGCTGGTGGATGGTACTGATATCCCGATACATCGAACCCTGGGGAATCAATCTTGTTGGGATCCACTTTGACTTGTAGCTCTGGAGGCATCTCCTCGGCAGATTGCTTGGCAGCGGCGAGGCCATTACTCAAAATATTCTTCTGAGCGCTCCAATCGAAAAAGTTGATGCCATAGCACATATCGACTCCAATAAGTTCATTCATCGTCATATAAATACGGATGTTTCGATTGAAGCCAGTAATCAATGGAAATGTACCCTCGGGTTGGGGCAATACCTGTGCAGCGTAGATATACTCATCGTCAACCTCAAGAGGCATATCCGGATATGGCTCTTGCGTAGTCGGGGGTGGTAGGGGTAATTCATTGATCGAGGCGCCCAATTGGGTCATAGACCTTGAAGATATCAGCTTCATTCATATAATATCGAAAAACGAGCCACAAAATACTCACCGCACTCCAGCAACCATAACCCAGAAGATGCGCTTGCCAATCTGGTCCTTGATATGATCCGTAGACGTATTGGAGGCGTTTCGAAACTCATCTTCAAGTACTGTCGCAGATAAGTCTCTTTGCCTATTAGGGACGAGCTCTCTGCAAAAACTCATGGTCTGGGCCATGAAGCGCTTGCAAGGTTTCCACTTCAAAGTGTAAGCGGCAGCAAGACCTAAAAAATAGCTTGTCGCAGCATCGTCAACGCTCAATTCACTTTTCATCTCCAGCCGTGATCCTCGTGCATCCAAGGCAATGTCCCGGCAGTGGTCGATCATTGTGAATGAAGTGGGAAACAGGCCAGCACTATGTTGGGCTTTGAGATGAGCTCTGGCACTCCGAGGAAAAGATGCAACGAGAATGCCTATCATGCTGGCCAAGAGGGCTAGAAACTCCCCATTGCTTTTGTCCATGCGGTTCACAAAGTTCTGACGGAATGTAGGCTCATGGGGGAAAGGCATGAGTGGATGTATGTAGGTAAAGAAGTCATCGACCAGTAACTGAAGGATTGGCCACGGTGCGATCGTCTCGGCATCCATTGGCAAAGTGGTGTCTCGATCATGTGCGGCAATCGACACCAGGGCTTGGGCTGCATTATGAGGAACGGGAGAGACCTCGTCGGGCCTTTGTCGCTTTGCTGCTTTCGCTGCCTCCGCGTGTTTATTCGGTGGTCCGCGGCGCTTCATCTCTCGCCTAAAGGTACACTCCACCTGGAGATCGGAACAAGGCTTGCATGGCGGTCCGCTCTCGTCGCACTACCAGAGTAAAGCAGCGTAAGCGTACATCCTTAGACAAGGTAGGGATGGAATTTGCGAGACAAGCTCCAGCGACAACGATTGCAAAGAACGCGTATCGACCCCTCCAGTGGAGTCTTCAAGATCATCGTCCCCAACCTGAAGATAGATAACTCGGATGGCTCACCTTAACTTTACGTTGACTGCACATGTCGCAAGCGCGACGAAGTCGAGTAACTTTCTGCGACGCATGATTGCTCGGAATGGGGCCATTGGCTGCCGTAGGGTCTGTGAGGGGGGTGGAAAGATGGCCGTCATCCATTTGCATAGAAGAAGACTGGGCATACTGAGCTCCCATCTGCATGGCAGCAGACTGAGCATACTGGGCCAGGGGGAGGTCGTTGCCATTTACGGGACTGAGAGGAGTTGCGGACGCTGCCTGCAGAACCTGGAGGCCGTGGTGGGCGACCGTGGTAGCCGGAACGGACGAAGACAGGGTATCGTCATAGCTATGGTCGGAAGCAGATGGCAGCTGATGTGGCTGTTGCTGGTGGTGGTGTTGATGATGATGTTGGTGAGAATGCGAGGAAGACGGAGAGTTCGGTTGTGGTTGGACGTGGTGAGGTTGAGGTGGAGGGTGAGAGGGCTCAGTAACGGCCTCTTCAGCGGTCCCATTCGGCTCCGGATAGGAAGCCATTGATTCGGTGGATGTCTGTATGCCGCCGATAGATGCTAGCAACGGCAAGTTGTCGGGGGATCACCGGCGAATCTTCGTGAGAGGCGGGCATGCGATGGGAAAAGCACAATCAGATGGCCAAGATGGCTTGACACCCCAGCAGCTTCCCTAAACAGTGGGACCATGGCTTATCGATACGTTCCCTGTCCTCCGTGTCCTCCGTGTCTTCCGCTTCATGTGGCGCTTGCTCTTATCGGTTCTAGCTCCCAGCTTTGATAAGAGCTTTCTACACCAACATTAGGTTTCCAGGAGGAGCTCGAAGAACAATGCCATATCTTTGATCTCCAGGACATGCAGGACGAGACGTGCACAGCAAGAAGACGAATATAGCGGGCTCAGCTATAATCTCCTGTAATCTGATGATCTGCATGCACGAGGCGGTGAAGCACGTGGACGCGCAAAAAAAGGTCATGCTACAAACTCGCTCCTCAGTGTACAGAACATGCCTGGCGTACCTCAGTAAAGTCTATCATCCTACCCAGATTCCTGAACCCACGGTCTACGCGAATAATAAGGTCACTTTTATGTTCTTGTTGCTAAGTCCAAAACTTCACGGCATCGATAAACACTCAAACACAATCTTCAAGCCCATGAGTCGACTAGGTACGGTACTCTTCTCGGAAGAGCTGTGAACCAATACATTCAATGCCTGTACAGGCCCGAAAACAGAAGTTTTGAGGCAAGGGCTCGATCTTCGTGAGCTTCCAGGCTTCAATCTGCGTCCATGCTTGACAGTTAGCCAGTGACATTGACTAGAGGCCAGTTGATTCCCTTGTCTGCAGCCCCCGTGTTACCCAGTCCCGCACAACTGTAAAGCCCGACCGGATTATTTGCAGTCGCTCGCATGTACTGCAGGTCGACGCATTCCTCTGTCACTGAATGAGTTCTGTAGTATCTGAGACGTTTCGGGGCCTTCTTCACTTACGAGGTGTCGATCCCTCAAGGGCAATCCGCCCGTCGGCCATGACATTCCACTTCTGCGCAGGCTCGGTATCAGAGCAATTCTTCACGGAGAGAGCTCCCATGTCCTTCCAATTGGCTATTCGAGCAACATTAGCGTCCGTCAATTTCTATGGCACGCGTGTTCAGTCTCGGAGTCTCGGAACATACACTTGGCGCCCGCGTCGATACAAAACGTAGTGTCAACGAGCTGAATCTTGGAACCAGTACCGTCCTTGATATACCAGTGCTGGTCCGCTTTGTCTGTACGGGTTTGGCTGCAACGCGAAAATCTTAGCATATGTCCTTGATTTACTGGAAATGGAGGATACGAACACGACAAGGCCACTCCCGCTAGCTACGGGGGCCTTAGGTACCACGACGAATTTGTCGTTCACGTTAGAAGTAATCATCACTTTACGATACCCCTCCGGCGCCTGGGAGAATCCCGCCGCGGCGAAAGAAAGAATCATTAGAGCGTATGCTAACATCGTGATCAGTCAACTCAGTGTGCTTAACAATTTTGCCAAGAGGCGAGCGATTTGGTGGAGACGCGGATGCTTATATGTCTGGACGGCTCATGGAATGTCCCCAATTGAAACAGCGCCAAAATTATTCCATGTTCTATCCGAGCTTATTTTAGGATCAATTACGATTCTGCTATCATGTAACTACCGCCTTCTGTGACTATCAGATGAGCCTGCATTCCTAGCCCTAATGTACACCGGGTAATAACTAGCTCGCCAACAGTGCTCTCTGCGTGGTCGATGAAAACCATGGATGTAAGTAATGCTGATTTGATCGGAGCTTGGTCGCTCCTTGCCAAGGCCGAATCATGACTGACAAAGTTTTAATGATCCCCGTGTCCAGCCTTTTCCCCGTTAAATTAAAAAGAACCCATTCGTCGCGATCCGCCACCGGCAAAAGGGATAAAGTCTGAAGCTCCGCAGATGCACCAGTCTACCGCACTGTATTCGTGACATTTCACTCGAGTATATGCACCGCTTTCAAGCCACTATGTAAGCAAGTTGCGATCAAGGCATGTAGTTACTGTCCGATAGCCAGGATGTCTTGATTCTTAGTAAAGATTATGCGGACCATGCTCGTAGCTCACAACAAGAGAGTTAAGAGAGCTAACTAAGGGGGTTTTCTATGACACCAGAGTACCAGACTTAGAGAAGGCTATACATCCCCTGCAAGACTTAGCTAAACTCGACATATTCCCTGACTTTCACTGGTCGCCCTCTCTCTCTGAGAGATTCCACAGAGTACAAGGGCCGGCTTGATAGCTTGTCGCGCTATGGAGACGATACAGCGGGAATATTTAGTCCATGCCGATCAGCTTGACAGCATGTATCAACACGATGATGGGAAGCTGGAGCCTTTGCTTGACGAACCGCAATATGATCGGAAGAGACGGCGAGTGGATTCAAATTGCAGCATCATGGAAAAGAGGCCTCCAGAAACAGTATCTAGTTAGCAAAAGACGAGGGGAAAAAGTGAAGCAATTGGATAGGAGAAATCAAATAAATGGGCCGAATGAAGCAACATGTTCAATTTCGTTGTTTCACTTCCTCGAACTTTCCGTAAAAGAAGTCAGTTGAAATATAATGCAGCATGAAAGGGACTGTCTTGATTAGGGAGCAGCCACCTCCATTGATTTTCCTGCATATCCCTTTCAGCAAACTAGTTTGATCAGCGAAGTGACAAAATCAAGTGGAAGTGAAGTTCGCCTCAATTATCTGTTATGTTCCAGGCGTGTAGTATGTTACTCATGTATTCAATGTCGGCCTTGGTATGATGCTGCTCCTTGTTTTGAGCACAAAAAGCCCTCCTGTAGTAAACCACTGTTACTGAAGTGCCTTTCACGTATTTAAGAATGAGGGTTACAGTTCCACTTGAGTGTTTGTTTGCATACTCATTATGATCGTCTTCTGCCTATCATTCTGCTCTTGGTGCTGCAGCTATTCACGGGCCTGCTCACTCATCTTCACTGTGCTCCATGGTTTCCTCGGCATCTTCCTGATGATCCTGCTCAGCGGCGGCTAGCTTTGCCCGTCGATTGTGACGGTGTAGACAACGATCGATATCCACAGGTGCGTTCCAAGTCTGTCCACAACCAGGCCAATGGCATATCAGGGGGCCCTGAGGGTTGTCTCCAGTGAGTTCATCATTGTGTTCCTTCAGATGATCATGAAGCTGCATCTTGCTGGTGGCTGTAAAACAACAGCCGGGCCAGAAACATACGGTACCAAGATGAACAACGGCGTAATGCTGGGCTCGCTGGGCGAATGTCCTGTGGCACTCGGGACACTCTCTTGAGACTCGCTTCTTCTTCTTCTTCTTCGCCTTCCCTTTATCTTTTGCTTGCGCTTGTCGTGGCTTGGAGATAGTCTTGGTGGACTCCTTGGCTGGCTGAGCGATCTGGGTGATCCCTTGTCTTCCCATGGGCTTTGATGGCAGAGGCATCCGACCGTCAGGAAGTCGGATGCGATGTTGGGCCATTTCATCGCGGTCCATGTTGAGTCTGAGTGCACTTCTGCACAGGTGCTAGTATAAAGTGTTAGTAGCCGAAAGGGTATTTCCTGGTACTGTACTCTCTGACAACTCAAAGGGTACACTTACAGGTCTATAAATGTGTATGGTGGTGAAGACCGACTCTGCTTTTAGCCGATGTAGATGTCACACTTACGCCCAATCACCGATGTGTGTAGTGGTAGAAAATCGTACTCATACGGCAGGTTGGTTTGGGCAAACGTGTCGCGTTGTCGATGCAGCGTCACTTCCTCTTCTGATTGTTGAGGCAAAATTGCCGCCAAGTGTCATTGTGTGCTGCTGGGCAACGGACCGCGGGCGCGGAAGGGGAGAAACTAACACCACTACTCCCACGAGCCCGAACTTGATCCACGAAAGCCGGCTCAAAGCTGTAATTCAGTTACTCCTACAATTTGAGTGGGTGTCATGGAAATAGAGTGGATGGATGGGAACATCTCACCGCCACTATCAGTGGGTTAAAGGCAAACTCCTGGGTTATCATCCGATGTTTTCTGAGGTTGAACGCTATAGTTAACCAGAGTATGTTCAGGTGAAGGCGTCTGCTACTGAAAGGGGCCTGCTACTCCCATTCATATTTCTCGACCATGCGTATGCTGAATCACATATTGGTTCAGTTATGTGATATGATAGTATTGCAATACTAGGAGTGTCTGATAAACCTCCTAAAGGATATGAAATCGACGCTTTTAGGTCAGCAACCAAATTATATAAGATTAGGCTCGTAGTGATGCCTTCAGTTCGTGGCACGGGATATCACTACAGCACCAGGTGAATTTAGTTTACCGGGAACAAAGACCGAGCGTGGCAGATTGCACCTTGATGGGTTTTATTGGTTTGTGTCGTTGAGATGCAGCTGTTGGGTATTCCCCGATTGAGTTACTTCACCAACTCCACAATGGCTGTTCACTAACTGACAGACGAACATAGTTAACCAACTGATGGCCGGAATCGTCCCCTAGAAAGACCGGATAAGATGGGCGAGATAACTTTTTCTGATACACTCGTTGTGTCTTGCGGGTAATCTTGCCGCATGACCCTCCATGACCCTCTTCTCCCGCTGTTCCCAAGCACAAGCTTGTGTCATCAGTCATTGGTATTTGTTTATGCGTGACTTGAATTGAACCCTACACTCAGACCACAAAACAGCTAGTAATCGAATGAGGTTCATCGTAAGGGCCTGTAGAAGTCAACCTATATGCGATTAGCTGATTGAGGGAAAAAAAGAAAAAAAAAAAGACTTACCGGTCTAATGGCAAGGCTTGGCAGCGAAATGCGAGACTGTCCTCTCGGAGATACATTATACTTCAGCCCCGAAATCTACTTTATAGAGTTTGCAACGCTATGAACATCCATAATCTATAGCCTTGGGCTCAGACACGATGGCATCTCCGAAAGGCTCGCGTTCCTTACTTAAACCCAGACGACAATGGGTTTTAAGCTCAAAGAGCGAGCTCCCCGTTCACATAACTCGCAACTGGTAGTCGGTAACTAGTTGAACTTCAACTACACCCAAGGATTGATTCTTACAGCAGCTCAGATTACTAGCACTAGACTAACTCAAACCTATCCCCCCAAGTCTGGCGATAATCTCATGGCAAACTAGTTACCGTCACCGTAGCATCTATCCGAAATGCCAGCAATGTCTACTCTCACGTCCCAGGACTGGAGGTGGGTCGGAGAGATGGTTTATCAACAAAAGAGACGGATGCGACGTTTAGAGGCCCGGGAAAGCTACGGGAATTCCATTGCCAGCTTCAGACCATTCTTGCGTCTCCCGACCGAGGTCCGCTGGATGATCTGGGAAACTGCCACCATCTGTATCACAGATAGCGAGTCGATCGTTCTCACGGTTGACGAGCACGCCAGCTGCGCAACGATAGATCCCTCTCGATACCAACTCCTCGGAAGATTTATGCCATTGGTTACGTTTCACCCGATTGCAGTGAACAGCTCGCGCCGCCTGCTTGTGCGACCAGACGCTGGTGAGTTGGAACGGGCGAGGCTCCGCGATGATGAGTTGCGAGATCTCGGGGGAGCTTGTATGGAATCGAGAAGAATGGTATCGAGAATGATGCCTATATTTCCACGACCAGAGCATCAACTCTCTGGACTATGCGTGGGCCGCAACGATGTGCTCGCACCTGGCGAACTGTGGGATTTCGGGAGCGACAGGTATCCCAGCCCGCGTACGACGGAAGGACCAGACTTCCTCGCCGGCATGACCAGGATAAGCATCACTCTGAATGCTTTCGCTGATAGGATCGCAATGAGACCGCTGCTGGGAGCGGTTGGCCATCCCGAGCCCGCAATGCCTGCGCTGAGGCCAAGACGAACCATTTATGTCCAGGTATGCGAGGATCATTGGAATGAGGAAGCGTTCAGAAAGTACATCGCTAGCTCCCAACGGCCGGCACCGCCGCCTTTCCACGAGCTCCTTCAGTACTGGATATTCGTTAACGGCAGCGATGATCAAAAACCCCCCAGGCTGGCCTCAGCCACAGGCAGCGACCATGTGTCATTTTGACGATGTCTTCAACAGTACCGGTTTGGAAGATGACATATCCGAAATGCAGGAGTGGTGGACAGACAAAGACTACAACGCAGGGCTCGCAAACTGGGAGAATTTCCGCGCTGCAGGTGCAGAAGTCATCTTCTTCCACCGCTGCCTCTTTGAGTATGGCGATGAGCTGAAGCAAAGACTATCCGTGACTTCGAATAGGCACCCAGAAGGATAAACTGTTTCGAATTGTCTAATACAAGGACTAGCCCCGGTGCCCATGCTCGTTCGCACCTGATGGAACTTGCCAATTCTCGGCGTTTCTCAGGACGCATGAAGGGTCGGTCCCCTCACCCTCACCCAGACCCGACAATGTGGGCAGTCGCACTTCCAGGAGATGCCAATAGTCGTTTCAAGAGCTGTGTAGGAACATTTCGTGAAGACATCCGGATATCCTGGATTCCTCACTAGGTAGTTACCTGCCGATAAGAACCGTACCTGTCGACAATAACGTACCTGGTATGGAATGCCAAACCCAAATCTTATTACATCCACTCTACTTCTCAATCTCCAAACACGCTGCTTCGCTTTAGCATCTTACCCTATGACTTCTCCCTGGCTCAGTCGACTTATTGGAAGTAATACACCGATCAAAATGCGGAGAGTGCCTCAACGGTCAGAGCTTGACTCAAATCAAAGGTGGTTTGTTCGCTATGCCCCAAGACGCCTAGACAATATGTACATTAAAGCGATTCGGTTGCTATCAGGTGAGCTGGAGTGACATCAACTGTCACCCTGTCGAATCCCCTATCATTTCTTCTTCCCGCCAAAGCCAGACCCTTCAAATCCTGCACGGCCCTTTGGCTTCTTGGATCCCTTCTTCTTGCCAGCCTTGCCTAGAAGTTTATCGTCGCGCCGTTTCTTGAGGTTCTCTTCTCTCTTCTTTTGGCGATCCTTCATACTTTTCGCAACCCCTTCTTTTCTAGCAGCCCACTCTTGTGTGCTCTTCTTCTTTGCGTGGTCTTTGCGTTTTACAGCCTTCTTGAGCATCTTCTCATCGTCCCGTACTTTCTCGCCTTCGACCCGTTTCTTCATGGTGAGCCAAGCTTCCTTCTCTTCAACGTCCTTACGCTTATCTTCGTTCATACCAGCTAAACGCTTCTTCTCGTTCTCAAATTTCTGGAGCGCCGTCTTGGCGTCCGATGGACCCTTCTTCTTCCCCTGGTTAAGAACATGAGTAAGATCATGGGACAGCTGGGTCCCATCCCCAAAGCCAACGCGGCCAAACGAAAAATTGGTCTCGCCAAGGTCTATCGCCGGGCTGAGGATCCCTCCGGGCGAATTGCGTCCAGAGGCGAGGGCTTCTTCTCGTTTCCTGTCTTCTTCCAACTTGGCTTGCTTTCTGAGCTCCTTTTTGTGTGCTTTTCGCTCGGCTTGCTTCTCGCGGCGGGATTCAATTAATTCCTGACGTGTCCGAATGCTCTTGTTGTCAGCATTACGAGCATCCCGTAATGCTTGGATCTTAGCAGCTAAACGAGCTCGAAGGGCTGAAGTGTCGGCGGGAACCTTGATGTGCTTGGGTTTCTCGGATGGAGGAATGATAGAGGAGATAGAAGTCGTGGTACTGGGAGCTTGACCTGTCGAGTCTGCTGGTGTCCCATTGGCATCGAAGACGGGCGAGTGAGGGTCAGATGTAGACGTCGGCGTTGACTCGGTACCGTCCACTTCTTCGTCAGACGGGTGTGCCTCATCCATATCTATAGCGTCTTCCTCATCTGCCTCGCTCTCAATATCATCTGCGGTGGGCTGAGTAGGTGCTGATGTTCCGTTCGGCTCGAATGAATCATGGTCGGCCTGGGACTCGGATCTCTTTTCCCGGGGGCCAAGCTTGATCTTGTTGACACCTTTGATCGTCCTTCTCTGGAATTCAGCCTCTTCCTCCCTTAACCTCTGTCGTTCTGCCTTTCGTTCTTTGCGAGCAGCCTTCTTCTCTTCTTTCCGTCTTTCTAACTCCGATATCTCCGCTTCTTGCTCGGCAGCTTGTTTTTGCTTCTTGGTTTCCTTGGCTGTCTTCTTCTTCATGCCTTGGCGGGGTTTCTCGGTCTCGATGCCTTCAACCTCGGACCATTCGTCCTCATCATTTTGCATCTGATCTCGCTTCCGCTTCTTGCGGGCCTGCTCATCCATGACTTCTTTGACACTCTTGTTCAGCTCACTGTCGGGGTCGAGCTTGTTCCGTCTGGCTTCAGCTGCTTGGGCTTTCGTCTGCTTCTTTCTTTGCCATTGGTCCTGTCGAGGCGCATTTATATAAGCGAAGTTCTTGTCAAGCCTTTCGGGGCATAGCGTGGCAGTATTGTCAAAGCAAGCAGGAATACGAGATCGGGGAGGGCAGATGCTGTGTGGTACAGCACAATGCGACAAAATGGATTGCAACATACGCTCGTGTCTTCGCCATAGTACATCTTGGCAGGAATCAGGGATAGCAAGCCATCGAAGGACTTCTGGGAGTTGAGAAGGCGCTCCTGTGTTTGCAGATGTTGGTCATCATTGATCCCAAAGAAGCTTGTCTGGCGGGGTTGCCTGGGGCACAAACCTTCAGTGAGGAGTCCTCCATCTTGGCTGCGAGTAGTGGACAGGTAGTGAAAGGGTATGAATACGATAGAGGAGACTGGTTTCAGACAAGGCGAAATGGTTGCGACCAAGTTGTCAAGGCGAAGTATCGGGCCGCAGGTTGAGGCTTTGCACGGCGGGACGTCGAGGCGAGTCTTCTATCAAATCGTTAAGGAAAAATAAAAAGTTTCGGGGGCGGGCGTCTGGAGTTGCAGAGTGGGCCGGCTTGAAGTGGGGGGCTGCTCTGGCTGTTTATAGGTTCTGATTGGTCGCTGTCAATTAAATTTCTGGTGGGCATCGATTTTCCATTGCAGAGCAAGTCGCTTACCGCGAAATCTTGGCACCCCACCTGGCTTTCTGCCCATGATCCGTGCATTTCCTTCAAGGCGGTAAGACACGAGCAACAACACCAACCAGCGCATGTAAGTCATCAGTAGGTACCTAGTTGACAATTACTCTCATCTTACAGTTGACAAATACTGCGAAAGACATCGCGCCTTGGGAGATTTCTGACAGAGACCAGAGGTTTTGGATGTGACTTTTCCGTCGCCTCGATACTTGAACAGGGTAGGTACTGTGAAGAGTCTCAAGCTGGTCTCAGTCATCGCCTAGGTAGTTACCCAGGTAAGGCAGGATTATGAGCGTAGTATCCAGTTGGTCTTTCACTGTTGGCGAGAACCGGGTTTCCATACCCGCAAGGTAATTCTTTTACTTGCAGTAGTTATTCCGATATACCCAGACGACCTCTTTCGCAACACCTATCTTATGCTCTATGCTACCCATATTGGCCGCAAGCAAGATACAAACCTTACACCCTTGCACTCTATTTCATCCAGCATCCTTCACATACACTCATATATTTCATTTGCGTGTTATGCCCTCCACAATCTCACATGTTTCCCGGTGCGTTCATAGTGAACCCGCCATCGAGAATTGTGATGGTTCCCCACATAAACTCATTCGTGACAACAGTCAGGACAACCTTTAATGTTGGTATCCAATCAGCGTTGGCGACAGATCCTGTGTAGGAACTCCCCCAGAACCTGTAGGGGATCATTAGGAAATAACTCACACTAGCTATATCTCGTGCGCTACCCATGCGCTTCACATTGCTGATTCCCAGTGACCTCATGTATTGTTTGAAAGATTCGCCTGGATCTACGCTCTCGTTCTCTTCATTGGAGGCTGCAGTGGTCATTTCTGATGGGAAATAACCTAAATGTGACAAAAAGTATCGTCAGCACGTTACATGAAGAGCCCCGGGCAATACAATTCGAGACTTGTCCCAATACATGACGAGGCCAGAATTGTTGCATGTACTATCTCGGAAGGCATGGAGATGTGCTGTAGAAGACATCATAATAGACACTTGACCAAGCCCATATTGGACGAAAGCTAAACACTCACCAAGCGCAATTCCATTGACCCTCACCCCGATCTTCTCATGGCCTAGATCCACTGCCATCTGGCGAGTCAGGTGATTCGCAGCCGCTTTGCTCATCTAATAACGACGTACGCCGTTAGTATGTATTTTGACACTTCATGGACATTGAAGATCGCTGCCGAGGGATGTGCGGGCTGCCTACATTATAGGAAAATTGCCTGTTCTGAGTCCTGTGGTAAAGATGAACAGTCAGTGCCAGTACTTTATGGTGACACTTGAGAAGTAGGAGAAGGACAATGGATCGGCTCACATTCTCATAAACCCGCTGACCGATGTGTTGTTCACGACACACCCCACCCTATGCACTGGCCCCTTCTCGGCATCGGCCAGCAGAGACAGAAATGCGGCAGTGACGAAATAAGGCGATGTAGAGTTTGTCAGGAACGCTATGTCACGGTCAGCCTATAGCGCAATGACGTGTTCCACTCGACAGGAGTGGTCGTAAGGCCGCAAGGCCTCCGTACTTTGTTGCCAGTTGTCTTCCATTTCCTCTTCGAACATCGCATTCCCAAAGACCTCGGGACCATCCTCAGGAACAGCATTGGGCCGGCTCTTGAACACTCCGGCATTATTCACGAGCCTTTGGGCAAGCCGTTACATTAGCCCTGCCTCTTCCTTAGTGATTACCAGATGAAACTCACACATCGGCTCTCCCCTCTTTTTCTCGAATCAATGTAGCGGCGGCCTTGATGCTATCCTTATTCGTGACATCCATGACTAGTGGTACAATGTCTCCCCCATGTGGCCCAAGTCTCTCACGAGATCCGTGAGCTTTTGCGCTGGTGTCGAGGACATCTGCGCGACGTCCGGTGATGTATACGCGTGCACCGTTGGCAGCAAGAGTCTGGGCGATCACTAATAAAGATCAGCCAGCAATGGATGACGGGAGCCGTCAGGGGTAAAAGCAGGGAAGTCATCGGATCAGGAACGCGTTATATGATGTCGAATGGGAGACGCCGAAAGCCTTATTCAAGCGATGTATGGGTCAACAGATGGGACAGAGGATCATTTAGCAGACTTGGGCGTAATAATCGAAAATATCTTGATTCTTGCATGCGGCGATGGGAGCAGATGGGTGTAACCTGGAGAACGGTTTGATTGGACGCCAACTTACTCAGTCCAACGCCAGTGCCACCACCAGTCACTATGAGACAGCATCAGTCAGCGCCTATCACTTCGCATGAGGGATTATTATTCACAGACCAACAGCGACGTAGTCCTTGAGCGAGAAAAGCGACGCCGCAGAAAGGGGGTGAGATGAGGCCATCGTGGGTAAGTTTTAGACGTGGATGTTATGCTGGGCTTAACAATATGATGCGTAGAGTAATGAACAACTAGATCGGACGCAATATTCAAAGGACTGAAAACGGGGAAAGAAGAGGCAAACATAAGAGAAAGGGGAAGAAGACTCAGAATCTCAAAAGCAGGCACCTGTGGTCTTATGAATCCTGCAGACGCTTGGCAAACCTAGATCAACCAATAGCAGACAGATGACTTCGGCAGAAGAGTATTCAGAACCCCCAGCTCGAATAAGATAGGACCATTAACAAGCTACACCTCTCGGACCAAGACTGGTTGTGGGCGAGTGGCCGTAGTTCGCCGACTGACACGGGCTTAATCGGGGGGCTCCCGTCCTGACGGGCAATTCGGCCGAGGTGCCAGCTGTCTGCATGTAAGTACAGAGGTACACGCAGATCACGTCTCACCAGTGACCTTGACCTAAAAAGTGGATCATTATATCAGCCTCTCGTTGTGATATAAGTCAGGCAGTTGTAAATTCGATGTGGGTAGACAATGCTCCGTGCTTCACGCGCAAGTAAGGACGTCGGGGCTGAATAAGATAGTATCTATTGTTTTCCTACACGCTCACTGAAAGCCAAAGCAACCGAACCAGGTAAACACTAGTCCGTCTCCGGTACGCCGTTCTCATCCCCGAATCCACCACCCATGGCAAGACGAGTCCGAGATGAAAATGGTATCAACACAGCAATCCATCCGACCACTCTTAATGCATCTCATGTAATGCGGCGCTCTATCCGTGAGCGACTGCACCAGAAGTAGCTCATAATCTTTCCGTACATTAAACGTCAATCGTAGAAAGACCATATTTTACAGCCCAGCAAACTTGGGAGAGCTGGGGTGGAGCACGTTGTATTGTCCACCACCATTTGTCGACTTGAGGAATGCAGCCTCGCGCTCGGCCTTCTCTCGGTCCATCTGTGCCTTGTCCGCCTTCGTCATTCGGGGCTTTCTGACTATACCGCCACGGGAACCAGGACCTCCGCCGCGTCCACGACCCGTACCAGTTCCCGCGCCTCGGCTACCGCCTCGTCCACCACGAGAACCGCGACCTCGCTTTGGTAAGCCATCGCGATGGCCAGGGGCCGGCTTCTCAACCTCTGGAACGAGGGGGCCGGAATACACAAAGAAGCCATCTCGACTTGCGGCCGCCTGCTCCTCCCATAACATCTCGGAATCGTCGACAAAGTCATCATCCTTGTCGTACTCATCCTCTTTGAAATGTCTCTTTTTCTTAACTGGCTTTCCCTCAGGCTTGTCCGGACCACTGACACCGCCCATCTCCACATTCGAGTCGTCATTATCGGACTCGTCCACTGACATCTCGTCGCCCTCGCGACTCGAATCGTTTTGTGCCAAAGCGGCCGACGCGGCCGCGATGCGGGCTTTGCGAGCTTTCTGCTCAGCCTGTCTCGGATGGAGAGCATCCCAGCCGTACTGATCTTCCGCCATGCGCATAAAGTTGACATACTTATTCGTCTCGCCGTTGAGAGGGATATTGAGGACAATAGAAGGCACCACGAGCTCGCTTCCAGGTTCAGCCTTGCCAAAGTCGAGGATAGATCGGTCACTGCCGCCACCAAGCGGAACTAGTGCGTCCTTAGCAGCACCCATACGAGGTGATGAGGATGCTAAGCTGTGGTTCTTGGGCGGCGTTCGCTTAGCTCCAGCAGCACCAATAGTAGTGATGGACTGGGGGCGAATTTCGATTCTGGCCGCGGCATAGCTACTCGACGGGCCAGTAGGCGGCTGGGATTTCTTGGCCACCACAGGCGGAGTTGGTGCTGGAGGTGGGGCAAACTCCTTTCGAAATGGGTTAGGCGAGACCGGCACCGAGTTTGTCTCTGGTCGACTGCGCTGTTGAGACGACGGGTGAGTCGGTTGAGCGTTGTGCTTGAAAGAGGTGTGTGATGGGACTGGGGAGATAATGTTTTGTTGCACAGGGGGGTCAACGAGGCTGGCAATAGAAGGTGACGCGCTCGCCCGATTCATGACATTAGTGGCCGATGGCCCTCGAGGAGAACCCAGAGGGTTGGCGTAATTATGTGTAACCATTGTCTCTCGAACAGGATCATAGTTGGAAGAGCGGATGGGATCGTAAGCAGTCCCACTTGGTCGAGACGGGACACTGGGCCGAGAGGGGGCCTGTTGTTGTGTTTGTTGGTGGTGATGGTAAGCTTGCTGCGGCTCAGGATCTGCGTTGAGAATATTAGACATAGATCCAGGCAGAGAGTCACGTTTTGCCTGATGAATAGGCTCGAGCCGACCGAGGGTTGTCATTTCAGTGATTTTCGGCTGTCTCGAAGAAGGAAACATGATACTGCCTGACGGTCCGTTACCGGCACCATCTGCATCTATATCTGGCGTCTCATCCATGTTTACGCTGGTGCTATGAGGAGTCTTACGCCTTCTCGGGGGTGCATTAGGGTCCTTGGGCTTTCTAGCGCGCTTGGGTTTCTCCGTGCCGTCATCTGGGTTGGTGCTGTGCCGTTTAATCTTGCTTCCGGGCTTGGGACCCGGCTTTCGGCGCGGGAGACCATCTTTGGTCAACATGGGCTGACCACCAGCATCATATCTAATGGTGGTCGGATCGACGATAATCTCATCAAGTTCAGCGCCGGCGGTCTTGGATCGCCCATGGCCGGTAGGTGAAGTTGGTGCCGATAACATCGAGGGCGGATCTGACAGTTCCGGAGAAGAGCTATACCGGTGGCCGTTTCCAGAGGCACCAGCCATTGTCTAGCAAGAGCTCAATGCAGGTAGGATAGTCTTACGACTAGCCCAAATATGAATGTTTTCTGTGATGTTGAACAGATAGCGACTAGGAGGTCAGGTCCGTAATGTAGCAGTGCAGCAGAGCAGCGTGCCGAGAACAGAAGGGCAGAGAAGAGAAGCGGCCGCCACAAGTGAAGAAATGACTTGACAATTAAATATCTAAGCCTGACACAGATAGTGAGATTTGGTCGTTATTGCAAGTAAAACAACTATGCAGGCGATGGAGTTATTCAATACATCAAAAGCATGACCATTTCATGCATTAGAGGTGATTGGTAGGGGGCCGAGGCCCGGTGGGACGGAGTTCGATTATCGAGTGTAATCGATGTGGCTGCTGGTGGTAATTGACAAGTGATTGATTGAGGTGGGTCGAATCAGGTACACCAGAGCCGAGAATAGATCACCGGAATTGCTGAGTGCTTGCCGCTGGATTGGCTCTGACCAAAGCGGGTTGATTATTGCTCCTCCCTGGTGGTCCGTGGGGCGAGAGGATACCGATTACGAGGGATAGAAGGAACCGATGCGGGCGCTGCGCTGATTATCGGCAAGTAACGTGACCTGCAACAATTTGGCAATTCGCGGTCGGCGTTTTGCGGGCGTAAGAAAAGATGGATCCGGATAACCTCACGAGAAACGCAGCAGAGGAGGTTGTTTACTCCCCCAAATTGCTCCGCGGAAAAGGTCGTTGAATCAGTCAGATGCAATGTCCAGTACACCTGCATCCGATGCACCTGAATGCGGTGCACAATTTGCAACTGGAAAAAGAATGAAAAGAGGCAAAGAAGTGATGGATGTAGATGGAATTATTGAGGTGCCTCCATGGGTTGTGTTGTGGTGGGAGAAGGTGTAGGGGAAGAGGAGAGAATTGGGTGTTTGTTGAAAAGTGCGCGAAGGTTGGGGATGGCTACGTTTTCTGAGAGTTGGGAATTGGGAGAAGGGGAATGAATTGGAATCTCCAACAGAAAAACGGGGCAATGGCCATGAATGATCTGTCCGAGAGTTGCGTGGGAAATTTTATTATTAACGAGAGGGAAATCGAATTAAACATCGGGACTAGGCACGGACAGACAATGCCATTGACTGGGGGTGGATAGGGAAAAAGAAAGGGAAATCCAAAGAGTCACGGTGTGTGGATTAGGCGGCAGATACCTAAGGTAGAGAGAGAGAGAGAGAGGGAGAGAGAGAGAGAGGGAGGGAGGGGGTGTGCACGGGGATGGATCGATGGATGGACGGATGGGTTTGGCACGGCATTGGCATTGGCATCAGATGCACCAGAAGAAGGTGAGAGAAAAGTCATCCGACGGGGTGGGCGGATGGCACAATTCAAAGTCACGATGGAGCCTAACTTGGACCAAAAGGGGAATGTCCAAGGGCGGACAGCATGGCTCTGGGGGGGCCTGTACTTACTGCTTGGGAGGGTAGGTACTACTATTCACGATGAGAGAGCGTGACAAGCTGGGGCGGCTGCAGAGGATCTTGACTGATGAGCCTTGAAGGGCAATACATACCTCTCATGTACCTAAACAACCTTACCGAGGAGGAAACTTCGGGAGAAGTAGGTGAACCAAACAATCTTGCATACCTAAGCTCTGCCAGTCAGGAGGTAACCAGAGCGGTTCTTACAGGCAACCTTGAATAGGGCAAAGGGACTAGGCGGTACCTTGTGAGGTAAGGCGCACGTTGATAGGAATAGCTGTGGCCCAGGGTCGGGCGTAAGCAAGCAAATCCCTTGGATCATCAGACTTCTGAGCCAGTCTAGCCGCTGCACAAATGCACTGCGTGTCGCAAGTACATCGCTATACCCTAGATTTCTTAGCGGCTGGTGAGGGCTACGACAGCGCACTCTGTATTGAATACTGTATATTCCTAGCTGCGTCAGCAGTTGACTACGGTAAGGTAGACTGAAGTGAGAAAAAGGCTTGCTTGACGTGACGGGTTTAAAGGTCGAGTTGCAGTTTGCAGCAACTTGGTTTGAAGGTAGGGTGGGATCTGTTGACCAGGAGGTATAGGTTGGAAAAGGTACTTGTGCTTGGGGAAACCGACCGGCTGGCAAGCATGTGGGGAAAGAGCTGTGGATTTGCAAAGCGCTATGCGAACTTGAGCCGCTCCAACTGGCAAAAGGAGGGAACATTGGCAGAGAGTCTAAAGGTACGTACCCAAGCCATCCCCACTCGACCTGCCTATCCGCCTCGTTTAACGTCAGATAGCCGCGTGCGCGACAAGGATACTGCTAGCCCCTAGCGATCGGTATCTACCTACAGTAAAATGACAGGGGGCCTAGCAGACGCATGCAAACCCCCAAATGCCCACGTCATCGCAGAAAGGTTCAGGTCATGATGGATGTTTTCTATAGATATGTTATCAAAGCAACCTGAAAAGAGCTTTCAGCTGTATGCAACACAGTGATGGCCAGGGTTCAAGTTCAAACGTAGTGTCGCTGCTGTAATCATGATTATGCGACGGTGTCGTAGACCTAACTGATGTCTTGGCTGTGTACTGACAGTACAGGATTAAGTCATAGATAATGTTCTAAGCGCCGACGGCAAATTATTATACTGAAAATTCTGCCCTCTCCCACTAGGAAAGGAGTCCTGTTGGAAGGAATGTTAATAGTTCATTGATTCAAAGCAATCTTCCTTATTGCAGGCACTAAAAGAGGATACGTACCTGCATTCGACTGTTTCAGCCGATCAGCCCGAATTTGCCGATGCCTACCAGGGTGAAACGCGGACCGGAGTTATGTAATTGGCTGACTTAGCGACGTGCCGCGGTTCTGCGTTCTGGAAAACCCTCAAAAACTGCTTTGACTCGAAGTGGCTTAGTGCGTTCTGCATAGCTGTACAACAAGCCACAACTCTAACCTTGACCAAGTCCGTACTGCAGATCCGTACCTTATAGAGGAGGGGCAAAAGTGGCTTGTCAGCGTCTCGATGCTATCTTGGAGAAATATTTTAGGAATTTCTTGAGCAACAGCAAAAACATCCAAACCAACACTCGATAGCTGAGCATCGCTCTCTACCCTGAAGCTTCTCTAGGAATCGAAAGGGGCTCGATTTACGTCTTTTCGGTTGCAAGGTTCGCCCACTATGGACCCAACCTTTATGATCTCCGATGTCCTGGAGAGAGAGACGACCCAGCCTAAAGCCCCAAGCTTCCCGCAATCCAAGTCCACCACGACGGGCTTTCCCGAACACAAGAAGCGCAACAAAGTATCAGCCTTCAAACAAAAGCGACAAGGTGTACTGTCAGAAGATCAGAGAAAGAATGTATTCGTAGCGTCATCAAGTGAACCGCTCGGCGCTCCGAACCAGGCGACTGCAGCAAAACCTCCTACTAAGCTCTCGGCGACGTCGGAACGGGAGAGTATCCATCGCGAGAACACGGCCAAAATAGATTCTATGTCACCACGCGAGATCGAGGAAGCACGGAAAGAACTGTTCAATGGATTAGATCCATCTATACTCCAGATGTTGTTGAAGCGCGCCAACTTGGATGACGGAGCGAATGCGCTGCCTTTGGAGGATTCGACCCCAGAGATTGCGCGTCCTACATCTAACGAACCAGAATCACAAAATCGTGAAAAGGGTCCAAAAGACGTTTTTGCGGAACCAGAGGACTCAGAAAAGCAAAATGCTAGCCGTCCTAGAGTTGAAGAAACACCACGTCCGTCGGACAACCCTAAAAAGGTGCGCTTTGCAAGCGTTGTGGATGAAGCCAACGAACCGTCGGCGCTACCTGAACCGTCCATACCGAAAATACAGAGCGTAACGCAGCCCGATGCGCCAACATCTGATCAGACCGTGCCCTCCTTCGAAGACGACCAAGGGCCAAAACCGCACTTCCCACATCCGCCCCAAAACCCTTCCCTCGACCTCGATTCTAACGACCCCGACTTTCTTGCCTCCCTCCACGAGAAATACTTCCCTAACCTCCCCGCCGACCCCTCGAAACTGGCGTGGATGGCCCCGATCCCATCACTCAATTCACCCGCCGACTACGACTCGCCCTACCACCCTTCCCAGCTCTCCCTTCCTATCTCAGCCTTGCGCTTCGACTTCCGCGGCGCGCTACTTCCGCCGCGGATCTCTCGCGCTATTCCACCTTCCAAGGGCTTACATCATCACGGCGAAGCCCCCGAGGCCGCCGGCTACACTGTCCGCGAGCTGGCAAGGCTCTGTCGTAGTGCCGTCCCGGGCCAGCGCTGTATCGCCTATCAGACACTGGGGCGAATCCTATATCGTCTCGGACGGGGCGAGTTCGGCGCCATGGGCGACGATATGGCCACGGGAATCTGGCGGCAGATGGAGGAGGGCGCCGTGATGCGGAGTCTGACTGACGAAGCTGGGATCGAAGAAGGCAGGGGTCATCGGAGCGCAAAGGCGTTTGCGACAGAGGCGATATGGCTGTTTGAGAAGGGCGGATGGAAGGAGAAGTTGCGGCGCGCGAAGTAGATGACAGCGATAAAAGCAGCACAGGGCGTGGGTGTGAGTGAATTATGCGTTGCAATATACCAGACACTGTATGAAGATGTCACACCAGCATGCAATATACAAACTTCAATTCTTCTACCTTTTATCCTTGGACCCCTGAGGTAGACAATGCAGCTGTACTGGAGCACCATACTGACCCTTTCTAGCCTATACGCACCAAAAGAGCTATATAGGTAAGCATCGTTTTCATTGTGGCTCAGCATTGCCCAAAGCGCCGCCTATGACCAGCGCAGTCACTACCAATGCGCTTTTTGTAAGCGGACTAAAACTAGTATGAGTCTACCGCCGTGTCCACTGCCACAAGGTGGGATAGTCGAAGAAGCTATTTCCAAGACTCTGGCTCGCACTTTGTCGCCGATCTATTCCGATGACGCTATATTCATTTCGAGCTGAATATTTCTTTCGTGCCCGTGCTCCTTTCGTGGAGCGCCAGGCAGACTGGTAATGGGAGACGTCTTATCGAGAGCATAAGACCAAAATAACGGCAGCCCAGGGTCTGTTCAGTCGTCCCTCGAATTACATGTGGAACAGAGAGGGGCCGGTAACATACGAGTCTCAGTGACGAGAAGCATCAGTAAGGGAAAGAATCCATGATTTTGATACTATTACAGCACGGCCGAGATGAAAACAGTGAATAGAATGACATGATGATCGATTGATGTGACGATAGCCCTCCGTCTTGCCTGCTTTTACGTTTCCGTCACGGATCTCCGTTTCTCTTGCTCTCGCATTTTCCGGTTCCTTGGATTCCGTGTCCATCAGAGCCGAGCGTCCATCTTATCCCCTTATGCTTTCAGCCAGCTTGAACGACGGCCTCTTCCATCCAGTCGTCCTTTTCCTCCCTTGAGATCTGCTGCGGTATGGGATATGGTCATCGGTAGGTCATCATCGTGAGTCTAGGCGGTGGGTTTGAATGTCAGGCAGTTGGACGAGGTATTATGGTGGTTTATGATGGTAGTATCCTCGGTGTTTAGTGAGTTGCCATCGTCGGGTGAGAGAAAGTTCTCATAGCAACGAGTCGAGACGGGTAAAGACGCTTAGGCATGCGGCTACGACTTCGAGTTGTAGTTCCTTGTCTTTGGAGCCATTCACCTCCTATCCGTGAGATAATTGATCAGTATATAATCTCCATAAGGCATAGCTTAGCGAAACTTACGTCAGTGATGACTTGTGGGATGTTAGCCCCGATGCCGGTCGAGCCTACTTTGCGACCGAAGGGCCATTGGGAGTATTCAGCGAGGAGCTCATCAGTTTGTGTAAAGGCTCTCTCCCGAGCCTCGTGTCCAAGGGTGCTCAAAGCATTCTCCAGCACATTAGCAGCATAGGCGGCGCAGACCATGGCGATAGTTCGTGTGTATCTGAATTCGAGATTTTCGGGGAGGAATTGAGAGGGCGGCAGCACAACAGTACGCTGTGTGAGGACGTTTCTAACGCGCCGCCGAATCTCGTCCTTGGCTCCACCGTCAGCCACGGGATGGGTCGCCATGTCGAAAAGGAGAAAGTTGCGCTTTTCGGTACGTAGGACACCCTTATCAACAAGTCCCTTGCAGAGTCGCTCGCGGACTTGCTTCAATTGGTATCCAATCTTCATGAGGTTCCAAGTCTCGCCTATTGCGAAAGGGCAGCGTTAGCAGGGGACAAATTCGTTGCTGATTTCTTAACCTACCGCTCATCAGGTCGATCCAGGAAGCAACGCTCATCTTCTCGCTCGCCTTCATCATCTTCAATGCCTCGTCCAGGAGCACCTCACCAGTGAGGGTATCGTCAATGACTTCGATCACCCGGTCTGCTAAGGGAAAGCGCCGCCTTGAAGCGTCTTTCTGCATGCTAATGCGACCTCGGAAAGCTAGTTCGATGACGATGCAACCTCGAAGCGCGTAACTGATGTTATCGTTCCAGAAGGACAGGTAGCCCTGTTGTTTCCGGCATTAGTTCTATCACTTCGCAACGTACATCCGAAGTTGTCATTGTTGAGGATGGTGCAAGCGGCGGAAGCATACCTGCTTGTCTTTAAGTCCCAATAGTATCACTTCCTCCATCAGCGTGAGCTTGGGTTGTTTGCTTCTCTCTGCGCTCTCGCTGATATCGCGGGGGTCGAAGGCGATTTTGTGTCCATTCTCGCTGTTCTCGTAGCTTGTTTCGGGAGCGCTGTCGCGTACATTCTGCGAGGAATTGTTGCGATTGATGCTGCCGCCGCCTTCGGTATCGGTCGCAGCGCCGCCTCCGCCTCCACGGCGTCTCGTCAAGCCTGACGACATGTTCTATACGGGCGATCGCTACAATAGGAATGCTGAGCGTGACAGGTAGTGAATTCGTGACAATGATGGCGGCGGTGGTTGGGGTCTGGCTGGTTGGTGCTCCGGCTGCACGAGCGGTATGCGCAGTTATGGGTACAGCGCTGCGGAGCGGATTGATTTAGGCAGACGAAGTATCTGATCAAGACCACGCTAGGAGTTGCAAGCAATTGATGAATTGAGGAGATGGTATCGGGGTTTAAGCAAGCAAGATGCCTTGTCAAATATTTTGTCTCCTTTCTTGACCAGGCCAAGGGCGACTACGACTAAGGCTTGGAGTGGACCTTTGCGGTGGTTAGAGACAGTAGTATGTAGTCGGTGGGTGGATCGAAGGGTGAGCACTGAAAGAGGCTCTAACGCACAGGGCTGTTGATACTTGTCCCCTGCTGACAGCTGAGACAGAACCCTCAGATGACGACGTAAACCGCCTAAGCGCAAGATATGATGTGTACAAGGTTTAGTATTTTAACGGTGCAGTGTCAAACATACCTATGTACCTCCCCTTGTATCTACTTCCTAAGGTAACTGAGGAGTGATGCAACAGACTCAAGATGGGCCTGATGCTAGCAACAATCATCTGATGGAAGAAACAAACAGTTGGCAAGATTTGACAAAAACAATTCTGTGCTCCTGTCCGCCCTTTTCACCCATGCCTCACAGCTGGTTCCACGGGAATCAAAAGAGTTCACTGCTGGATCGGAAGTCTGATGCGGTTGTGAACTTGTGATCGCAATGCTAACAACCAACGCTACATGCAAGAAGCTTGCCGGTATGCGTTGCAGACTTGCAGTGCGACAGAACTCGAGACATCCAGAGACAGCTTATGAGAAATACCTATGTGTAGTAGGCTTCCAACATGGCTATGTACACATACTTACTTGGAGCCATTGTAGTATGGATAGAAGCCAAAGAATTTAGCATAAGACACTATGTTTCTTCACACTATGCCTCTCCATCAAGATTCTTCAGTCAGTCGGGTGGCCAGCCTGGTTCGCGCTTTTGTTACAGGTTGAATATAACGCTGGTCTTTCTGAACTCTCGATATTTAATGTGACTGCTGTTATGAGATGGGATGGGCTAGAAGAGGCCGGCTCCGGGCTTAATCAAACCATCAGACGGCAGTGGCCTGACTTCAAATAAGAGGGAGGACGACAATACCGGAGAGTGCACGTGTCTACCTCGCGCATGGGCGAAGCGCGGGCAAAAACAATGCATACCTATCCTCTGCGATCAATCGACAACGGTACCTCCCAATCTTTCTCTCTGCTTCAATTCTTGCACTTGTCAGATCTTTCTGTAAATAATCCTCAACAGTGCCTCCCCATCCGCTTCAATGATTGAACTTTTCGGATCTTTTTGAGAGGCTCGATAGTGGTCAAGTTGCATCCCAAACCCCAACATCGCCCACACAAAAGCTACTTCTATCGCTGCCTACGACACGCATACTGATGGAATTCCATAAGGACAATATGGTTAGTATGATAGAGCAGAGTGAATACTTTGAAAACCGTCGGTTCAGAATTAGTTTCACTCCAATCAACAAGCCTCCTACCGGAACGTTCAACGCCCCTCTCAAGGTTGAAGTTGTCCATAACGAATCTCCTACGAACAGTGACACAGCTGGAATCCCAGTCAACAAGTCCTCTACCGAAACTTTCAAAACGCCTATGAAAGTTGTAATCGCCAACAATGAATCCACCATAAACAACTACAAAGCTGGAAACCCGACCACCCCTCGATCACGTCAGACCAAACCGTAAAGTGCTTTCCCCCAAAATCTACCTCGACACCGTTTAACCTTCCAGCCAGCACCATCTCCAGCATTGATACAGCGAATCGAGTATAAGATAGCACGAAATGAAGTACAGGTTAATCAGATCTTCGTAGATCCCATCCTAAATTCGTAAGTCCGCGTTGATGAGCAAATGCACCAAACGATGTAAAAGATGAATGGCAACGACAAAAGACAAGAACCGATTGCCCAGTTCCGGGTCTCAAACACTATTTCGAGGGCTCGAGCGTATACTTCAAAAAATGGTGCAGTTGTAAGTCAGCGTAATTGAATGCGAAGTTGAGCTCAGAAATCAAGATCAAATACTCACGTGAGATAGTAGACATGCTCGAAGGCGGGGCGATCTGGATCGACCGATGATAGGAGAGCCATGGCTTCCGGCACTCCGTTCCTGAGGTAAACCAACATTAGAGAAACCTCGGCAACTAACAACGTCAGCGTAGAAACACGTACACGAAATACAAGCGACGGCATGGCTGACAGTAAATCTTCACGTACTGCCATTCCCGTCATCGACATCTCTGGCTACCTCTCTGGCGATTCATCTTCGAAAGCCCGCATAGCCTCCGAACTGGGCACGGCATGCCGGAATCCCGGGTTCTTCCAGATCGTAGGGCACGGTGTGAGTCCCGAGCTGCGCCACCGCCTCTTTCAGAAGACGAAAGAGTTCTATAGTCTCCCGTCGGCGACCAAAGAGACCCTTCGTCGCGGTCTCTCTGTGAACGGCGCGAGAGGATACGAAGCTCTCGGGACAGAGACGCTCGAGGATGAGTACCGGGACCAGAAAGAGGGCTTCATGTTTGGTCCTGAGCTGCCGGCCGGTCGCTTCCTGCAGGGTCCGAACTTGTGGCCGGACGAGGAGGCTTGTCCCGGTTTCCGGGGCGTGATGGAAGAGTACTTTGCGGCGGTGAGGGCGCTTAGCGTGAGGCTGTTTCGGCTACTGGCGTTAAGCTTGGAGCTGGAAGAGAGGTATTTCGATTCCTTTGTCGATAGTCGCGACTGTGAGTTTTCGACGTTCTTTGGGTAGGTACTGTCCTGTCGCAGTCGAGCCGCTGACATGTCACGTACAGCTGCTTCGATGTGCCGGATTCATAGATACCCTAAGACAAGCCCCGAGGCCTCGGCGAAATCTAGAGGCGCCGGCGCACATACTGATTTCGGGGCCATGACGCTATTGATACAAGATGAAGGTACGAGAATTCTCCATGTAATTTAGTCAAGCTGAACTGATAGCAAAATGCCTCAGTGGGCGGTCTGGAGGTATTACACAGGCCAACTAAAACCTGGAACCCTGTGCACTATGTCGAGGACGCATATATAGTCAACATTGGCGACATGATGGAACAGTGGACGAATGGGCGCTACATGTCGACGCTGCACCGCGTCATCTCGCCAGTGTCAGACAAGGACCGTTACAGCGTAGTGTTCTTCAACGAGGGACTCCTCGACCAAGTCATTGAATGCATACCGACTTGTCTAGGCCCGGGCGAACGTCCCATGCATGAGCCTGTGGTGGTCGAGGATCATTTACGGAAACGATATGGGGAAAGCTATGGTGAAGCTCAGGAAGTGTGAAAGAGAAGTTCTTTTCGATACTTGGTGCTACTTCGTCATCGTCCGTCACTTTCACTTCATGTGAAATTAGAAACTCGAGAAGGACACTGCCTATTTCATTCCAGCATTATCTGTTATCGCGCACATGTCAACAGGTAGCGAGTCACGGTCAGGTCCCAGAGAGTCTACCCCATGGCTCACTTGCCAACTTCACCCATTAAATGAAACGTGTACGGATCAGCGTCGTCCATCTGATAAGACTGGATCTTACCATCCATTATGGCGTAAAGCCACGAATCTCCGGTCATGGCTATTGTAGAGATCTGGGCCTCCGGACTACTGCCTTGCAGGCTCAGGGGCCTCGCCCCTGCCCAGGCGTATGGTGTAGGATCCCAGTGGTTGCCATAGGCCGTACCATTCCCGCTCCCAAGGGCGACTAGCATTGTGTGGGTGCGATCTTGAAACGTACTGGCAGCTAAGGTCTGCACTTTTGAGCTTTCGGGGGGCGGCATGTCTTTGATTTCCATACCTGTATCACGTTAGCATAAGGGGGATAATATAGGGCCTGTTTATTACTTACTAGCGTCCGTCCAATTCCAAGAATGTGCGTAGTCCTGCCAGCCAGTCGCCAAGACACCTGCATCCTTGTATATAGCCCAGGCATAGTCAGAGTCGTTGCGATAGTCGAGAGCTTGCGCTGATACTATAGTAACCCCAAATGGCGGGGAGTCAACTCGACCGACAGCCAAGCTAGGTTCCCAATTTGCCGTCGAGTTAGCCACCATCAAGTCGCTCTCCGAGGACTCGTATACCAAGAAAAGCTGGCCGAGGCCACAGCTAGTTGTGTTCCGACATCGACGCCAGGTTGCAGCAATCTGGGAGGAGTCCCCTATCTCTAGCGTGTGGTTCATGTGAGGCCCAACGAGGCCCCATTTCCAATCTTGCAAGGACGGATCATAAGTAATGATTTCAGAGATGCCGTTTTTGCTGGTGGTGAAAAAGAGCCGTAAATGGTTTACGTCTGGGTTTTGCCAGTCCGTCGGGTCTGACATAGCAACAGCCGCTAAGGGCGAGCGATTTCGTATGGGTAAAGTGCTGTCGTCGAAAAGCGCGCTGATGTTAACAGTGGTCCAGGAACTGTTGATTCCCGTGTATGCGATCAGAGACCCGTCGTTCTCGTCCTGGGTAAAGATGGCGTGGTGAACGCCGTTATTGACGGTCCAGTTGACCGCAGCTAGGTTTTGCGTTGTGGCCCTCATTTCTCGTCCGAGTAGCCCGCCACAGAGGCCCGCTACCAATGCGATTACAGAGAGAGCGATACAACAAACGGTAACCCAAAACCACCTCCGTTTCATGCCACATGTCCTGCGAGGCTTTTGCTTCAAGGCCTTCTCGCCAACCTTAGCCTGGGAGGTTTGGTCCGGTTGATCACCTGGGAGTTCTTCTCGATGACTTAGGGCCTCTGGGTACTGCGCTGAATGAATTCTATAAGCAGGTCCCCACGTACCAGGTCTTTCTCCCTCCACAAGTTCCGTGGGTGGTGGCTCGATAATCGTTGTACGGTCGATTGATTGTTTGTAGTGGCCATATTCCACAGGATCGAAATGGACTGGATTGAGCTCCTTCTCAGGATAACCCACGGTCGACATGATTGACGCCGAGGGGCCTGCATCCGACGTCTTGGAGCTGCCGGTAGACCTTCTCCCCGGCATAATTGGTTTTCGTGGTATGCCTGGAGCACAGCTCAGGCCGGAGGACGGTACACACCGTGAGGGATAATCAGGTGATTCTCGCAACGATCAGTTTGCATTACGGCAGCTCACCTCGGTCACTTCTTGTTGAGGCTCGCTGGGGGGGTAGACTGGAATGTCTGAGCGATGCGTAGGAGCGGCCATCTTGACTGATAAAGTGCGAGGTTTCTTAGGGCTCTAGACGTAACATAAGACAGGATACCGGAGGTCGAGACGCCAATGTAAGTCGCATTCATAAAAGTTGGAACATGCATGAGGCGGTCGTATGACAATTGGTCGCGAAGACAAAAGCCACCGCCGCATGACGAAGGGAAGCTGAATACAGCTTCGGTGAGGGGGCTTGGCTGATAACTCCAGTCCCGCCTATTGGAGGACAGCGACCTCGCACTCTTGCGGCAGAGGATGATACTTGAGACTCTTCAGGGTTTCCGTTAGGCACCACTCGATAGAGCTCGTAGATGGGAAACACCAATTGAGGACGCGGACTTTTGACGGGGATCTGTTCGAGGACTCGGGTGCAGGTCACCTGTCGAATTTCTTGGCTAATGCAGACAGACTGAACGGAAACCAGAACTCAAGAAGAACTTGTTAGCAGCAGCTTCTTAAGCTGGATCACCTTTAGATTCAAAACTCTTGTATCGGCGCATATGCGCGGCAGAGATCGCAAAGTCTCTACCGTTTTTCTGATCCAACTTGCATCAGCAATTTCAATTGAGCATCGCCCTATTTTCGTTTCCCATAGCGCCTAGCTAGTTTGAGACCTTGGGTATGTGATGTATGCCTGCTTCACATCAACGAGGTCTGGGCTGAGAAATTAGCTTGTGACGCTGTCCAAGTAGATAACCGGCGCTCGTGTATCTGAGCTACATAAAGAAGTGGCGAAAGCCGAATCTCCTCTATAGTAATTGAATGCAATCCAAGCAGCACTGGAGCAGCCATTGCACGAATACGTTATTTTTGAAGATGAAGAAATGCAAGTGACTATTTGATGAATGGCAGTGGTTGAGTGACATATCTCTGGCAAGCCTGACAACCACGATATATAAGATGAGTGAATGTAACTCGGAGTATCGACTCATTAGAGATCATTTATGAGCAACCATGCTTCGTTCTGCAGGAGATATAAATACAACGCCATCAGCCAGACTGGTTCCTGTCTCGAAACTCGACACTACACTTCAGTAGCCAGGTATTTGAACCAGCACTTTTTGTCGACTCAGGCTCACGCAGAAACCAAGATCACTATTCCAAACCCACTGACGCGACACATCGCAAAGAGACACTAAAATCCTTTTGCAAGACTCAAGTCATGGCTGGAACCTGCGGAGATTGTGGGTCTTGGATGGAGGGCTGGACATGCCTTGTATGCGAGGCAAGAACGAAGGAGGAGGAGGAGGAGAAGAAGAAGCGAGTAAAGGAGGCCCGGAAAAGGAAGGACGAAGAAGACAAGAAGAAGGAGAAGAATAAGGGCAAAAAATGATTGGGGACAAAACCACAGGAGTATCATGGCTCGCAGCAAGAGCCTCTGACAATTCGCGCACAGGACGGGATGCCAATTTTCTTGGACTTGCTTACCAGTAGCCAGATAGGCGGAACAGCGAAATTGAGTATTATGCAGTTTTGGTAGTAGACTCCATTATTGGACGCCTCGTATGCCTCAGCAACAATAATATCATAGGGTTCTATGCCGCAGGGCGTTTGCTCGCCAAAACTATCTGAGCACGCCACCTCACAAATGTCTACAAAGCAACAAAAGAAGATATCTGATCAAGCCAGAAGAAGACATGTAATTGGATTGAACTATCTATCCGATTCTGTATTGGTTGGCCCCAGAGTAGAAAGATGATGAAACAATAACAGCCAGGAAATCTGGCGAACGATAGTCCTCTAATATCCAACACCGATGCGCTTCGTGCCCAAAACCCATAAGTGTCGCATCGAAATTAAGATTATTAAACGCGGACAGCCTCATACGTGCCTCGGCGCTTGTCTTTACCAAACGTAAACCAGTCCGACTTAGGCTTGACGCCCTCAGCATGGTTCATCTCGATCCCTTGTGCCTGCTGGCTTCGGAAATCGGTCATGGACCAGAGGCCCTTGAGGGCGAATGCCGGGTTGAAGACGATGAGGAGCGAGCATGAGATGAAGATCATAGGTGGCTCGAGGATCATAAAGAGAACCTCGTTATTGGCCAGCTCACCGTCGAAGCCTTCCTGCAGCTCCAGCAGACGGTACACGGAGCGGGTCAGGATGAGGATGGTGGCAGCGGCCATCGAGCACACAAAAGCCTTGAACATGAAGCTTGTAGTGATGTACTCGTACTTGGAGGTTTCGTCGAGGACCGGGGCAGGTCCTTCGGATTCATAGGATGTGTTCGCTTCCGTGTTCACGGAGGTACGCGACTTGGGAGAGCGCCAGGAAATGGATTGGAAACCGCGGTAGAGCCGAATGGCGAAGTCGAGGCACAGACAGATGAACACAACTAGAGAGAAGACCTGGAAGGCGAGACCGGCAATCATGATATTGACCCCTGTGTCGGTCTCAGACTGGCTGTCGGAAATAGAGGCTAGCGCACCCCCGGCAGCCTGCAGCAAGAGGGAGATCAAATCGAACGTGACAAAGATCTTGGTATAAGTCATCGGTTTCAAGCGGCTATAGCGGAGAGTCGGGTCGAGGACGGAAATGATGCGGGCCAGGCAAAGGTAGATGCTAGCGGTGATGAAGGCGGGAGCAATGGTGAGCGGGACGAGATACATCAGAAAGGCGTTGAAGTCGAATATGTTGTAGTAGAGCATAATACGACCGATATAGCCTATCGCCTCACCGATGAGACCGAGCGACATCCATGCGAAGAAAGACCACGTCTTGTAGCGGATGCCGATGATGGCGTTCGGCAGGAGCAAAAGGAGGAAGACAGCAGCGAAGAAGATGTTGGCCGGTAGATTCGGCAAATAGCTCATCTTCCCGTAAGCTATACAGCATGTTTCCGGAGTACATGTGGCGGTTCCGATCTCCAAGTATAAGGGATCACAGACGGTGGTGAAGTCTGACAGGGAAAGCATCCTGGCGGTGTTATTGCTCTTGTCGAGAGCGATGTGTCGGGATGGTCAGAGTCGGGGAAGGGATGAGGATATATTCAGGACCGGACTTATACGGCGATGAGGGTCAAGATGCGGTGGGTCGGCGCTGGTGGTATTGATGTGATGATGAATATCTCATTCCAGTCAACGCAGTGGCAGCGGACGACCCGATCATACTTATATCGTGTAACTATACATCGCAGACGCGGCCCGCGGATGCCTGTCGTTCGCGCGAAACTTGAAGGATCCCATCGTGGCAGTTCAGCCTGTCACTAATTTTGGGCAGCTGAAAAACGCACCGCGTACTGAGTGCCGGCAAGGACTCGGGACAAGGATGTCAGTTGTCCGTGTCCGTATGGAGACACGATTTCGCTTCGCTCGGCCAATGATTTGGGCGAGGGGAAACTACGGCAGACGACCGACTCGAGATCTGTCGAGATGATGGCCCTGATCTTTCGCAATCTCGTTGCTGTATCCAGCATAGTGGAGGGCTGTGCTGCGCTGAGAAGGGCCCCGGCCCGCAGAAGCCTTGATCGCTGTAAAGTCGCATGGCGCGGTGCAGGAGGCACCTGATAGCACTGCTGGAGGCGGCGGTGCTGCTGACGCCAAGGAAGGCTCTTTCTCAAAAGTTACCGGTTGCATTGCGGGTCCGAGTCCGAACCTCAACTAACTAGGGGCGCGCACCCATAATTTCTCTGCCTGCCATTCCTCCAGCTCCCAGCTACATACATCTGCGAGTGGATCGTGTCCAAAGTCCGAGCATCCCAATCAGCAACTCAATCTCAGTCCAGCTGTGAGCAAGGACGCCTATCAGCCGCAAAAACCATAGCCATCGTGCACTCTCGGACAATCATCGGAGAACAACTAGGTATTTGCTCACACTCGACGTCTGAGTACGGCTCGGTTGTCAAATGTCTACATCCTGAGAAAAGTCTCTCTGGATCTGACCTTAGCTTCGATGTGCGCTTCCCCAATACTGCCCTGGGCATACCAAGTAGCGCCGGTATCTCGGATTCTCGGACTCTCAAACCAGACACTGGGTCGTCACCAAGTCATCGTTATATAAACAAGCGTTGTCTCCCGCCCTCAGTCATTCATCTACATCCTAACTAGCAAAGAGGATAAAGCATGTATTTCATAGGATACGGTTGACGTCTGCAGACGCTAGAGGCATTAGAGAGCCCTTAAGCTGGTCTCTCGAGCATGGCAAATCATCTTCATGCTCATGAGAAGATGCAGATGAACTCCCATGGCACTACGTTGGATTTGGGACACAGAGCTTATGAGGTCTACCTATACTGGGCTCTACCCATGCGGGTCAAGCATAGCACATAGCCAACAGGTTGTGAGGACTACATCGTCGATAATTTCAAAATTATCTACTTGCGTTCAAACCATGATAATCAAGTTACATATGTTGGCCCTCTGAAGGAAAGGTCATGTAACAGTGGTGAAAGTAGGATATAAGAAGAGGACGGCATCATCTTTTATGAGAGATTATAGAAGAGCCAATCTTTCCGGACTTACCTTCCCATCAGACGAATCAATGATATAAGCGATTCTTGAGGTAGCTTTCTCGGCAGGCCAGCTGTTTAATCACACAAATCAGGTACTTAATTGAAATATTCACTAAAATTGAAACGGAAATCCAATGCATTCACAAGATTTCATCGTAACTTGGTGATTTCGTTTTCTTTTTGTGCCACACCATCCAGGTACCCAGAACTGTACGTTTGTGTGTTTGGACATGGTCCTTTGAATGGGACTGGAAAGTCGCTTGGGCAGACATACGTGGGATGAAGGCTCCTAATTGGTACCGTTGCACTGGGACGCAGAGCGGCGAGCCTGTACATTAATAAGTACTTAGATACCATAACAATATTTCATTGGACAACTTCTCGCTTTGCAGTGTCACGCTTGGGCCAGGTGATCAATGCAAGCACTTAGCGGGCTCAACGATGCTGCCCCGTGCTTTACCTGCATGCTACAGAAAACTAGCAGCGGCTAGCCGGGCTTTGCTAGTTGGCTCTAGGCGCCTGCAACAGCCAGTGATTCAACCGATGCCCTCCTGCACGATCACAAGAAAACGTCATTCATCATGGTGTCAATCACTCTCCAGATCCGCACAGACTCTCTTGCCCATTCCCACTTTCTCAACAACGAAGGAATGATCTGGGCTTCTGGAAGTCACAGAACCTACCTGACCACTTACCATAAGGTGCATACGACATGTGATAGCTTTCACTTGCTGATGGTTTTTTTCTTCTTTATTTTTAATTAAAACCCCTCTCTCGGCCACCTTTCGCTGCTGTCACAATCCCTCCTAGCCAGCCTACCTGACATAATGTACTGGAAATATCTCTAGGTAGACACTATCACCTTGGCTGGAAAAGGAGTGCAGTTTCAGTCTCAGTAGCACCCCCTCCCTACATTTTTAGGTAGGTACTTATTACAAAACAATCTGAGGATCATCGGCCTTACTTAGTATAAAAGAAAGAAAGAAAGGTGACCCACGGTTCTGATACACACCTACTGAACGCTTCAAGTTATCTCCCTTGTTGGGTCACGGGTGAACCATTGGTTCGCGATATTATCATTATATTTTTTCCAGGGGAAACAGTCTCAACCTTAACTATCTGAGACATATATACCTCCTCACGTCCATATTGGGTGCTGTTGGTCGCTCCAAACCTACAACCCACAATTCCTTCCGCCCGCCTTATGTGCCGCGATAACGATTGCATACCTGCATGACCTGCATTGTCTTTACACCCATCTTCCCTGTCGTTGCCCACACCTTCTTTCCAAAGTCTCTAGAGTCGACCCATTTCCTGCCATTTTCTGCCTTTGTCTGTCTGCAGCGTCAGCTCAAGCAGCCATCTTGTCCTGCTTGACTGCTTGCTGGGGCTGCATACTGACGTCGGCAGCAGGTTTCGTTGTCTCATCCCCCATTGTTCACCTGTCTACGACCCGTCCCGAATTCTTTGACAACCACTGTGCCCGCCATGCCGAACCATTTCACTTCGCGCTTCCGGCGGGCCAAAAAGGAACCAGCAGCTCGTGAAGAGTCCCCTGCTTTGTCTGCCGCTGATGACAGAGTCAATCCCTCTCCTACTGCTGCTGCCACCGCTGTTACGACCTCTGCTGGTCGACAAGATACGCCGCCCGCCCTGTCCATCACCACAACAACCACGACCACCTCCTCTTCTCGCTCGACCACCCCACCTCGATCAAGTCACAACACTCTGCAACCCCCCAAGTCACCCTTCCGAGGCTTCCACCACCATTTTCGATCTGCCAAACGAGCCAGATCCCCTGCGCCCGCCTCACTCCCCGTCCCTACTTCGCCTGCCATCGTTAACCACGATGGTACAGTAGAGCAAGAAGCCATGCCCAGAGATCAACCTAATGGGCAGGAAACTGCTGATACGAGTGCTAAGATGCCTTCTTTCCTCAACCTCTCCGAGCAAGGTCCGTACTCCATTCACCAGTACCTTCGACTTCATGGTTTAAGCACATCTGCTGACATACTGAATACAGAGATTGAAGTCAAGTTCCAAGATATGACTTGGCTAGAACGCCTCCGAATGAATCAGTCCGTGCTAGACCCTTCGCCTACCCCACAGTTTGCTCGTGTCACCGATCCCGAGAATAAGATACTCGACCGCTATGCGAACATTCAACCCTGGGCCAATAACCGCGTCAAGCTGCAGGTCCCCGAAGGCCAACGCGATTACATCAATGCCTCTCCAATCGAGCTGCCGTCTTTTGTGAAGCCCAGCGAACTTGAGCCCCGTCGCTACATTGCCATGCAGGGACCCAAGCTCAATACGGTAGAACATGCTTGGCGTATGATAGCGGAGCAGCTGCAGAGCCCCGCGGTCATTGTCATGCTGACTGACACGCACGAATCTGGTCAAGAGAAATGCGCCTTGTACTTCCCGCGTACCCCTCAAGATGCACCAGTCGAAATTGGTCAAGAGGAGGATGAGTTTGGCGACGGCTTCCGGGCTTGTGTTAAGTGCATAAGCGTGGAGGAGAGAGGCGATGGTTCAATTGAGATGCGCAAGCTGAACATCCATGTTCAAGACCCTAAGCGGGACATTGTGGTGTGGCACTTGCTGTATAAGAGATGGCCAGACTTTGGAGTACCCGCGGTGGACGACGTTGAGAGTTTTCTCGACCTGATGCAGTTGTCGCGGGAGCTGAATGCTAAGCAAGGCAATCCTCGCATCATCCATTGCTCTGCAGGTGTTGGACGAAGCGGCACCTTCATGGCTCTCGAGCACCTGATGCGTGAGGTAGAGCACGGTGATCTTGAGGCTTACGAGCGCGAGTACAAGCAGACCCATGCCGGTGAAGAAGATGACTCTAAGGGAGACATCATCTTCGAGACGGTGAACACGCTCCGCAAGCAACGCAAACAGATGGTGCAGTCTGAACCTCAGTACTCCTTCATCTACAAGGTGATTCGAAAACTTTATATGGAAAAGCACGGCATCGTGGATGACGTGGGCCCGGAGCCGGCGTCCAAGAGGTTGGAGGTCAATCACGACCCATTCATCAGTGATTGAAGGTTAACACGGAGAAAAGGGATGAAAAAGAATTCATGAAAATGTCACGCTTACATCAGTTATTACGACACCGAAACTATGTTCGCAAGAGTGAAGATCGAGAATCAACCGCGCCTACGACCCCCACGACCCCTATAACCCCCACGACAACCACGGATGATGATTCCTTCACCGATATGGGAGAGTGATAGGTTATTATACTCTTGGACGGTCTTCGATATTATATTACTGGAAGCAAAAGCACAGACTGGGCGAACCAAATTCCCCAAGTTCCGGCATGCATCTTTGATGGTAGTGATCTGCCCAGGTGTGCGTTGGTGCCGTATTTGCTCTGAATTGATATTGGTCAGAGAATCATTGGAACAATAAATGCATTGACCCAGGAGGAAAGAAAAATTACATTTGGTCTTACGGGGAATGGGAAAATGCATATTGGAAGGAAGGGAATGATTTCTTTATAGCCCCTGGAAGGGCGAGGTCATGGATTGATTCATTTGAGATACCCCCTTCTGTTTGTTAGACTACTTAGAAGAGACCGACTTGGTCGAAAGGACCTCGACGGGCAATAGCATTGAGCCTGAGGAGTTAGGGTGATTGCATACATTTGTGCTTAAATTGCAAAGTCAACCTTTAATACAGTTCTGTGTATATGGCCGTGTCCATGTTGTGCAGATGCACGATTGCTAAAAATGACGAAGCCGGCTCATTGTATTTTCCGAGTAGATTCTTCACTGTTACCGTCTCGGAAACCTGATGATTTCAGAGAAAGGCTTGCCACGACAGGCAACTCAGACAGTTCAATCTGGTAGCAATCAAGCATATCTTGGTGGGAGTATCCTTGAGAAATTTGTACGAGCCAAGGCAGCCTTAGGTCATGTCGTTGCTCTGGCAAATGAAAACGCCTGTTCGCAACGTCGACTCCTGATTCTGGTGTGGCAAGATTGGCCCAGTTTCGTGGATTGCGAGAAATATACGGAGTATGCTTTTTTTTTTTTTTTTTTTGTGGATGAAGGCGAGAAGTAGCTAAGAGCTACTAGTACATAACAGTGAGAGTATTCTAGCCATACGGCGTGTGTCTGAATTAGTTCGCAAGCACATGAGTTATTCCGTCATGGATTGGCGATGTCCCCTGATGCTGTTCCTGGACGAGGCAAAGAGATTTATGACATGGTCTCAAGATCTGGGGGATGGATCTGGGATTATTTTAAGACGCTACAAAAGGTATCAAAACCGCTGTAGACGGCGTCCATCCATGAAGACAAAGCTAACCTCAACCCTCATTCAAGATGAGGAAGGCAGGCGGACAGTTTTGAAGGCTGGCACGTGCCTACCTTTCCATTGTCGATGGCTGCATCCGATGCCAAGCTACTCCACTCCGCGCCTCCGGGATGCGCTCCGGGGCTTATTACATGTGGTTGGAACTATACGGGCACTACGAACTACCCCACATCTCATTGACGGCATGGACATTTTCCTAGACAGTAATCTCACCGGAGTTTTTGGATACTGATATGATGTCCTGTTAGTAGAGCATATTATGAGACAGGTAGATGCCGAAAAGTATTACTACGACTATCTATAGAAAAAAAAAATAAGTCTCAACGAATACATCACCCCGAGGGTCGTCGTCTTTTCACAATCACATGTCGAACAACTGAGTCCTGAAGCTCCGTATCATATCTCCTGCCACGCGAACGATATATACACGAGCGTTACAGACTCATTCCATCATACACCAACTGTATACAACCCTCAGAAGCGCTGCAAACCTCACCTGATCCACAATGGCCTCCCCCTTCAGCAAGCCGGACCTCCCCTCCCTCGCCAAGAAGCTCCTAGAAGCCGGCCCGCACAAGACCCTCAAGACACCCAAGCGGATCCGCATCGAGTTCAACAGCGCCATCGTAGCCGACACCACATCCGCCGTCTACGTCTGGGAGCACCCGTACTATCCGTACTACTACCTACCCCGCTCCGCCTTCTCCGTCCCTCTCACACCCACCACCACAACGACAACCAGTTCCCCCTCGGACTCCTTCTCGGACTCCTCCTTCCGCACCGCCGTGCTCAGAGTCGCCGACCGGTCCACGGACCGCCTCCTCCTCTTCGGCCCCGACGTGGGCCGGACCCACGGCCCGGCCTGCGCGCCCCTGGCCGACACGGTGCGCCTCGAGTTCGCGGCCGCCGGCGCCGCCTGGTTCGAGGAGGACACGCGCATCGCCGTGCACCCCAAGGACCCCTTCCGGCGCGTCGACGTCGTGCACTCGGTCCGCCCCGTGCGCGTCTTCACCGCCGACCGCCGGACGCTGCTGGCCGACGCCCCGGGCGGCAGCTACCACCTCTACGAGACGGGGCTCCCCGTGCGGTACTACGTGCCGCCGACGTCGGTGGCGGCGGCGGCGGCGGCAGCCAGCGTTGGGGGGGGTGGGCATACAGGCGACGGCTTGGGGGTGAGGTTGCGGGACAGCGGGCTGACGACGGCTTGCCCGTACAAGGGCGAGGCGAATTACTATGATGTGGAGATCCAGGGGAAGGGAGGGGACGTGGAGAGGCTTGAGAACATTGTGTGGTACTACAAGACGCCGACGACGGAGTGCGCGGCCATTGCGGGATGTCTGTGCTTCTACAATGAGAAGGTTGCTATTGAGTTGGACGGGGAATGGTTAGAGCAGCCCAAGACGATCTTTTCATGAGATTTGGATGGAAAATGGGGTGCGTGCTTGCTGGCAGGAAGCAAGAGGTTACACGGGGGGAAGCAGTTCGCCAACGTCAAACTGTCTTTTTTTTTTTTGTGACTTAGACTATAGGGAGAACAGTGTCATCAAATCCACTCCATTCTGCGATATTGTATAAGAGGTGATTTGTTCCCTTTTTTTTTTTAAATGAAAAAAAGTGTTCTACTGCTACTGCCAAAACACTGTATGAGTTTCACTTTGATCCGTGGATCGTGATCATAGGGGTCAAGTATGACCTTTGAGATGTCCTGATGGAGCCACACGTCTGGGGCAGTCAGGAATGTAGTTCTGCAGGTTTTACGGAATGTGACTGAATACCGGGAGGAAGTATACAAGCTTTTGCATTTTGAAGTTGATCTCTGCTGGACAGCCTTAGCAATGGCCGGAGAACCAGCTTCTCAACGTACTCAATGATTTCATATCTTGGTGAGCATGCGCACTGAAGATGAAATCGCCACAGGTTTTTTTTTTTTTCCCCTTCTTTTCTTTTTCTCTTTTTTTCTTGACTGGCGGGCATATACGTCAGAAGCGTTAACGCCGATCAGGGTCTTTTGAGAGCGGATGCGGGTGCGGACCGTTACACCGGTTAAATCCAGCATCAAATGACTTCCGCACGATCCAACCCCGGATGCTGTGCACATCCTCCATGTGCATCGAGTAACACAGGCATGATCGGGATAAGACATAGGACGAACCCCCAGGCGTCGCGAGCTTTCGATGTCAGCTTCCATCGAGGAGTTATGCATTGTGACAGCACGGTGGTCCGAGACACGCGAAGCCCAGGTTTGGCATTGCACGGATGAGGTACGCGTCCATGGAGAGACGGGATGGGAAGCCGTGTCGGCTGAAATTTGACAGTTTTTCGTGAAGTGCTGATCTGGAATATCAACAGAAGGAGATCTTTCATTGGCTAGAAACCTTCCACCAAGAAAGGCTGCGCCATACTCAAATCTTTATAATATTTTTGTCATCCGATGCAGTGAATAAATCATTTCCACAATCGACGGCGGTCAGATGCTGAAATGCAGTCATCCGCGGACACACACCGTGCACGAGCCGTCCGGCTTACGGGCGAAACAAATCGTTAGATTGGATTTCAGCAGTCAAGGTCCAGGTCGTTTTGGGTGTGGTTGAGTTTTGCGGCGTGGTGATCTGACATGCTCACTACCGGATGTCGTGGGCCGCAGGCATATGCAGGTAGTGGAAGAGAACCATGCAAATGCAGCGGACGTGCATTGGCACGACTGAGCGCTTCCGAGCCTACTTTCGGGCCTAGAGGACATTGATACGAATTAAAATCGTGCTTTACTTTCAACTTACCTGCGCGCAGCAGATCGGTTACACCTCTTCCCGTGTCACCAATTGCACGTGTTCCCCGCGCCATGCACCCTATGTATGCACCCCGGAAAGTCGGGGCCTCTACCTAAACGAGCCTTGCTACCCCAGATCAACGGTCGACACCCTCGTGGATTTTCGGGGGGATGGCAATGGTAGCGCAGGGCTCAGATCCGAACCGAGGGCGAGAAATGCAACGCCGGCTAAATCACATCGAGCCAGACAATTGGGTCTTGAGGATCCAGGATAGTGGTCATCCGAAAGGAATTCGTTCGGGTTTCCTTCTGGGGTGTTTGTCTGGGTAATCAGGAATGCCAGACAGGAGATGAGATATGACAAGGTTGGGCATCCTTGAAAGCCACGCGGGAGGGCGAGACGAGACTCGGCTGGACTGGGGACAACGCTCGGGCACCGTTCCGGGCTGCCGGTGAACCAGAAATTGCAGTACATACATACATACATACATACATACATAGGCTCAGCCCAGGGATGATGACGACGAAAGGGCCCGGACTTGCAATTAGGAGGTATCTGATGGTTCTGATATCGATCAATGCAGAGCGGTAGGTAGGGCTTTCATAATTTATCCAGTGTAGTGCTCACAATGCATAATTTCGATGAGACATGCGCGACAGAGCCGACAGAGAAGACAGTAATTCAGAACCAGCACGGGCCTGGCCCAGTCGTACGTTACGCTTGTTCTGGGCGGACTTCACGATAGCCATTGGAGTCGTGTGGCCAGCCCTGTTCTTACCACATACATAATAAGTGTACATAGGTGGCATGTAATTCAAAAGCGGCAAGAAGACGTACATATCACATCATGTGCGTGCCGTGTTCTGGTGCTGAGATGGCGTCGGCGATGGTCGCGTGCCGTATTGGGGAAATGTGCCTGCGTCAAAGCAGCGAGCTAACGCTGACAGAATGCATATTTGACCGACGACGGAAGAGGTACAATAGGTGATGAATGGGCGTCATACAAGAAATATGGAGGTGTTGGGTAAGGGCAATGGTCTTTAGTAATCTTTGTACGTGCAACAAACGAGAAAAGAGCCAAGCGTAGCAGAGAGGCGTGAAGAGGATCTGGGAAGCAAGAACCAAAGAAGCGTATAGGTCTACGTTAGAATCGAACTAGGGACGAAGAGACAAGACCCGAGAGACTATCAAGCTTTTTCGCCCAAAAGGCGGCGGCATGACAAGGGCATGACCGGCGGTAGTCGAATCTTGTAGGCTGCATGAAAGGTGCGTCGTCTAATGTCGGGCCTGCATTTGGCGTCAACCCTCGTCGGCTCTAATGGGAAAGAGGTATAGTTTTCACTACGGTCTTTTTTCTTCTTTCCTTCGAGGCATGTGAGACATCAGACCACTTCGATCCCGAGAACAATACCTCCTAGCATCGTTGATGAGACCCTTGCGTTGTTCTCCCAGGCGAATGCTGACACGCGGTGTCTAGGTACCTGGTATATGTTACCGGTCATACGCTGAGTATGTGTTGGTATTTACACTAACTTATTAGGTACTCTACCTTTGAATGCGTAGGACTGTTGGTACTGGAGGTGTGTGCAGGTAGCAGCATCTTATTGCCAATCGTCTGTTGGTGACAAACATCGGAGAATCTCTGCTACTAGTCGAGTCCATGGCGGGGAAATTTGAAGGCTCGTATCGTCAAGTCGCTGCATGATTAGCCCGAACTCTGCTCGCGCATGTCGAGACATTCTACTCCAACCCGAGGATCGTCAAGCCATGGCACTCGAACGCTGTGAAAAGCTGAACATTGCTGTCCCGAAAAGAAGCTGTATCCGGGCATCGTGAGCATTACTGTACTGTCCACGCGGTGCCGTCGCATCGACGAGGTTTGACGGGCCATGCATGCGCCGTCGCAACCACGCGACGAAGCGCCATTGCAGATGTCGAGCCAATCTACATGCCCTTGCCGTAGATGTATGCAAGTGTCCTTAGCGACTGAAACCTCGTCCAGGTCGGAGAACGGTGTGCATCGTCAAGTAGCCCTCTTCATCAAGTCTCCAACAAGTATCCAAATCGAGACTTGTGCTCCGAGCCGTCTTTGCACCTTGTCAGTGGTTACCCTCCTGCTTCCACTTCATGGATCTTTCCTTTTGAGATGCCGTCATCCATCTGTCGTTGTTGCGTCCTGCCCATAGGCTGTTTCATCCATCCATCCATTCACTCACTCACTCCATCTCTCCGCATACCAAGCTCGGAACGAGGCATCGCCAATCACACGGCGTCTAAACACATATGCATACCAGACATACAGCAGGCAGTACACACCTCCCAGCAAGACATACCTGCTCCCCATTACGTACATATGTTGTAGTATGATATCTACATATTGTTCAGATCTGACATGGACATGGTCGATAACACATCTCAGTTTCCGAATCGTTCTATTCGCATCAAATTCCTATTTATACCTAGTAGGTACCTTGTGGATGATGTAGTAGCAGCACCTAATGTGTAGTACCTACCTACATACCTCCTCATTACCATCGTCGTTTAATAGTACACCAACCTAGGACTTGGCGTCAAAGTTTATAACTGCATTTTGTCTCCCTCCTTACTGCAGGTATTCTTCGTTGCCCGTCTAGTCTTGAATTGCCAACTACGTACGCTACCTCCTGCCTCGGCAGTAATACATGCTTACCTCGTAGCGATTCCCCGCCTACGTCCATGGTAACAGAACAGGTTCCGTCTTCTCCAGCGGAAACTGCGCGTCACCGTCCAAGTCCCTTTTTCTTGTACATAATAAGTCGGACGGCACTCCAGAATTGTACCGAGGTGGCTCCCGCATCCAGCGGATGGGCTCGTCCTAGTACGGCAACTGGTCCTAATCCTACATACTATTACATACATATTCACTGCACTCCCTGGTCCCAACTCCTCGCCAACCGGGGCTCGGCAGAATCCCAAACGCAGAGTTGCAGACTGGACCCAGAGAGGAAAAGGGGACCCTTGTTGCAGATGCGATACCCACCGATAACTACGCCTCTGGCTTTAGCAGCATCCTAGTAAAAGCAAGAGGGCGACACGCGACAAGTGGAGAGGCTGCTTCCACCGGTGTGGGAGTGGAATGCTATTTCCAGCGAGTCCTGGTGATCCCAGACGTCCCAGTCCCAGTCCCAATCCCAGTCCCGGTCCCGGCGTCCCTAGGCGTACCTTGGTTCGAGTCGCAGACAGTGGTGCGGCTGGCTTTCAGAGGTTGTGTGCCGCTACAAGAACTGCCTGCAGACTCCCGTGAGTACACGAGGTACATGCATACCTATGTACATAGCACCGTGGGGTACCAGTAAATTGGAATATTCTAGCGGGTATTCTAGAATGTCCTGATTCAGTCTACCTACTGCCTAGGTTAGATGGGAGCCCGAATCGATCCCCTCCGGAGACGCTATCGTGAGCCGTCTCGTCGGACCCAAGTCAACCAGCCAACCAACCACTCAGAACCGGCCTATTTGCGACTGTGGTCCCTCTCTTCCTGCTCATCCGCATCCACTAGCATCGCAGCACCATCCTCGCTCGTCGGGTAGGTTGGGTTGTAACCTGTCCCGCGTCCCGAGACTGGACAGGATTCAGGGACGTATGTAGTCCTCTCTCCGGAGCAAATCAAGTAATGGTAATTATACTTTACAGGCTCACTTGGCCGTTGACTTTTTCTTAAACTCACGTCCTCTCTCACCATTGTTGACTGCGGCGGCACCTTTCGCTATCGTTGCTGTCGCTGCTGCTGCTGCGTACACCTGCACTGCTCCCACCTACCTCCTAATTTACCGACCTGGGGTACCTACATACCTACTTACCTACCCTTCCATTACCCAAGTCGGCATTGGCCTCAGAAAGGAGGGAGTTTCATTGGCCATCGTTCACCACACCAGCACGGAAAGGGCGACAGCCAACTCTCGACACTTGCGCCGGCATCTCACCTGCCTCAAGGTACTATCTAAAGCTAGGCCACTTACTACCTTGGGTACCTCTCGACCTTGCCTCGGGTACATCCAATTTTCATCGCCAGCTTGACCTAATCTCAGCTTCCATCTCAACCAAGGCCTCGGGACTTGGGATAACTCCTCCTGCCTCATCGTATCCCGCTCGTTTGCCTTTCAATTGGACAATCAATCACTTATCTCATGCGCCCCTCACCGACCGAGTACCTACATCCGCCAACGTTAACCTCCCTGCGTTGCCTTCGTTTATTCCGACCGGCTACCCATCCGAGAAGCGAATCCTTTTGAAGCTCGGCTTTGCTGCCCTGTTCCGTCTCTGTCGACACCTCCGACACAGTATACTACTTGGCTGTCTGTCTGTCACTGCTGGATCAGTTTCGCGACATCCACGACGCCTCATCGTCCCTCATAATTTCTCTCGCCCTCTCATACCAGACTTGTTCCCGACCTTGCAAGCCGACGCCCACATCTACGCCTACGCCGGCCTCACCTCCGCCTTAGCATCCACCTATGCAACAAGCTTCTGGATACTCCCCAGCTCCGACCTAGAATTCTTTGCGCATATTATTTCCTTCACCGAACGCGCATTATCCTGCACTGCAAACTCACCCGCCATGCACCTCAGCAATAGTACACTTGCACGATAGGTTGATAGGGTACTTTTGAGGTTCGACAGCAAGGATCAGATTGTCGAGTGTTGGCCGATTGGTTAGGACGCCAAAAAGTGGTGTTGTGTTCCGCGACTCACCCAATTGTGGCTCGCACTACGCGCATCGCATCGCATTCACATCCCCTTCTTGGAATACTGCGACGTGCATACCGCCGCATCATCCCGCCAGCGCCTGCGACAATCTCGCTGGGCTCATCGCACCCACGACATACGAAAGCCAGCCCGGCCCCTAGGCCCCTGCCGCTGCCCGCCAACTGTGCTTTGCTGAGTCTCTAAGTAACGGGCATATATTCTTTCCCATCAGATAACGCAACGCGCCGGCGCAGGAGATAAGAGCACAGGGGCTTTGGGCGTAAAAGATATCCCTGCCGCCCCTGTCGTCGGGCCTTCAGACGTCATGGCTTCTATAGTAAGTACAGCTTCATTCCTCTGCTTGCTTCTCCCAATTTCCCAATCGCCGACCACTGTTACCTCCCCATCTTACTAGTCTGACCTGCATCACCCCTCGTCGTCTCTGATTTGGCCTTGCTGAACACCATCCCACGCCTCGTTTTCCCTGGCTGCCCCCCCGGGCATCCATTGTGTCGCATGCTGCCTCCCACCAGCCATGCATCTCCTACCTCCTAATCTCTTCACCGCCTTAACTTCCCCGGAACCATCTAGCGGGTGGATGGCCCGGCCCAGCCTGATCCCCCACGCTGTCTACGACCTTTTTGAATGCTTATGCGATCGCGGACTTACCGTCTCGGCTCGGTGCGAGGCGCTGCCTGTGATATATTGAGGACCAATTTCAACCGTGATTGGCGCGGTGGCACTACGACCAAGTCCGCCTGGAGCCCAACCTCGATGCTTGGCTTGACCTTATTTGGGCCCCCTTGCACCCGACTGACGTTATTCGCGACAAGCCTTCGGTCTCACAACTCTCTCATCACTTCATATCTCTCGTGCTTCTTCCCCTTGTTTCTGTCAAACACATCATATCGACCTACCCTCTCTTGTCCGCAGGTCGACACTCATTCCACGCAAGCGCATTTACCGCGATCACGCCAAATCACCGTAATTCGTAGCAAATTGGTGGCGATGCCTTGATCTTTAGTACCAACTGCACCACTGTTTGCGCTCAGTTCTCAACCTCGATCATGGTTATTACGCACACATCAGATATATATCCTTTGCTGACGTCCGAAATTCAGCTTTGTTTAGCGCACTACTGCGACCTCCATGGGCCAACTCCTTTGATGGTAACCGAAGGACTGCCGGTCCCATGTGGAAGATGTTACGATGATACGATCGACGCCGACCGACCACGAACAAGTGCTGCACCAGGTGCTGGTGCCCCGCCATCAGTCAATGATGCGTTACGGAAGATGAATCTCAGTGCAAGCCGTAGCTCATCCACCCCTGTATCTGATCAGGATGCGCAGACGCATAGAGCAGCATTACTACGAGCCTCGGCGAAGCGTGGGCCCAGTACTTCCGCTCAAGCAGCCACCTCTTACGCTACTTCTGCGATCCAAACGCCTCCAGATAGCCCACGGGCCAAAGCCGTCGAAAATTTTGCTGAAAATAGCCACAAGACCGGGCCCCGTCGCGATTCAAGCTTCCGCAAGACCTATGACGAATACGTAACAAAGCGGGCGAATCCCTGCCAGAATTGCGCCCTTACTCTCCCCAAAAAGCGGGAGTCACAGATGGCGAAGGATCCCAAAGCCAAGAAGCGCGATTCCAAGGCGGAGGAACCCAGGCCTACATTACGCACTCGCGCACCTTTTGCTCGTGTCTTTGGCGGCAACAGCGACGCCAGCCCGCCAAGTTCGAATCCCCAATCTTCTTGCGCCTCGGACGCTGAAGAGGATATCTGCCACAAGCCCACTATTCGTCCTGATTCCCGACGCCGACCTACTACATCAACATCTCAGTCTAGCGTCTCGTCACGCTCTAGCCTGACTCAACATACCCATTATTTGGACTATACGTCTACACACGAGCCTACTGTGCCGACTACATACTCAATAGTTCGAGCTTCGTGCCTGCGCACGCTGTCCTTCGAAACACTTCCTCGGCGACCTGAAGGCCCGCAGTCTACCACGTCTTTACCTTCACCTGTGTCCAGTATTCCGCCATCATTTCCTTCACCGCCAATCAACTACAGTCCTGGATACATCACTTCCACTCCCGCGCCACAATCCGCAGCCAGTGGAGGCCCAATATTCTTTGGCGACCCCCTCGCAGGTTATACTACAGCTTACATTTTCCGCATTCCGGATATGCACGCTCGAGGGCGTAAGAGAGTATATGCCTTTTTAGCGCTCAGCACGCACCGTGAGCGGTTAGCTATGAAGACTTTCAGTTTCATCGCTGCTGCGTTTCGCGACCTTGCTGCCTGGATCCAAGAGCTAGCCGATGCGGAAGCAGAACGCGAACGGGAGCGTGAAGAGGAAGGCAGTGCCGTAGCTGCGCTGAACGCTGCCTATCGCAATGGTGGCTTTGGCGGCGGTGGACCCCGGGACAGCGGTGTTGGACTTGGTGGTGGCCTGAGTGGCGGCAGCATCGAAAACCCCCGAGACAGAAGCAGTGAAACAAGTAGTTTTCTTACGGGCGGCGGTCGCGGTGGCTTCGTACAACGTATGGGCGGATCCATGGGACCTGGTGGCTTCGCACCAAAGGCACGTGGTCTGGCAGAGCTGGTTGGCCTCCCAGACTTCTTTATTGAGCTACATTCACGCTTTGTGAAGCTACTGCTTGAGCTGGGTGTTGTGCTTGGATCTTGATCAGGCCTTCAAAGCTCAGCTCCGCTGGCCCAATGGCTCGCGTTAATGACATTATTAGCCGTCATTGCCAATAAGATGGAAGCTATATGACTCCACACAACGCAAGGGCAAGTCCAAAAGCTGCAATCGCAGTACCGAGGACGACCAAGGATAGAACGGATATACCCACCTGGTGTGGATAAGACGGATGATACCCCGGCGAGCTCTTTTCAAACTCCCAGACAGCTTTCAGTCGCTGTACTGGCGGTCTTTCATATTCTTGATATCCTTTGTTCGTACAGCATTTTATCATGAAGCATTTCCTCCTGTTTATCTTTGTATTTTTTCGGCTTTTTCTTCTTCTGAGCTGTATTCATACTTGGTCGGAGGTTTCACATGGTTTACGTTCTCTGTTTCAAGCATGGCGCGTGGAGTGGGGAGGGGTTTCGGACAGCCGGGTTAGATGGAAACAATAGGTACATGTCTTAAAGATACAGGAAGGAAAAGTTGCTATGAATCACTTGTTAGGCTGGGACAGTATAGAATACGACATGGCCTGATTGCTACGAGTGGGGAACGGATAGACACGCATAGATCTGGCTCGCTGCCACCCGTGGGTATGTAAGATTCACAGCTTTGCTGGTTTGGGCTATTAGCAACTTACCCGTCCTGGAGAGAAAAATACCACGAGTGATGGATGGTAAGGTAGAGGAGTAGTGATACCTCGGTTAGGAAATGAATGAAATGTGATTCCTTGTTCGAGACCAATGGTGATTCTCTTACCGCAGAGTAATAGGGTATACTGGATTGTAATCATGTATTGCCCGTTGCATGGATAACCAGGCTCGATAGCATATCATGAACTGGGCAGTCCAGTTGAGTATCTCGTGCATCTCAGCTGTCCCCCCATGGATCAATACCATAATCGTTTCTATCATGTCGTCCTGCCGCTCGTTTCCTCTCATCCTCCCTTCGGATACTCTCCACGTATGTTCTGAACTTGTTGCTAAAATCGAGGACTTTCTCGAAATGGGATTGGTCCACGATGATGGTCGTCTTTTCGGGGTCAAAATCGGGGTCCTCATGCTAGAGCAAATCAGTAATTTGTTTCTCACTAAGACTGGACATATCTCAACGAAGAAGAAAAGAAGGACAAGGGAAAAGAAAACGTACGTAGTCAGCCTCGGCGAGGGTGATGGCGGTCTGGAGCGCATTGCGGATGTCGCGGCCGTTCATCTGGCTCTCGCCGGACGTGGCGGTCGCCAGGACCCAGCTTTTGGCCGCGGGGGCGATCTGGATCCTGCCGGCGCGCTCGCGGGCGAGCTTGCCGAAGAAGCCCTTCCAGACCTGGGCGTGGGCCTCGGGGGTGAAGGGGCGGTACTCGATGGCGATGTGGATGCGGGAGATGAAGGCGTCGTCGATCTGGCCGACGCGGTTGGTGGTGAGGAAGAGGAGGCCCTTGAAGTACTCCATGCGGCGGAGGAAGGCTGGGAAGCGTCAGTCTCGGTGTCTCACAGAACCTTGGGGGGTGCCTTCGTTTCTCCTTCCCCTCCCTTCCTTCCTTCCTTCCTTCTTTCCTTTCTACTCCTTCCGTTTCGGGGGCAGAGCGGGGTTTTCCTCACCTGTCACCAAGCCATTCCGTGCCAAATCGCGATTTTGTCGCCGTTCCAAAAACACATCTGCCTCATCCACCAGTAAGACGGCATCCCAGATTTCGGCCAACGAGAACCACCTCATCAATTCACGCTCAACTTCTACTTCGACGATGCCGATATCTGCGACCGTGAGAGACAGAAGCGGGCGGTTCAATAGCTCCGCGATGGCTTCGACGGTATATGTCTTGCCAACGCCAGGTGGACTTCCCATAGATAGTCAGCGGTGTTGAATGGCTCACGACGTTTCATACGCACCCATGTAGCAATATGATCTGTCCGGTCCCCTTTCCTTCGATGAAGTCCGCTGCCCACTGCTTGTTAGACTTTTGCCGCGTCGAGAGAGACTGTAACGTTTTCAGCTCAGTCTTCTCGAGGACTAAGTTGAGGATGCTGTTTTGGGAATGAACTGCTTCGACCAGATCGTCCGGCCTGATTGTCACTGGGGCTTATTAGGAGCAGTAGAGGCGTAAGCGTTATTGGGCAGTAACTTACTCCATTGTTTAGTTCTGATGGCAAATCCTTGAACTACTGGGAAAAGTAACAGCAGCTGCTGGTCGCTCAGTTCCGTTACAAGCTCATTGCCATCGCCTTTGGGTGTCGTAATCGGATCCGGACCCCTGAACGGGACTGGGAGCTGGCGTATCCCTGGCGGAGACGGTGGTCTGTGGCCTGGCATCGGCATCGCTGATGGCTCTGATACATATGCTCCATATGGCCCATATGGCCCCATCTGGTCCGGAGGCCGAGGACCAGACAAACCTACTCGATGCCCGCTCGGCGGAGGTATCTGGCCATTTGGTGATGATAGCGGCATCTCAATGAAGCCCGGGCCTTGGTCATTGACCCAGATCATGTCGTATTGGCGCTTGTTGAAAAACGCAGACTGACTGCCGGGAGTCGGCCTTCGCAAGGCCGGAGGGCTGCTCTGAGTAAGGGTGAAGCCGCGTTTGAAGTCGATCACCAACTGCCCAGAGTACTAGAGCGCTTGTGGTCAGTACTCAGAACGTCACGAAGCTTACATACTTACTGAGGACAGGTTCCCAGGAACCGGTCCGAAGACAGGTCCCTTGTATTGGGCCAACATGTGGCCCTGCTTTATGCACTTGAAAAAAAGCTCACTCCGCTGCATGATCATCCTGCGTCGCTCCCCTTGGTCGTATTTGTCCCATATCGTACACGGGCAGATGTCTAGTTGCGTCAGTCGTCTACTCCCACTATAGAACTGGATCTGCCTAGTATGGTAAACTCTGCCAATATATTGGCCATCTGTATCAAGATACCAGACCTCGATGGACCAGGTCCTGTGACGTATATCTCCATGAACTGGCCGAGCATAGCCTTCATCGCTATAAGGGTCACTTTCCTCTTCTCTTCCCAGTCGGATGCTGTGCTCTAGATTACTCCATACTTTATGAATAACGCAAGCGTGATATGTGCCCATAGCCTTTACATAAACTTCTGTACCGGGAGAGAAGATGTACCAGAGCATTTCGAACGGCAATCTTGGCGAGTCCTGCTCGAGCTCTTTTATGCATGGGAGAACAGTTCGATCGTACTGAGGCTTCAGAAACTGGTAGAGCTCGCGGACGTGCCCCTTTTGGTAACCAAGGATTTCTACTCTCTGCGCGTCAGACTGAGAGGCCTCAAAATCCGACCCCGAGGTTTTTGGGCTAGCGGGCTCATGGGTATCAAGAAAACGCTCCATATCACAGAACTTATGCATGAGGAAACCCCATGAGTAAGGAAGGCGGAACCGTCCTCGAATATCTTCAGCTCTAGTTACTTTCAGGCTCGAAAGATTTCTATATGATTTCTCGCTGAAGGTAGGGTAGTAACCTGCTAAAGTTGCCAGCTTCGTGTAGAGAAAAGGCGACCTGATTACAATGGACTGTTGGGATACTCGGCTCAATTTGAGTGAGTCAATATGTTTCGTCTCGAGACGTTTTTTTTGAGACTTGTAGGTTTCGTCTGCACCCTCGGTGCTCGCCCCCGATGCCCAGGAGAATTGAGCTATTGCAGTGCAGGTAACCTCGAACACGCAACCGGACCATGATGGCCTCCATTCCTCGGGATTTTGGTCGTCGCTTTCATCTCCGGAGCTCTCTTCCTCCCAGTAGTGAATGCTCTTTCTGTCAGCCGAAAGTGGAGACCGATCACGATAGATTGCGATAGGCGTGTTGTATTTCCTGCGACGGCTTTCCTCAGGACTATCTGATTCTTCTCCATCGCTGGTGGCTTTGAATACTGCAGCGACGAAGACTACAGACGGCTCGGTGGTCTTTTGCGTAGCTTCGGTATCGGAATCCTGCTCTGTCGATTTTTCGTACAGATTGTGCACCGTGGGCTCGAAATCCCAATTTTCGTCGGAACTTGAATCATCGGAGAACGAAGAACTGCCATCATCTCGACGCGGCTTTTTTAATTCTATGTCGCGCGCAAGCGGAGGCGGACCCGTTCCCGAGACAGGATCATGAAGACGAATCGGATCTGGATGCATCATATTTGAGAGAAAGGTGCAATGGTATAATAAGCGAGAAGACGAGAGATGAGGGACCGCTTGCCTCAAGATTAAGCGGACTTATCCATCCTATTTAAGCTTCAATTTGGGGGCCAAATTCCGAGCAGGGGCTTTCGTTGGCGAGCGAGTTATCTGTACCGCTTCTGCTGTTCCATTACAGCCTATTGCAGCCACATATCCTACACGGTGCTTCGTCAGCTAAGGCAGCTTGCAGGTTCACGGATTCCCTATTGGGCTATCAGAGACCTTGGCCCTCGAGGGGTTCTTGATAAATGTTGTCGCAGAATCAAACCGAGGTAGTACCCAGAAACCAGGCACATGGACGTTATAACCGGTACCTTATCTTTGATACTTCAGATTCCCACTCTCATGAAATGATTATCTTGAATCGGCCGCAGTGAATAGAAGTCTGGCTACATCTTGAAGTCTGTGCCATGAAGCTGTCCAGGTGGACTCAGCGTACCGCACCATGACAGGGCAGATCAACACTGGGATTGTGAGATCTTTTAGCGATGATCTCCAATCGAAGTATCCCAGCAATCTCCTGAGCCGCGGGCTCGCCACCAAGGTAGCCATTGATCGGCACCGAGAGAACAGCAATCTAGCGAGCCTGCAAGATCAATGGAATATTTTCCTCCTAGAGGGCCGCGAGATCGCTCTCAGAAGCGCCGTACCCGAAGAGGAAGCGTTCCTCCTAGAGAGAAGTCGTCAACTATACCAAGCTTGGACAAAGTTTTGCGAGAGGCTGCCTGAGGATCAGCGGATGGAGCTGACTGATGAAGCTCCCAGCCTCAAGGTATTGCATGAAGCTGTTGAGAAGGCTTCCATAACTTGGAAAGAGAGGCGACAAGGCACAAAAACGGGACGCTTGAAGAGCATTTTCACATCGTTGTGCTCCAACGTTGATGCTCACCGTAACTTAGTCTCAGTGATTCCGACCAATGACAAATATCTCAGCTTGCTCACGGGATCACTGACGGCCATCGCCCAGGTGAGTCAACTTAGCGCTTCTTGAAGTGTTGCGTAACAAGTACTGCAATGAAGAGTCGCACCCCGTTCTATGGCTTGACGAGGAATGTATAAGAACCGGAATAACTGACGATGGCGTACATACTCTAGGCTTCGATCAACCATCAAGAGCTGGCCCAAGGCGTTTCGACGAGCTTAGAGGAGCTAGGCCACGACATGGCCTATTGGAACAGTCTGCTGAAGTCTGGAAACACCAAGATCATGCAGCACTGCATCATAGAGCTCTACGTTGTGGTTTTCGAGTTCCTTACTGAGATTTTCTCGCAATGGTCCAAGTCATCCTGGAAAAGGCGAGTGTACCTTCAATCATTTAAACATAATTATTCGTCCATCGCATTGGTAGCACAGTAGTACCGATGCTTGGACTGTAATCTTACAAACCGAAAGAGCTATGAAATCATTCGAACAGAGATCGCTGGCTTTGAACCATCTTGCCACTTTGAGACGATCTGGGTGAAATAGTCCGCTAATCAGCCATCACAGATTCATCACAAGCTTCGACGAAAAGGCCTTTGAAAAGATATTTAACGAAAAACGCGACCGGATCAAAGCCATAGAGGTCAGAATGCAGCGTCATGCCACTCTCCAGTTCCAGGGTGAAATGAAGGATCATAACTTGTCGACAAGTCAGAACCAGCGTAGCATGGAGCTCATGCTGGAGAGTGCTTTGTCCGAACTGGCCGTGCAGAGGGCGTTGCTGTATCGCCTGGGCAAGAATGCGCATTCCATGCTTCTCGACGGTGCGACCAACGACATGGCCGCTGGAATGCCCAGTCCCATGCTTTTAGTCGAGCGTCGTACCAGCCCCGTGAGCCCAGAAATAACCCGACCACTGCCTCCTGCAATTTCTTTTCCCGATCAAGGACTCTGTCCAGTTGCGCCAAAGCCAGGAACGAGTTCAGCATCGACTGCTATGCCACCAGCTGAAGCCATGAGTACAGCCAATGACTCAAAGAGTCACCTCCCACTTGACAAACAAGAATACGCTCGCATCCTTAGACCCATCCTAGACAAGCATGTCGAGGCTGTTTCCAAGGTCTCATCAGACACTACCCGGAGCGATATGAGAGAAACCCCTCGTAAAATCAACTCGCGCATACGAGACTGGTGTAAGAAAGAAGTCTCGGACAGCGTCTGGGTCGAGGGATCCCCAGAGACGACTGAGCCCATTCAGAGCACCAGGATCGCTGCAGTGCTCTTAGCAGCAGCCCAAAACTCTAGCACGCTTACTATATCATATTTCTGCTCATTGGAAATAGACCGAAAACTCAGTATTGCCGCTTCCCGTCGCAAGATGCTGCTGGACTTGATAAAGTCCTTCATAGCCCAGATCTTGAACCACTCTGATACCGCAATCGCCAACCAAAACTTCGACCATGAGGCACTGCAACGGCTGCCAGGGTCGACTACCAACGTCGATGAGGCCCTGGATCTGCTCCGCAACCTCCGAGACCAGACACCTGTGGACTTCCTATGCATCATCGAGGGGGTCCAAGAACTCGAGAATCGTGATGACAGAGATCACACGCGCAATCTCAAGCGCACACTCAAAGAGTTATTGCGCGAGCCCAAGGTACCTACCACCCGAGATACCTCCTCTACAGCGGCCGAGTCGCAGAACGCAAACGAGCGCAGGGTCGTCAAGCTGTTCTTTACAAGCAGCGGCTTTGTGGATGTGCTCGCGGGCCTGGCAAGCAAGGGCCATCTGTAGAAGATGACCTACGAATATATCGATGACAACGACCGGATGTAGAGTGATTGCTACTACTATTCATTACTTCAGATAGCCGGTCTTGAGGCATTGCTTGGAAGTGTTGGCTCTACTTGGAGCTTTGTTTGGATCAGCCAGTGACGGTAGAATCAATGAATTGATCAAAGTTCACGTTTGTGCCTGAAATGTGTATGGTGTCGGATTATTGACAACATATAGCATCGCTGAGAGTAGTTTCCCTGGCTGTATTGAGGTTAATAAGAATAAGGGGTCAAAAGAAGGGGAGTAGAGGTACTCTCAGATCCAAAGGCCCGTGCATCACCAGCTGTAATCGATAAGGAATTAGAAGCAACCCCACCAACCAAGCAGCGGGACAGGTCGATTTTCCTACCATACTGAATTTGTGACTCAAACGTCTTTGCGACCCAATTACCGTTATTGCCCCAAAGAAACACATGCGATCGAGGTAGCCCACATCTCTGGCAAGACCATGGCGTCCTCAAAAGCAGGCCCAACCGGGGACCTCACGTCCGATATCCTGCAGTCTCTGGACAAGAACTCACCCCTCCTCTCCTCCGAAGCCTTTCCCGCCGCAAGCTTCGTCGACCTCAAGGCTACTCTCGATCGATTGGGTTCGCGTGAGATGGTGCGCTATGATACGATAGAAAAGGAAGAGGTACTGCTCGAACCCGAAGCCGAAACTATAGCTGCCAAGGGCAGTCATGAAGCCCGCGTCTTCGAGGCTTTACGAACGTCCATGGAGGGGTTGACTGTAAAGGAGCTCGAAGAGAAGGTTGGCGACAAGAACTACGTCAAAGTTGGCCAAGGGAAGGCTTTCAAGGAGAAGTGGATATCAAAAACCAAAGATGGCAAATTCAAAGCTGCTGTCGATTCCATACAAGATCTTACCAAGGACCAAATATTGGCCGTCAAGGAGACCCGCTCATGTTCCGATGCCAAGTTATTGGCCGACTTGAAGAAGCGCAAGCTCGTGCGCACACAGAAGATCATCAGCTTCAGGATACACAAGGGCGATAAATTTGCGCTCAAGATCAAGGAAGAGGCGACGGACTTGACTGCTGACATGATTGCCAATGGATCATGGAAGAACGCGAGTTTCAAGCCGTACAACTTCAACGCTTTAGGTGCCGACCAGAACCCTGGTGTTTTCCATCCTTTGAATAAAGTCCGTTCTGAGTTTCGTAACATTTTCTTCGAGATGGGTTTTGAAGAGATGCCAACAAGCCGGTAAGCCGTTTTTGGACCACCCCTCCAGGTCTTTAGAACACCGATTGACAGTCAATTACACAGGTTTGTTGAATCTGGGTTCTGGAATTTCGACACTCTATTCGTACCTCAGCAGCATCCGGCCCGTGACTTACAAGATACCGTATGATGACCCACCCCTTCTGGTGACTGGCACAAGCTCTTGTCAATCGCACCGAAAAGGCTCAAGCTAGAGACGAGCGCGATTCATCTCGGTTGCGCTCTCATGCCATTACAGTCAAGCTGACCTTCTCCATCACAGTTCTACGTATCGGATCCCAAGGCCGCCGACAGACCACACGCGGAGTCAGCAGACGACAAGAAGGACTATGAGGAGTACTGGGAAAATGTTAAGGCGGTGCACCAGGTATGCAATCAAACCAGTCAGTTTCAGACTTGAATACCCTAACGCCTCGTATTAGGATGGTAAATATGGCTCGATAGGCTACCGATATCCCTGGGCCGCCGATGAGACCTTGCGGCTGGTTCTTCGGACACACACAACCGCCATCAGTGCCAATATGCTCCACAAGTTAGCCTCTAAGAGGGGCCCTGACGGCCGTCCGCCACCAGCGCGTTATTTCTCCATTGATCGGGTGTTCCGTAACGAGACCGTTGATGCAACACATTTGGCCGAGTTCCACCAGGTGGAAGGTGTTATTGCTGATTACGATCTAACATTGGGTGGTCTCATGGAGGTAAGTCTCAACCTTTATTCCCGCTGCAATCGCGACCATGCTAATATCTCGTAGTTCATGGATATCTTCTTCGGCAAGATGGGCATTACTGATCTCAAGTATAAGCCTGCTTATAACCCTTGTATGCAACCTCGCGCAAGTATCCTCTGCTTAACAACGTTATGCTGATTTATGATAGACACCGAGCCCAGCATGGAGATCTTTTCGTATCGTGAGTTAATACCAAAGCTGCTCTGTATTGTATTGAACCTAATTTTTCCATAGATAAGGGCCTAAATAAGCTTATTGAGATAGGGAACAGTGGCATGTTCCGACCTGAAATGTTGGAAGCTATGGGTCTTCCGTATGTAACAAGCCCTGGGCCTCCTGATTATGATTCTGACCTAGTGTTTAGTCCGGATATGCGTGTCTACGGCTGGGGTATCTCTCTAGAGCGTCCCACCATGATTCGTTACGGTATCTCCAACATTCGGGAGCTGCTCGGTCACAAGGTGGACCTGAACTTTGTGCAAGTCAGCCCAGCCGTCCGTCTAGACAAGGACTAAGACATCCGGACATCTGATAAATCATGAGAAACGTCTCGTTGGCTAGATGTAGACGGTGCGAGGGCCTTCAAGACTTACTAAGCCACGTGCTCAGCTCTTCTATCGTGGGTGGTAGCGAGCTCCCCAAACATTGCAGGTGTTAAGAGTATGTAGATCGTGGCTGGCCCCGCTTCCAAGGTTGCCTCAAATCTTTGCTAGTCACCCAACGACAATGGTTTTAGAGGAATCCAATCTTTTGTCGGAACCATATAGTTGACTCCGAACACAGATGTTGGTCCAAATCGCCCACAGTGCGCAAACCCTTTATGGGGACTATGAATCAAGATCTAAAGCTAAAGTCAGCAAGCTATTCTGTCCATCAGGTGATCTAAGCAGCGAATTCGTATGATGCGCAAGCTGTCGCTCACATTCATGTATTGCCCCATCTCTGTCAACCTCATACTCGACGTGACTACCTAGGGACCTGTGTGTACTCTACCAGGTTGATCTTGAGACTAGAACTCCACCCCTGGTGTCTCATTAGCAACCGCCGTACTTTCCCTTCCAGATACATTGTTATTGTCACAGTAGCATTACAAGACGGGTGTCATTAAATAATAAAGACAAACCCGACGTGATGGGAATGCGCTGGCTAGGACACGTGTGAACGTTGTCGACATGCTAAGATTAAATAGTATTGGCGAAGCTGCCCTTGCGTCGCTCGCTTTTTTGTAGTTTACTCGCATATCAAGACCAGTCCTATGAAATACTCAGTATCACCTTGAAGTTGCATGCTGGGGGGAAAATTAATGGTCCTTGCTGACACAAGATATACACGAATTGGCTTATAATTAGTTCACGCGGACGCCATAATACGCTGAATAATCTAGCAAAGTAGCAGACCAAGTGTTTGCGCCATCATCAAGTTGATAATGATATGATACATTGTACAGGTATTAGCTCTCCTGTGTCAACCACCTGGCAACGGTTGACACAAGAGCACTTCTTGTGCCCCTTCCCAAAGACACGATCAACTCTATCACCGGAGACTCTCCCCGTGCCCTACTGCTTCACTGTGCTCATTCCGCTTGAATAGTAGTGTGCTTATTTGTAGAAGTCAAATTTGTTCTCGTCGCTCGTACCCTTAACTTGGCTTGAATAAGCATCTTCCAAATCAGACTGGATGATATTATACCGGTTTTTCCGAACCGCTCGTAGACCTGCCTCCTGCAATATGGCAGCGATGACAGCACCACTGAGAGGATCGTTTCGTACGATAAGACTGTCTAGATCGACCTCAGGTGCCAAACTCATCTTGCTAGCGATTGTAGAGAAAATCAGACGTCGTTCTCTCCGGTCTCGCAAGCTAGGGAACTCGATTTTTCGATCCAATCGACCGGGCCGCAGAAGGGCAGGATCGAGGGTGTCTGCTCGGTTCGTGGCCATGATGACCTTGACGTTCGCTGTTTGGTCGAAACCATCCATCTGATTTAGCAGCTCCAACAAGATACGTTGAACTTCTCGATCGGCACCTGTCTGAGCGTCGAAACGCTTAGTGGCGATGGCGTCTATTTCATCGATGAAGATAATAGCCGGCGAGTTCTCTCGAGCCATACGGAACACATCTCGAACCATACGAGGACCCTCACCGAGATACTTCTGCACAAACTCGGAGCCTACTACACGAATAAAATTGGCGGTAGTCGAATTGGCGACTGCCTTGACCAACATCGTCTTGCCTGTTCCGGGTGGTCCATAGAGCAAGACACCACGGGGCGGGTCAATACCGATCTGCTTGTACAAGTCGAAGTGCGTCAGTGGCAACTCAACAGCTTCCCGGATCTCTTGCTTCTGCATATCTAAGCCACCAACATCGGCATATGTGACATCGGGCTTCTCATCTGCGCCAAGCATGGCAATGGATGAATCGGCTTCCGGAGGTAGGATGTCGACCAATGCATTAGAGTGACGATGTAAGGCAACAGACGAAGAGGGCTTGAGTAGTTCGCGGTCAAGGGTCGACAGGATTCGAACGACATAGTTGGAACCTGTACTGGACTGGACGATACCGGTGCTGGTGCCGATTAGTCTCATTGCCCGGGTTCAGGAAAGGGGCGTACTCACTTCTGATCGATGGCTTCCATAAACTGGCCAATCACCAAGGGAACACTCTGGATCCGCTTGATCTCTTCTTGCGCACGTACAAGCTCGCGCTTCAAACTCCTGGTTGAAATATTAGATAGAGGCTAACTATTGTTAGGGCAAGCAGAATAGATGTACCTCTGTTCATCCTTGATGTATTCCTCTTGTAGCTGAATGTACTCAAGATGACGTTGCAGCTTCTTCAATGTGGCATATTCATCTCCTCCTTGCGACGGAACGCCCTCAATGGTCTCGACGTTGGGGATGGTTGAAGGTATAGGCTTGATGTGTGGCGCGACGCTGTTGGCCGGGTTTTCTACCGCAACGTCACCCATGTTTGCTAATCGGAGGGAGACTTGTGAGTGTCAAGAGATACAGAATGATTTTAAACTGCAGGAGGAGGTGCGTCGAGGTATGCGCGACGCAGTGGGTTTTGGGGGTTTGTTTTCTCTGAGGGATTGTTGATGAATGGTAGACGGAAGAACGACTGCATTTGCTGCTGATGATCACAGCTGGAGCTCTAGTGACGCCAGCCTTGCAGCCTTCAGACGTGGACCGTGTAAGGTCTAAGCTGAATACAGACTAGACCAGGAAGAAACGGAAGAGCAGATTGTCCGGGTCGCCCAGATACATAGACGCGGGCACTAGGCTGTCCACGCACCTGTGGATCTACGTCCAAATCTGGCTAGTACCTGCTCGACCACCAATCAGCAGTCGTCGTCGATGATTGGCGCTGAGCTGCCTAAGGTGCAGGGCGAAGCTCCACACTGTCCCGACCAGCTGCTCCCATCTGCGACGCTAGGTGTGCTAGGTATGCTAGGTATGCACATGAGCCTCTGGGGGATCCTCAACCATTCGTTATGGACTCCTCCGGCATCGCCCGCCTAGCATCGAGGGTAGACTCATCATCCACCCAGTCACTACCTCGCTTCGTCCAGCATACAATCCACCCAAAAGGGTCCAACGCATACATACATACAGCTTGAGAGGTACGCAGCATCATTTCCGCCATCTTTTTGCATCCGCACCTGCAACTGCAGTTCATATTGGGAATGCCCAGTGCCAAATTTTGTCTACTCGCATGAAGGGTCCTGCAACCATCAGGTACTTCCCCCGGTCTTTAGAGTAGGGTGCCTTTGTTAGTTGATGCCGTCGCCAGCCATACCAATACACAGTGCCAATGTTTGAATACCCGCTGTCCCATCTTGCAAGTCCCTGTAATTCCACTTCGACCTTGACAGCTTATCGGGTAGTTCTATCAGATGTACCGTGCGGGTGCCTCAGCTTGGGGAAACCTAAGGTAAGCCCCCACCTATCATCATGGCACCTCAACCTCCTGGGTACACATTGAATCCATACCGCCGTTGCTCATCTGAACCATTGTATCATCCCCGATGCTCGCACTGGTTTACTCATCTCGAGCCCCCCTGCACAGTGTCTCTTTGCCTGCAAGGCGCTACAGATACCCCTTGGAGCCTGAACTCTCATCACTCCAGTTGACTCTACAGCGACATCTAATGACATGTAAATCACCTGAACCGCCAACCAGCTTGTTCCCACTTGCAGCTGTCGTCCAACCTTCCTCAAGGCTCCCTCCTGCAATCTGCAACCTGCCTGCATCTGACCTGATCTCTCATTCTTCGTCCTTCTATCATCTTCAACTATCACCGACTTCTTATGTTAGACCTTCACAACACTTGAGTGGGCACAGCTACATTCGCTTCTGCCTCTTCCCCTCACCCTCTGACCGCACCCATATCTCGCTGGCCTCGGTTTGAGTGTTTCACTTTCTGCACTCTTGTGTCCGTCATTTGACTGCCTTACCTTTTCTCTCCTCTACCGCACTGCGAGCCTACCACCCTGTATCGAGTTGAACTTCGCGGGCATCGTTGGGGCTTGTCAGCATTATCGCATACTGGGTCTGGAATAGCACAGCAGCGCACATCATGTCGTCGACTATTGCTATTCCGGCTGCCCGAACTTCGGGAGACCAGGCTGCGGCCAGTTCATCCTCGTCCTACTCAAGCTCCCCGCAAACGCCAGCACCGAGCAAGGCCTCGACTTCCCAATCGTCGACTGGCAAATCCAAGGTGCTTCACCAGCGACGGCCCAGCATGTTGAGTATGTGCCATTCCTAACCTTCCAAACTCCCTACCTCAGCTAACGAGCATCCTCGTAATTTCACAGGCTCGGCGTTTTGCAAAGATGAATGCACTGTCATCAACATTGGTGATCCTGATGGTCCTCCGCGATTGGTGAGTGATAATGGCCTTTTATTCCGTGAAATACTGTACTGACGTTATATTCTTGCTCAGATCTCATATCTCGCCTCGAGTCAAGGCTTTGCCTGGAATCCCGAAATTTTCTTGCCATCCTACGTCGATTGCGACTACGTCCCTCTAGAGAATCGTCGAGACCCCGTACACGAGATCCGATTGAGCGACGAGGAGGTGAAGAAGATGCTGCCGTGACGGAAACGCCACAACATTTCAGGAGAGAAAACTGCATGCTGAATCTCGCTCGGAGCGACGTACTGTGTGTAGAGGCCTTAGCAGCTTGTCTCTTATGTTTTCCTTTCATAGATACACCCACGGCTTCGCAAGAATAGGCACCTCACCATTTTCGCAATATTACGGCGTCTGGATTCGGATTATCGCACACTTGCTGGATGGACTGCGGAAATCTGGCGTGGATCGGACAGGTTCCTGGATTTCTCGAGGCAAGCATGCCATGCACGATTTTACGGAATGGGGTTCCTTTATCGACACCATACATCATTCATCCATTAAAGAATACGCACACGTGGAGGTACAGGAGTTTACTCGGGATTACGATCCGGGCATACGTGTGTATATGGTGTTTTCATTGGGCTTTAGCTGGGACTGTGGCGTTACGGTATGACTTTTTCAGGCAGGGCGAATCGGCAGGTTGGCAGGACTACTGCGCTTTCGAAATGTTACATAGGGCCAGTTCACTCATCTCTATCATACGCAGATCCACGATCAAGTCCAGAATCCTTTGTGTGTGCATGTAACTGTGTAAGGGATGGTGTGATATGCGTGTTACATGATATAAAGTCAGAGGATCTACCGCATGATCGTGGTCCAAGACAAAACGAGGGTGTGAACAAATCAGCGAGCAGACGCTTCGTATGTAAATTGAACCAACCTCAAATTACAGGACAAAGAAGGCCTATCCCAGGACACGCGAGACATGTGGTCCTCGAGCGGAACAAATAAGTCGAAAGACACCACGTGTGTGTCCCGGCCCGCAATGTGTTTGGAATGTGAATAAGCAGTCTGAACAACACCGCTGCTACATATTCACCTCCATATACACTCCTGGTCACCTCAGGTGTATAAAAACCAATCAACAGATGCTTTTTGGGCGCCGACATTGGCATGATGGTATCTAAGTTGGTTCCACATCTCGCCGCCTGTGGGACTTCTGTCATGTGAACGATGGTCTGCCGGGCCACTGGCGGTTGTTTGGAATGGACTACCAATTCCGGGCAGGTTGAGTTGTTGTTGGGTGGAACGAGGCCGGTGTGACAAAGGTACCCGCCAGCCTGCCTCCGACGAACCTTGGGAGGTACATGTAGGAGGTAACAGGTTGAGGCAATGATTGCCAAAGAAAGCGCACTGTGTGATGCAGCACTGCAGCCAATTACCTATCTCAACCCCACCCCCTCCATTTCTTATCAGGTGGCTTATCGAGGCGTGAAGAGTCAGCGAGGCCTAGGTTACCCCACGAAAATGCGTTATCGGATGGATGCTCGCTCACTACGCTGGTCTTGCGTTAGCCTGAGCACTGATAGGTAGGGGATAATGCGGGTAAGGAATTGGGAGGCAGGCACCGTCCCCCTGCCGTGCCTGCCCGAAATTAATGAGTGCACTCGTGAGCGTGAGGGTAATGGAACCTTGCGGAGAGTGAGAGCTCCATGAATAATGAAGCTTACATCACAGGTACCTATAGCCTTGTGTCGAAGTGAGATCGTGCCATCAAAATTTTCGGTTTGTTTTCTAACACGAGGATCGAACTTGCCCGAATTGGTTATTGAGAACCTGAAAAATTCAGACTGATGATCATTACAAGGGTCTTTGGTTTTTTGGTCTGAACGTTCTAAGAAGTTGGATCGCGACGAATTCCTAGGCTTGCTATATACTGCTCCAGCTCACTCATGCTCGGCAAGCGCTGATTCGTTCGAAACGCGTGCACGCCAACCGAGAACACTTCCCTGAGTATCTGCCGATCTGGCTCAACTCAGTATAAACCCGAGCGCATAGCATCTCACATCTACGCGGGTGACCGGTTACATCATATAGTCTCTCCGGTCCCTGCCGGTGCCTTACCCCGACTTGGCTTCCCCTGTCCCGATGCTCGACACGGAGTCCGCTCCGGAGTTAAGATCTGACTTTTCGCCGGCTACCTCATCTGCATCATTGTTGCTGCGATGCATTACATCCGCCTCCTTCGTCCCGCGAAATGTGACCAGTCAACGAGGGGGTTTCTAACCATCTCTGTCCTGTTCACCGTCACGACGGATTTGGGCGACTCGTTCCTGTGCCCGGGGGTGCCACTTGAGTTGGTGGTTAGTGCACAGGACGACGGCGGACAGCCGCTACCTGGATGTCTAAGGGAGAAACAGGTCGTGGTGTGGACAGCGGGAATGCGAGTTCTCGAGGCGAAAATACCCTTTCGAGGTGCTGCTACGAGATCTAAGGTGGTGAAGAAGGAGGATGTGTCTTGTGTCATCAAGATACATCCCGCCAATCAAGGGTGGCCGTTGGGGGTTCTGAAGACAGGAGACGTGCTGCCTCCGTGGTTGGGAGGACAAAGCAAAGACGAACAAACCAAGCGAGGTGCAATCATGCCTGTGACTGTAGAAATCGCACGCGGACAATGTGCTCCTGTAAGTGTACGGACTCTGCAGTTTCCTGGGATCAAATCATTGCGATTTATCCAAGAAGAGGAGGGGGTAGGAGAAGACTTGGCGTTGGCTTTCGAAGAAGACATTGGCGACAGTATCGCGCGCCACATCTGGGATGCTGGAGTTGTCACAGCATGTCTACTCGCGGACGCCTGTCAGTCCGCGGAAATCATCCGTGAATTCCTCCCGGCACTCAAGGACAGAATCAATATCATAGAACTAGGGAGCGGCGTTGGTATATTAGGGATCACAATCGCCGGCATTTTGAACAAGGCAGCTGAGGTTCAGGGTACGACGCTGAACCAAGCAAGGGTCCTATTGACAGATCTCCCCGAAGCTGAGGAGCGAGCCTTATCAAACATTGCAAGGGCTCAGCGTATTATTCGACGAGACCACGAATCTGGTCCGACGATGAGGATTGAATACGAGAATCTTGACTGGGATGAGGGAAAAGAAGGTCACTTCGGACCTCTTGTGACCGCTGTCCCATGGGATCTTGTGGTTTTGAGCGATTGCACTTACAACGTCGATTCTTTACCGGCCCTAATAGGGACTCTCAGTGCATTACATGCTGCGAAGGAAAAGCAGGGCTCCGGTGAAATCAAGTCGTCAGTCATCTTAGCAACGAAACCACGGCACTCGTCCGAACAGGCGCTATTCGGCATGCTAGGCGCGGATGGATGGCGGCATCGTGTGCTCAAGAATATCCCTTTGCCTAAGATTGGCGATGAGGACGAAGTTGTTGAGATCTATCTGCTCGAGAAAGGCACAGGCTTGGTCGATTGGTTAGATGAGACCGTAACGTGACGAGACACGGACTTGCATTCACCTTCAATGATACTACTAAGACATGCCGGATCTCTTGCCCATCGAAAGAGATGATTGCAGGCGGAAACCGCAACCTCGATGGAGATAATGTCACCAATATGAGCCAATAGGTCGAAAGATCGATTATGATGTTTGTGCCCCAGACGTAACTACCGTCACTGTTGATGTTGTTGACGTGTCCGTTGTCGGCGTAGATTCTGGTAATGATGTTGGCTCAATTGAAGACATCAACAGGGCACGCATGCTCGAACTCGCTACAGAGTAGAAACTTGATATGAAGGTACTGATCCTGTCTAGATGGACAGTGTCATCCGTACGCGCATCCGGACAAGGCCTCATGCCCGACAACATATCCTGGTCCAGTCATCGTTGCCGGGACAGTCCCGATAGCACAATATATCGGCAGTTGGGGCAATTTATGGAACGTATGCCTCGTCAGCACTAGACAGAACTGAATATTGTGATGCACAAGGCAGAAGAATTTCTAACGGTATGGCATCGATGGTTAGAGAAGCTGCTATACACAGTGGAATTTGTGCCGGAAAGATGGCATATGAGGTGCTTGCCAGTTCTAGTGTGTGAGCCACAATCTCAATTTCGTCCGCTCTGACTTAGATACACTCATGTCATTTCTCATGACTATGCGGAATTCCTGGTATTAAGTTAAAGCCCGCCACTGTGCTATAACCGGCATGTCAACTACTATCTAACCTAACCTTTGCATGCGAAGTTGCATTTACAAGAAATCAGGTAAAGGAGAGGGTTGAGATAACAGATGGATTATACATCTAGCAATCCTTGATTGAAAAGTCCACGCGCTGGAGTGTTATATACTGTAGGCGTCTGGTCTGGTCTGGTCATGATGGGCTACATGTGGCATCTTTTCAATGACAAGTGGGCGGCCGAGTGAGGTAGGGCTGGTGCTTTACCTGGGTATGAGTGCCACTCCACTACCTACATGAATCTCACTTACTTTTCAACTCAATTTTTCTGAGATGGCTAGACGTACGAACAGCCTCAAATTTGATGGCCTGACAAAGCCTTGTGATACTGCAGAATGTGGCTTGGTGCTGGATGTCAGTACGGGTACCTAATGGGCATCGCGATAGGCACAGGCTACCTGAATCTACACTCGATCAATAGGCCTCCTCCACAAAAACCGCATACAATAGGAGACGAAATCACCGCTGCAGTTCTGGTTTAAGCAGCCTGAGATCTGAATTATGATATGCGAAATGTAATAAATGTTATGAAGAGGCAGCCACTATTGAGAAGTAAGTACAGTCTAAACCTATGTAAAATGCTTTCGGTAAGGGCAGAGGCAGCAGACAAGGGATGCAGCTAAAAGAGAACCACAGTGCCCGGTGACCAATAAACAGGTCTGGCTTCTACTCTTAAATCCGACAGTTGCACCAAACCGTAATCTCGCCCCTCCAAAGTCAACAGTCTCTCACAATACCCACAAACATCGAGGACCCTTACAAACCATCAACGCATCAAAGCAGCGACCACCTGGAAAACCATTAAAGACTCTTCACGTACAGTCCAGAAAACCAACACCAAGCGCGAGGAGGTACTCTGCCAAATTTCTACATTAGAGAAACAGCCGCGTTCCTGCGATGGAGACGCAACGGAAGATCGAGCTGCAGACGCCAGAGGACCTCGCATACCTGGTGGCCAATGTGCGACGCGCCGCGGCAGCGCGCATCGATGAGGCCATACCCCTAGATCCCGCACACGGTGAATACGACCTGCGGACGCAGATCGAAGAGCTCGTTGATGAAGTGAGTTTCTCTCTTTCTGTTTACCTGGCTTGCAAATCTGCATACGACCCCGTCACTCGTGTTTTCGTCGTTTTCCACATCCTCTACCGCATCCTCACCAACATGGATGTCCTTGGCGTCTACTATCCTTCCCAATGGAGACCATGTATGAGACGTGCCGTCATACGCAGGAAGAGATGGATGTGTGTGTGCATATATAAACCATGATATGCGAGATCCCAAGCACATACGACCATAGGACCTAGAATACTCGGCATCCCGTCCGCTCTGCCCTAGATAAGCTGGGTACCGCCGGACTAGTAGTTGGGTCGGTGACGACCAGCGAATCCCCGGTGTTGTATGTTTTTGCTTTGCTTTTTACTGTCTGCCATTCAGATTGGATTATATCGGTTTGCGATACTGTTTTCTACGTGATGTTGCAAACTACGTCCATTTCTTTTTTCCCCTCCTTTTCTCCTTGTCGTAGATATGATGCAAGTGCGATGCGCAAAAGCCACCCTATTGACTTCCTGTCGCATTGATCTCTAGACCAACTAACACCTTCAGTACATTACCAAAACCTTCACCCTCGCTTCCCCCAATCTCAGCATCAACGGGCTTCCCGTAGACGCCTCTCAGTACCTGTCGCCCGATGGCGTAGGCTCCTCCGCCTCTGCATCCGCCAAAACTCTGGAGCCCGAGGAGATCTACGAGCCCTTCGACGCTCGCAAGCGCGCCCGCGTCGAGGACCTCACGCGAGAGGAAGAGGATCTGCTCCGCGACATCGCCGCCTTGAAGAAGAGCGTGCCGGGCGCTGCAGCCGCCGCGTGGGCCGACGCCACGAAGAAAGGCGTCAAGGCCGACGAGGAGGCGTTGGCGGCGTGGAACGAGCGCTCTTCCTCCACTACTGACGCAGCGGCTCCTGACGGCACTACGACTGCGACCGGGGCTGGACGCGGCATCGGCGTCGCGCTCGGCGTGGGTGCCCTCGAGAGGCAGCAGGATGTCGAGGCTACCTACGAGAAGGCGGTGCAGGGGCTCGGTCGCCTGCGGCGCGAGATGCCGGCCGTTGTGGCACGCATGGAGAGGGCACGGGGCGCCGGCGAGTATGTTATTACGGAGCGGTGATGGCCTACCCGCGTTGCTCTGTCTTTTACACGCATAATTCCTGGCGGTGTAACGGTAGACCCATAGTGGTCAGGGGCTAGAGGAGACACATCGTACATTGATACCCGTTCACCACAATTACCTTCGTTCTTGACGTGATCGAGGGAATGAGTACTATTTACTATGCCGCGCATGTTTAGTGAGTCTACAATCCTCGTCACCTTGATAGCCCCTATTTCGTAGTCGCGACTTCAAGATGAACCTAGATCATATATGTCGCGGGGCTCACTGCTGTCCGTCCAAGGGCCGTACAAAGGACTGCTGTGCTCTAGGCAAGCACCGATGAGACCTGACGTCTTTTGGAGCATGCTATGGTTCTAAGTAAATGCTTTTTGCTACTGTATAGTCGTCTGTTTGCAAACATGTATCCTACCTTTGATGAGTCTCACATCGAACAGGATTTGTGATGCCTGTACTGACAACGGTCTACGAGGGACCATGGATGAGAACTTCAAGGATCAAACTGGACCATGTCTATCCATTTGCTCCCTCGAGTCTACCAGTGTATCTCGATGTTCCCCAATTAAAGCAACAAAGCAGTCCAAACAGCTTTTCTTCCACTTGATTGCAACACCAACACTCCATAAAGGACCTATCTCACTCGACACCATTCGACCATTACGTATTCTTAGCTTGTGGCCGGCGCCGGGGCTGCGGCCGTCTCCGTTACAGTGGCGTCCGCCGGAGCACCCGCTGCGGCACCGCCCTGGCCAAGTTCAGTTGGTTTATTCTCAATTGTGGCATCGTCAGCGCTCTTTTCCCACCACGCAGGCTTGTACCATTCCGCCTCCTTCCACGGACCCGCGTCACTGAGTTCGCAACCTCCTGGACACTCGCACTTGCCTCCGTATTTTTTGGGCAGATTCTCGGCGGGAATTTGTTCCAAAAGAGTCTTCTTGTAATCACTTCCCAAAATGTGGATCTTGGAGGCAGTCACGGGATCCAGGAAACCCTTGATAACGCTCCAGAGGGTCTTGAGGAACCAAGTGACGTTCAGCACGTACATCTTGCCCAACCGTTCCGGGTAGTTGTTGTTGCTCATGGCGGATGCAGACATGATATAGCTATAGATCGGGCCAGGCTTCAGAATGCTCACACCAGCGGCGTCCATGACAGTGCAAGATGTCTCGAGAAGGTGACCGGCCTTTCGCGAACAGGCGGGGAGCTTGGGATCAACCATCTTCTCGTATTCCACAGCAAGGTTGAGAAGCATCTTGTCGTTGGTGAATTTCTTAGCACGTAGAGCCTCGAAGTCGACGCCGCCGAGCTGCTCAAAGTAGCAAGGGCGCCCATCCTAGCAAAGTATCAGCATCTGTACTACAATCCAGAATAGGTGAAGCATTTATGAGCTCACCTTGTCGGTCTTATGGTAGAATTGCTTATAGTATTGCGACAATTCTTTCTTGAAAGAGCCGTCCTTGTCCCAAGTCCGTACCTGCTCATCCAAGCTGACCGGTTCGGACGGTGGGACAGAGGTGTCATCGTTAAGCGTAAGAAGCCTAGTAACGGCCGGCTTCTTGTCGTTGTCCGTGATGGTGACAGCCTTGCGCCATTGTTCGGACTCGATGAACCTACGGGGGGCCAGGTCAGATGAAAGGGTTCTGGCCAATTACGAACAGGGTCTTCTCACATTTTCTTAGCGGCATTGACGTCGAACTTCCGAGCTCTTAGGAATCGTAACTGTAAAGACCCGTTATATTAGCACACCCAAGTACCGTCACATACTTCCAAGCTGAGAGGCATTCCGTGGAGGTTGAAAAAATGGTGTAATAGACATACCAGCGTCAGGGTATCCAGGCGCTCCTTGTATCCTTCACCCTCGAGCATCATGCGCAGCTGGTCGACCTGGGCCTGTTGAGACTCATCCAGATGACCTGGAAGACCGCTCCGCGTCTCGGGAGTGACAACAGGGAAATCCTGTTGGTCGTACTTGGGGTCCAGCTTCATGGAGCCGGTTTGCTTTGCTTCGGCCATGGTGTGCTTGTGATAATGGCTTCGGATGGCTTGAGAGGGGTGGGCAGCAAGGGAACAACTGCAGTCGATAGAGGGTGCGCTGCTCTAGAGATGCTTTGTTGGTCGGGGGCAAAGAGATAGAAGAGAGGAGTATTGTCCTTGCTAATCCTTCTCCTACAGGATTACTGTCGTAGCGAGGAAAGTAGGTGAGGGTACACAGTGACGGACGGTAGCGAGGGGGCAGTGAGAGTGGCGGCGGCCAGATTGTGGGCGGGTGTATTTTCAGGTGGGGCACGCTATCGTTGCTGCGGGCAGCTGAGCAAATGACGCCAACCGGTAAACGGTAGCACCTTCACTTCTCTGCAAATCTCCATTCCTCTGGCTATCTCCGCGTTTACGTAATCAGGGTCCTTCTTCTGCTAGCTTCGGGTCCCTGGCTAACATTGGGCAATCATCGCAGGTGTCAAAAATAGGGGTACTACAGGAACTGGCGGATGGGTGCAATCTCACAGCAATACTTATGGTTCTGAAGAACTCGCAGTTGAAATTCTCCGTCACCACATAAGTGTTATATTATCCTCTTGCGTGGACATTTAAGCTGAAGCATTCTTGGGTGGATCAATTCTAGGGTCATTCACCGCATCAGCTTGATCAAGGGCCATATCACTCATTACCCGATCCACTGATGGGCAAAGGGACCCCGTATTCGAACCAGACATTACCATAGTATCATCTGACCGATACCTCAAAAGAATTGACCACACAGGCAATCGCCAGTACATAGCATAAGGTCATTCAACCACTTTGGCTCTGAGGTTTCATCCGTTTGGCTGGCCGTCGCCATCCGATGCATTATTCCCTTTACTCTCCTCTTCAGCCTTCTCTTTCCGCTTTTGAACAACATCCCAATTGTACACACGTGCTAAAGCAACTTCCATAGTCTAGATGCAGTGGGTCAATTGGCTGCTTAATATAATCTAGAGGAGCTGAGCTTACTGTGATCTGCTCCCTGAGGAAATCTAAGTCCTCTTCACAGTTGGCGTGTGACAGCTTTGCAGCTGAGAGTTTCGACGTCAAAAGTGTTTCGGCCTCGTCAATAGGATATGATAGCATTACATTGGCCTAACATAAGTATTAGTTGCTGCTTTTCTTTGGCACCCCATATCTGCGGCTGGGAAGCATAGTTAGTGGCACATACACCAAGCCATAGATAGACTTCGTCCGTTGGCGGTATTGATGCCTTCGCATAGAGTGTGTCGTTGAGCTCGAAGGTCGTTTCGATCGGATCCGACTCGTCCTGCACCATGTTCAGTCAGCCGTTCGCACTCATCGTGTTCGTGTGGCTGCACGTACTGTTCTTGTTTTGAGAAACTGCACCGTATCTAGAGTCTTTTGGATGTCTGGCATCTTGTCTTTCAAACCTGCGATTCGTCGCTGGAGGTTCAACTCCATGAACTGATATTTCCTGCATTGGGCCGCCTCGGTCAGTGCCCTCATCTTGGCATCATAATCGAAAGGGGTCCAGGGGCAAGGAACCGGCTCACGAGATCATCTCCTGGAAACTGCGCAAGGTACCCTCGACATCGTCTCGAGATGTAACATAATCTTCGACCTTGTCGACAAAAGGCGCATAGGGTATGCCCCTTGGATTCGAAGGCGTGGCATCCTTCCTAGATAGGCGTTCGCGAAGTCAGTTCGTGTGTGACTGAAAGATATGAAGGCTGAAACACACCCAGTAGCGTTGTCTTTCCCTTTAGCGGACATATTGCAGTCCCTATTTCCAGTCTTCTAGGCTGTTCAGCATGGCAACACACTGCGGTGAACGTGAAATGCGATCGCGATTGACGTACGAGAGCTACAAAATTATGCAAGTGGGCTGGCGGGCACTACGCAGCGGGGGAGCTCCAGTAGCTTCTTGACTGTGCAGCTGTATGGTTGCGGCGATCCACCTGGACACAGCTGGGACCATTTTCGTGACACTCCGCATTGCCAAATACCTTCAGTTGGACACGCAGCATACATACTAAATTACCTTCATACGTGTATCAATCGGTGCCAGTACTTGGAAGAGCATAACTTAGGTACCATACAGTTTGATTGGGCTCGTATTCATGCCTGGAATACTTTCATCACAGCCTCTTGAGAGTTTTGGTCCCCCAATGGCCGAGTGTATAGGCATTCCTGCATTTGATTATGAGGGCTACAAGAACAGTGCTTGGACTTTGACTACCTACCACTGGTATCGATATCTTAGATATATAATAGTTTACCGTTATGTTATCGGCACCATCGGGAGTAGGATGTCAGCTATTTGAAACTATATCACCACATCATCTTATAGTTAGGCAGTCGCCATTTTATTAGAGAGCTACGAAGTAGAGAGTTCAAGTCAGCCTCAGGTCAGCGCCCAGCGCATAGGCGGGCACTGTCGTTACAATAGGTCACAAGTACTCTCATTCTTCATCCTTCGCTGGCTTCTCATGCAGCTTTGGTAATACCTCTTGCGCCACCGGTGCTGGATGGTTCATTATACGTCTCAGATATCATATGATCACAGAGCCTATTCACGTGCATATTGTACAATGCACATGACTGCCACCATTCATGAGTTTACAGTAATAATCTATATAGCCAGTCATCCATATTTGCGGTCATCTGCAATTGATACGGCACGCCAATAAATAAGAGAAAGAAAAGTTCAGTAAATGGTGCAGAAAATACTTATTAGAATGCCTTACTCAGCCATCAGCGTTACAATAGGGGACGCTGAGCCCTGATCATAGGTACGCTAGAATACTTTTACTTTAACAATTCATAGGCTCGGTGTAGGGAGCTCGACGACTTTGCGAAGTTAATATCTCTGAGACTGATTATCTGTTGATCCCCGTGACTATCACCTAAGCCTGAACGCGACTACTCGCACGGGTTCATACAGCTCCAACCCTCACCTCCCTAGGGAGCGAGGGCTCATCTAGGTGCAATTGACATCTTCCAGCCAATACTATACTTAGAACAATCGTAGCCGGTGTGATGTCGAGCAGATGTTGTATCCTGGCAGAGCAGGGGCTGTCACCCATTCGCATGGACTCCACCCTGCTCTTCTTCCTTAGTAGAGTCGGAATATAAGTGGGATTTCTCGCAAGAGCTTCGATATGACCAACAAAAGGAGACTTTTATACGAGCAGGGCTCCTGGATAATCAATGTCAGCCAGGCTCAACCGTTATCTTGTCATACCATCTTCTCGTATCCAGCAAGCCGCCGACCCTATCACCACTGGTTCTGCGTTCATGTGAGGGCGACTCTGGAAAATACCATCTTTACTTCTCTCGAAAGACACACTTCTCGCTAATGGATTATCAAGCGTGCCTTTTCAGGCGACCATATGAGGAGCACTCGGCAGTGATTGGGTATTGTGATAGCCGAAGCAAGTCAGCCGTTGATATATGTCAGCCAGCTACCTAGGACCAAGACGTCACTGATCAGGAGTTCTGGAGGCACGAAACTTCTCTATAGCCATCAGAAAGTTCCAGGTGGTGATTTATGGAGTCGGACAACATCTGAAGGTATCGCGGCGTGTGAATCCGAGTCGAATAATGGTGTTACTCTCGCCAATTACATGTCAACATAGATCTCTTCCCTCTGACCACCAAAGCACCAAGCGATCTATGGCAGGGATATATCTAACATTGTACCGTGTTATGTTCACCTGAGCCAGACTTGAATTACCTACATGATTGTAAGGTTGGTTGCGTAGGCTCCAACCGCAACTGCACTCAGCTAAGTCGTTATGCCGTCCCTATCATTACAAATTCGTTACCCAGAATCGAGCTGTTAGAGAAACATAACAAGTGGCCCTCTCAATCATTACCATGAGTGTCAGTACCGATACCTAGGGCCCAGAACAACGGCCGTGGAACGGAGGAAGCGATCCCCAGCGAACCAGACCGCAGCGCCTCATACATATTGCCTTGGGTGCAGCGAGGCTTCATCGGCATATGAACCATTGAAAACGGTGAAAAGGCCCCGTGAACGAAGGCATACCGAGAGCAATGAGTTTTGTGTAGGTATCTCATTCCACCCTCAAGCTTGCCACCATTGAAAGAATATGTCATCACGCACTCCACATTTAGCGTGTGCGGGCCGGCCCGCACGTAAAATCGCCTGGATGCGGAGCTGGTGGCTGAATACGGACACCCAGCTGTAGGGCGTTGAGAATGATGTATCTGAACCTTGCTCTGGGAAGCACATATGATTTTTTAGGATGTGTAGGGTTTATGAGATCTTGTACAACTTATTTTTTGCACACTTCGCCCCATAGTTTGGTGCTGCTAAGATACAACAAAATGCAGATCATAAATGTTTGACGGTACGGCACCACCACAGACATGGGAATCTCATCATACCAATATAATCTTGTTGAATAATTTGATAGTATTCATATCTCAGGGCCTCCACGGAGAACTGTCGGTAGCATCCGCTATTAAAACGCCGCCCGAATGCTGGTATCAACTCAAAATACAGGCCCAACCTTGACTCCGTTATCCAATTGGGTCGCTCCACAAAAACCAGAACTTGGAATCTCCCATAATTCGTAAACCAAGTTTCATCAACATATACATATCCTGAATACGGTATGTCTAATAAACTCTTATGCATCTTCCATGGAGCTGTTGTAACCACTTGCGGCACCTCCGGCCGTGGCTGCCGAACTACCGGTTGTCATTTTTGGCAAACCCGGCAACTTGGCACCACCGCCGCCTCGCACACCCGAGATTTGATCTGGGGAGACACTGTTGCTCATGATATAGCCATGTCTGGAAGACTCTTCGTCTTCCTCGTCATTTCCAGACAGATCGGAATCGTCAGAAAAGCTCTCTTCGACGAGGGCACGCTTGCTAATAACGCTGCGTTCAGACGACTCGACCTCTTCGTCGCCAACACTACTGTCATCAGAGTCGAAATCCGAGTCGCTTGAGGGAAAGTAGAACGTAGGTGGTGGCAAAGGCACAGGCGGAAGTCGGCGTATCTTTCCCTCGACATACTCAATTGCAACCACAGGAAGCCTCTGATTCACGACATGCATTGGCATAGGCGAATTGGTACTCATAACGGCCATCTTGCCGGCAATCGTGTCTGTGGTCGATTTGGTATCCGAAGTGTCATAACTTTGACTTTTCGGGGCGGACGGTCTGTTGAGAATAGAGTCGTCGCACTTGTCTTCGCCGCCTGAGTCCTCATCTTCGTCCTCGTCTGAGCTGTCGTTCGAGTCGACATTGAGATGTTTCGGTCGGTGTGTCTTGACGACGACCACGAAGTGGTCATCTGGGGAAACGCCGCCGAGACCACTGGCTTCTAAGTTGAGTAACGACGCATGCTGCTCCTCGTCTGACCATGGAAAATCGGCTTCGATATCATCATCCGTCTCACCCGAGGTCAGATCAGGCATATCACAGTCATCGACGTCCATGGTTGCAACGTATGACGAAGGCCCACTTAAGGGTCTGAAGGGGATCGACGATCCTGAACCGCTACGGCTGATTTGGGGAGGGTTGGCAATGGCTAGGCTGAGAGGGCCACGGTCGTCCGATGAGGTCATATCATACGTGTCGGGGGATAGGTCACCCCAATCCCCCGACAGGTCCGTGCAGAAGGGTGCCCCGCTGTAGTAAATGATAGCACCGTCGCGACGTCGCTTGCGCTGTGGCATTGCCGCGCCTGTAGATACACCACTCTGGCCCCATCTAGAATTAATTCCCAGATTGCTCTCTTCTGGTGGTCCGTATGACGAACCGGTCTCGCCGCCGACAGAAGGCTGCTCATCCGAAGACGTGGACTGGTGATGCACAAATAGCGGCTTGTAATGGAAGCTCTCTGATGAATTTGAACCTTGCTGGCCAAGGCTGAACTTGGAGGTTTGGGGCGGAATGGCGTCATTGCCTGGCCGGTTGGTTTTCTGTTTCTTCCGTTGATCGAGATCGTTGGATCCATCAGTCTCATCGCTGGAGGTATTTCGCTGCGAATTGGCACCACTGCTATTGTCGCTACTGAATCTTGTACCTTCCGCACCACCTCTCCAGCGAATCTTGCGACCATCAGGCGAGAGCTGGAACTTGGCACTTTTCTCTGAGACTGCACTCCGAATGAAATCTGGTGTCACATTAAAAATGTGCAGTTGCGCCAAGTTGCATAGGAGGTTCAGGTATACCCATCCTTCAGCATCTGGCGATACATCCTTTGCAGAGAATCGTGTATGGGATTCGGGTGCAGCAAGGCCCAGATGACGTATGTAGTCCATGTTGTCTTCTGGTACCTGTTGCCGATCAGGATCCAGATCGCGCGGGCGTGTCGGCCGTTGTTCTGAAGGAGACGCATTGTTGTTCTGCGGCGAGATGTTGTTGCTATTCAATACACCACTACCACTGCCATGCCCACTACCGCTTCCACTGCCGTTTCCATTGTTCTGTGAGTCTGCCTGGTCCTCATAAGACCGCGACTGTGACTGCGATTGTGTATTGGAAGAGGAGGCGTTATCATGATGATGGCTTGCTCCACGTACCAAACCTCGCGGTCGGATCTTGGCCTCTCGTGTAGCGTCTTTGTTTAGCGTAGCAAGATTGCGCGCGTTGACCATCTCAACATCTTCGACAATGGGAGGTGGCTGCATTTTAGTGTCAACCCCTATCTTGCCGGTGAAAAGCTGCTCTAGTCGCTTGACCACCAATTTCTTCTTCTCTCGCTCAGTCAAGGCAGCTGGCCGCGGCCACAACCCCTCAGGGATATCCCGTAAATAGTTCTCGATTGCTTGATTGTTTGTGCGTTCTCGTGCTGCGTGATTTTGTCGAGGCAATGACATTGATGAAGAATTGGGGTCGGTAGACATGGAAGCATATGCCGAATCAACAGGTCTCGAATTGGAGCCTGACGATGAAGACGCATGCTTTGACGTGGAAGAGTGGATATTCTTAGATCGCGGAATCTTCTTCCGATTTGGAGATGCACCTGTGCTAGAGCCTTCGAGGCTGGTTGTAAAGTCCCGAAGCGTAGCTTCGAGCTCGCGCTTTTTTTTGTGTGGTAAACCGTGCACCTTGACTTCAAATAGTTTGTCCCTGCGCATGGAGTCCGGACCCATCTGCCTATATTTTTTGAGCTCTTCCTTCAAGCGCTTATTCTCAATGGTAAGATCGTCAATCACGCCGCGAAACTCGTCGGCGCTGCTGCTGTGGGTCATGCCTGGTCGAAGGTTTGGTGCCCGGCTTTGAACAAATCTATAAACCGGGCTTTGGGACGGTATGCCGCCCTTGTATTCTTCGTTAGACGAGTCTGTGTCTTTCTGATAAAACGGTGGATCGACGTCCATGGCAAACGAATTAACGTTGCCCATGGCGTTCTGGTTGGAGCGATCGAACCATTTTGCTGGATCGCTGACTCCGGTATCGTTGCTTTCGTCCGTGGAATTGCGTCGAGGAGAATTTATGGCAGCAGTTTTGGAGGAGGGAAGTGCCGCAGGGCTGTCACGTTGAGAAACCTGCCTCGCCTGTCTGTGGTGTCGAAGGGTAATAGAGTTCTCGGGTGATGTTCGTCTTGGGTTCTTGTAAGTTACAGGTGGTGGCTCGCTGCCAGCGGCGGTACTCCGATGATCTTGCATGGCCGGCACATTGAATAGAAGACTTTGACAGCGTTATCCTTTGGTAGTTAGTTATTTAGTTGAGCATGGCAAACAACACGGCCGAGACTGAGCGTATTGACTTCGTACGAAGACTAGGGATGCCAATCTGAGCACGATTTTGTATGTGGAAGCCGTCAATTGGTCGTCAAGAACGTCGTATCAAATCGTTGTCGAGTCGTGTAATGTAGATGGTAGGAGAATTGGCGTTGTGTAGACCTGAGAATGGGTGTTCGGAAAAGTTCGATGTATTTCGGTGGGCTGTGTGTTGCAAAATGTAGGTGTGTTGGTGATGATCGTGCAAAGCTAAGGTTGGGAGTTGGACGTATGCAACAGCAGAATCCAGTCGGTGGGATAATCCAGTCGACAACAAGATTCTGGATTCAAACGCAACTTGGCAGATTGCGCAGATGCATCGAGATTCGCAGCCGCAACAGCGACGTGTAGAAAAGGCATCCTCTACTGTCGCCGCTCGTCAACGGTCTGATTGATAGGTGGTGGCTCGATCTGTGTGCCTGTGGACCGTACTTGGGGATCGAGCAACAGACTTTGAATCGATGCCGATCAGGCGCATTCAGGGTCCTGCTTAAAGCCATCAGCCCCAAAGCGGAAAAGCCTGCTTGAGAATAGATGGGGGCCTAGAAGGCTCTGCGGTGTGTGGCTACAGTACGGCGTTTGTGTAGTGTCAAGCGAACCAATGAAACCCGATGCTCTATGGGGCTTAAAAGACCTCTCATACTGTTATAGCCAAGCGGCTTCTGGGGTAGGTGTTATTGTAGAGCCGCTGATCGCTGCCACGCATCCGACCGTAAGGTACCTTGATCTCCCAGGATCGCGGGCAAAGGTTTCGCTGTGTTAATGTACCTACATCTCACCTCGCTGTTCTGATCTCATACTCTGCCATTGCTGAGGGGTGAGGCTAGAGAACCTCTCGATACCACATACTCTGTGCTGCTCTCACTGGTACCCGAACCCTGAAATGGGCTATCAGCAGTTCGAAGTACATCGGTACACGGGCCATTCTACATCCATAGCACCCTTCTTGAGTCCCACTTAAAGCTCTCGGCTCTCTGCTCTGCCAGCCCGCGTTGCCGTGCCTGCCCAGCGAGCTCCCGCTTTCAGTCCACTTTTCCCGATGCGACGATTCCTTTTGCTAACAACACCAAAGAAACGCCAAGGGAGGCATGCCAATAAGCATGCTTTTGAGTTGGATGTGCATTTGTTTATATATGCATGTATATCTGGGCTGTCAGTTAATTTGATCATTATGTTGGGTTTGATCTTTTCTGTTTAAACCAGCTGAACCGTGAGGTCGTGTAGTCTCAGAGTTCAACTATATATTCCCTGGGTGTAGCGAATCTGAAAGACACGTCGTGGACTGCTTGGACTTATCCGTGGCTTTCTCATCAACATCAACTCCAGTCATTTCATCGCCCGTTTATTTAATATTCACTAGCTCGAACATCTGGGTATCACTGACAGTATCAAAGAGGGGAAATCTGTGTTGAGGCTCTGCTGCATAGCCCCGTGGGCGGCGACGATGAGCGTCCGGCTTTTTGGATCCGGATCTGCAGATGCAGATGGGAAAGAAGCAAATGCGGCTGCTAGATTCCCATTATTGGGAATGGGGAATGGACAATGTGCCATTCTGGAGTGAGAACCCCCTGGTTGCCCTACCACCTATCCCGAGCCAGATTTGGGAGATCCAAGGGATCTCAATGGCACGAGGATGGAATTCTTCAACAATGCGCCATTCCTCGGTTGCGACAATCTAATAAGGATTGGCTCCAAGATGCTCCACATACCCATTTGCACTAGCAGCCCCTGAGTCAGCTGTATAAGAACAGAGAGGCATAAAGCGCGCCTCTCCCACCTGCTCCCGATCTTCACAACTCTCGAGAAATCCGAAGATCGAGGCTGAGGTTACCCACCCCAGTCACCCAAGCGCGACAGCCTTGCAGCACCTCCTTCCCGATTGGCTTCTCTACAAGTGTCGGACCATGTGCTCCAGCCCTTGGCCGTGGGCGGCTTCATTCAATGCACTGACCGAGGCGTGGCAAGCCGGCTCATCGATGTGAAGGCCACCTCCCGTGCCATGGAAAGAGCACAAGACATATATCAGACCATCCAGTCCTTCCATGCATCTTCGGTCCCTCCAAGATCACCTCCACGTTCTACTGTATCTGCCTCACCTGCATAGCTACTGGCTCGCCTATCCCGCAGCTCGGGAAGCATTGAGGCGGCGCTGGCTCGCGAGGGATCCCCGTAAGTGCCGCTACCGACTGCGGCCGACCGACCGCACCACTCGCATTTCCTGGCTGTGGCTGCCGCTGTTGGGCTCTTGATTGCTTTCCCATATCTCATTTCAGGTGGTCGGCTCCAGTAATGTATCCGCTAGGATTCGGCAGAAGACCTAGCATTGCTTCGCAATGTTGTGGCGTGTCCAAGACTAATTTGTATCAAGTTGGTTTTGGGATGCAGGGATAAGTTACATCGGTGCTGGACACATACAGTCAGTTGCTTCCTCTTGAACGTGTGCTAACTATCTGGATAAGTCTGATGGATCGACACCATTTCGTATGCGTGCCTCCCGTAGGATCCCACTGGTTTGCTCTTTTATCTGTGACCAATCCTGCCTACTATCCCATGCTACTCTATTTTGATATGTTTAAACATATAATAGGTTTACAGTACTTCAATTCTCGTCTTTGGTCATATTTTAGTGTTCAATCGCGATAATTATGATATAATGTTGTACAAGTTACTGTCGCTCGGCTGTCTGGATCGTGCTATGTTTTGATTTTGGCAGTTACGTTATGGATAATGAGAAATCGCTCTTGCTTCACATATGCATATCCGCAATCGGGACTCGGGGCGGATGATACTCATTACATGGATGCTTACGTCGTGATCACCCAAATTGATATTCAGTAACTGTGTTTATGTGATTCCCGAAGAGTCATAAACAATTTTTGCGTGACAGCAGTCGCAGCTCATCTGGAAGAGGACCACCGCTTTTTCCCGCTACTTAGGAAAAGACGCGTACCACTTTGCTGACAACGAACTCCATGGTGCCCCTTAGTCACTTACGTCATTCATATGCTAGGCCGAACATTGGTTAGGTAATATCCATGTTTCGGATCATATTCGTAGTGATTATGAAGGTTGGTAGAAGCGACGAAGTTGAGCCACCCTCGAAGATGCCAGGAATCTCCTTTCGACTTAAGAGTTGCTATTCATGCATGTTGATATCGTGTCCACTGCCAACAGGTATGGGTAAATTTCGTATAAATGGATGACATTCAGTTTTGCATATTGAAAAGGTAAGTTGCACTGAGGGGAGATACCATCTCCTGGCAGTCATCCTTGCTAAGTCAGTTCCATATGGGACAGGTGATATACACAGCAATTAGAGTACTGAGAGACTCCATGTTAAGTCTTTCGGATGTTCGATCCTCGCCCTTTCTTCGAATGATCCTTCAGATAAGTAAAGAGGGCAAGCGGGTATCGGGCGCGGTCTTTCGTGCTCAGCACATTGCTTATGTTAATTTACCAATAAAGTACGAATGGAATTTGATTGATTTCTGAATGAGATTATTCGTTTAACTTGTGAAAGACATTGATCTCCATGGCCACCAAAGATCTACGATAGTTAACTATGTATTATCTGATTCTGCTCTTGTTCAATAACCATTAACCCCGACGTGACGTAGTTCAAGAGGAGAGCTGAATGTTTTCCCACCTCTACCATTCAAGAGTAATCAAGTATACATGGGAAAATCGAGTAGTTTTTCGGCAGGCTTTAGGGGTATGCTGCCTTCCCAAGTTGTCAGGCCTTTACCAGCGACCAGATTTCGTGGCTGGTTCCCCTTCCATGAAGATTCCTGAACATGAATATCCCTGATCCTTACATCCCTGGGCTTTCCTCTACAAATTGGCAGTCTCGCCGATTCTCCCAGAATGCACTAAATAATGGAGTGGCGCAGTCAGCGTGATCGTGCTTCCCCCTTACTGTCCGCTGCATTCCCATACTCTTCCATGATCTCAGTAAGAAAAGTGCGTGGGATAGGGGTCACACCACGATGCGACGGCACACTCCTCTTCCGGGAGCCAGCTGAGAGCGATAGCTTGAGCTCACCGCAAGTTCGGAATCCTGCGTTGTATATAGCAAGATCGGTTGAACATCATCTGTTACGTGATGTAACTTTCAGATAATGCCGAAAATGGATACGAATATCCTCGTCCATCTTTGGGAGAATGTGTCGTTAGCGAAAGCGATTTCCAGCGAAGACTAGGGGCATATGAGAGCAGCCCAACGAAGTCGGGTTCGGAGTAGCCTTTGGGTAAGCCTCAAATGCTCTCTACGACCTGGGCTCCTTCACCGTATTGATCAGCCCAGTAACTCTCTTTTTTGTAAATAAAGAAATTATCCATACAATGACCTCTACCTCCCATAGCACCAAGGACACCCCCTCAGAAGCCTCGATGAAACAAGTTGGCAATATGAAGCACGATAGCAGTTCCTCAGAAGAGAATGTGAAGAAGCCGAAGTCTCTCCGCTTCAAGCTCGTCGTCTTCTTCCTTTGTGCCGTGACGGTCGTTGACTCTATGGACGCCGTGATTGTCAGGGTCTGCTTAGTGTACCCACTGTGTATTGGATACTGATATTTAGAGATACATTGGAAAACTCCCGCCCACGTATGGATACCCTAACCTCGGTGGTCTCACTGCATATTGATCCCCCGACGGTCGGACTGCGCAGTCATGTTGCAGTCGACATATAAATCTGCGTGTTGACTCTCACGTCCAAGAGGCTGTACCCAGATTCTTAGCTTGCGCATAACGGGCTCGAGATTTCAATAGATCCTATCATACTTTGGAAAAACTGCTGTTCAGGGCTTTCAATGTAATCTTCCCATGCAGACCCAAGCAGGTTCTCGCCCAGTACCTGCAACTCCTGCTTTAACAACGATAGCAACAACTATCAAATCAATGAAAAAGCACACGGACATTGGATTCAATAGTCAATCACGTATCATTTCTCCATCAAAGAAAGCCATCATCCGCCACCATGCTGGCCTATTTCGAAGCAGAGCAGTACTTCGAATCTGTGGATGGCAGCACATCACTCGCGAAGGATCACGAAGGAATTGAAGTGGGGCAAGAAGCTTCAAAGGTTCCGATCTGCGAGAAATGATCCGGATCCAAGTCAAACTTCACGTGAGCAACTCTTTTGTGAGGACTCTGGCGAGAGGCTTTAACGTTTTCGCAGCCTTGGTACGGCTGAATATGCCGGCTTCATCAAGGGAGGCATCAACTCCCACGCGAAGAACGATGCTTCAAAAGTTAAGCAGACCATTACCAGCGGAAACGGTGTTGCAGTGGAGCTGAGCCTGGAAGCATCCTAAGAGCCCAGAGCAGCAATCGATGCCTCGGTGAAGATTATTTCCAAAGACACGTGCATGAGGGTTAGATTCGGCGTTCCTTCGTTGTAGACACTCTTTACGTGGTCTACCTAATTGGGGTGAGATTCATGAGGATTATTTTCTGGTAGTGAAGAGAATCACTAGACGATGAAGCCAGATCCGCCAGTCCTTCGCTCGGCGTAGCCTAGTCTATAACTTTCATCTCCTCATATCCACATTGTCCATACTATATTGACACTCCACGCGAAGACAGTAGGGAACCGAAGAATCTATTCAGTAGGTTCAGGACTTGACTTCGAAGCTGATCCCCCGAACATGTTCTTGATCGTCTCCGAGACTTTAGATGGCCTTCGCTCTCCGCCACTGTTGGGGCTCGATCCTATGCTCCAAACACTACTCCGTCGCCGTTGGGGCTGACCGTCAATCGGTACGACAGGTAGGTCCGGGACCATGGCTTCAGCGTGTGTTCCTACAGCGCCGAGTCGTATCAGTCAGCCATATAGAACTGAACACTTCGAGATTGTATGTGCTCTTACGTATATTTCCTGCGCCACCTATCCCGAAAGACCTTCGTTGATCGTGTTCTCCCATGTCTAACCCGGGAGTTGTATCCTGCTTTGTAGTGCGAATGTAATGAGAAGAATTGGTGCTGAGTTATTTGTGTTCACCTGAACTATTTGATTGAACTTGTTGATGGATTACATCTGTCTATCATGCTCCGGAACAGGTGGAGGCTCTAGGCGCTATATTTACACCTTTTTCTTATGGGGAGCTCACGACAGGAATGCCGGCAAACATGAGACTCCCATGAGGCTTGATGATAAGAGAAGACATTTTTACTGGATCACAGACAAAGTGTAGTATGAAAGGGACTGCATAGAGGCTGCCATTTCGTCATCCCCTCAAAGTTTGATAGACTCGGGTGTCTAATGTTGTCAATGATCGGCATCTGGAGATAGTGGAAGAGAGCCTCACTGGTCGCCGCCAAGATTTTCCCCAGATCCTGGACAGGCGTGGGGTTGGGGTAAGCTTGGGAGAGCTCGAGGTAAGCAATTGCATGATATCATATCCCAGCCTGTTGAGATCGAGTCGCCAAAGTCACCGATGTATTCTTTCACGCGATCTCGCGTGGAAGGAATACGAACCGAGAATCCAGTCAAAACTTAAAGTCACTCGTGAATTCTATTTGGATGTCCTCTGATGCCATTACCATGTGCAGAAGCTAGGTACCAGGTGAGTGTCAGGAAATTCCTAGATCAACACCTAGAGACCAGGTACAAGCCCTCCGTATGGGTGATTTACAAAAACCTTCTGGCCCGGTCAGGTCAATCCCCACAGTCGATCTAGATGACGTTCCAAGAATAGTAGACCGAAGTCATCTGCAATTGTCCACCTTCAATTGTTATGCGAAAACGGCTCCTGATCTACTACCTACTACATAGAGGGGCCATCGGCAGTTGGACTCCACTGAGCACCAGCTTATTGAATAAGGGACGACTTCACCATCCTAAATCTGCTTAAGCGCATACACATACAGAAGCTAATCATATATACATATATCCGGTCATTAGCTAGTGTCTACAGGTTAGGTGTGCTACTTGATGGTTGTGCAACGAGGCATCTTGATCTCCAGGCTCCAGAGAGTGTCTGCCTCAGAACGCCCGCGCAGCTTTTATTTACGAAGAGCCAGGCCCCTGGAAACTCGTTGATAACTCTTCTGTTTACAAATTATCGGAAATATGGCTCCTGCGACACTGACGCGTGGATACTCCATGGAGCCCGACATACGGGTCGAAGACTACCTTGATGACATGCTACAGTCTACGACCGACTTTGAGAATCTCGACAGCTTGCTCGCAAATGTCGAGGTGCAGCGCATCCAACTCCAGTCTCAGCTCGACGGTGCGACGAAAGAATTAGAAGATGCACGCCAGGCCGCCCAGGATCGCCAGGGCGGGCTATCGAAGTCGATCCAAGAATTCGAGAAGCTACAGCAGAGCATCGATGTCCGCTTGCGAATTGTTGCCGATTCTAGTGCACCCGACGAAGCGATCCGACGTCTCGAACGCCCCATGAGCCAGCTGCACAAGTTAGAGCTGGCCTACCAATACGTATCCCTGCTGCAGGATGTCGAGAACATGAGGCTGCAAGCCCGGTCGCATTTGCCTCAGAGCCCCAAGGCGGCGCTTGAGCCTTACACGAGACTTAAGCAGCTGACAATGCGCCTGAGAGAGCTCCAAGCACCTGCCGACGAAGCCGCTACTCACCTCGTCAACTACGTGGAGAAGGTAACGGACAATCTGTGGGACGAGATGAAGTCTATCATGTCTAAGGAGATGGAGGCTATACTGAAAGAGCGGAACTGGCCACATGGTGTAGACACGAATGCTGAGATGGACACGGAATGGCTACAATGCTTCGAAAAGCTAGTTGATCTCCAAGTGCCCGAGGTTGTCCTATCCGAGCAAGTCGTACCTCTACTCCCCTTTGAGGTTATGGCCAAGCCCTTTGCGCAATGGTTTCGATTTCAATTTATGGGCACCACCGCAACAAGTAATCCTCAGTCGTTTGGGACATTCTGCATCCCACAGTTTGTGTCACTTGTTGACAAGTGGGAATCATTCTTCAGAGATAATGTTGGTCATATTCTGACGTCAAAATTCCGCGATACCTCGGTTGCAGAGATGTCTGTGTATATGGATCCTGCCTGTGCTCTGATTGCAGCCCTGCTACCTGCCATGAGAGAGAAAACAAAGACCATGGTGCAGCATGGGCTCAAAAACCCTCAATTCCTAAGTAGTCTGATGGGCCAGCTGATGAATCTAGATGATGAGCTACGCTCCAAATTCAACTACGACGGTGGCGACCCTGAGCGCGGGTGGGCTGGCGTAACGTCCGAGGTCCTAGACGAGCACTTTGATGAGTGGCTGAAGGCAGAAAAAGATTTCGCTCTGGAGCGCTTCAATGCCATCATGGATTCCACTGATGCTCGATTGATTGATTACGACTATAGCACGAGCGGAAAGATGAAGCCAACATTTGGAGCCGTGAGAGTGACAGACCTGCTCAGATCCGTGACCTCTCAGTATGAGAGAGCCCGCCGTTTTTCGCATAGACTCCGTTTCCTAATCGACATTCAACTTGCTATCCTAGACGACTTCCATGGTCGCCTTAAGGAGTCATTGGATGCATATTATACCATGACTTCCACGTTGGGCCGTGCTCTAGGCAGTGTCCCAAGAGAACAGGCAGCTGCTTTAGAAGGCACAGGGGCACTTGAGACGCTCTGTAAGGTCTTAGGAAGCTCCGATCACATTATCGCGACACTGAAAGATTGGAGTAACGAAGAGGTAAGCATCCGCACAATGCACCCGTTTATTCGGCACATGCGCTGACTTGCACTAGTTCTTCGTGACTCTGTGGGAGGAACTTCAAGCACGAGCCCGAAAGAACAGTGAACAGGAGCACTTGGCGGGCGGCATGACTCACGAAGATGTCAAAGATAGGATTTCTACTTCTGTCGGTTCTGATGGTGACGGTGGTGTACTCTTCGACGAGACGATCGCGGCCTATAGCCACCGCCGCAGGACTGCGGAGGAGTATCTCGCGCTGGCTCTCATTGATTCACATCAAAAAGCATTCCGTCCTTATCTCTCCAAGCCACAATGGACGACCATTAGCAGCGAATCTTATGGTGAGTCTGCCTACCTTACCAAAACGTTTGCCGTGAGGGCACAGCCACTAATGTGACCAGTCGATCCTTCGCAACTTGCGGTAACACCTGAGCTGGACGAACCCTTGAGAGTGCTCAAACGTAACCTCAATTTCTTGGCCTCCGCTATCAGTACAGCTGTGTATCGCAGAATCTGGAGGGAAGCGTTGGAGAAACTTCAAGACACTTTGTGGAGCAGTGTGCTCATGAGCCAGAACTTCACGACGCTCGGGGCCGCTCAGTTTGTTAGGGACCTGCAAGCAATCTTCTCTTTGGTAGACCATAATATTCCTGACGGGTCCCTATCAATGAGCACGCTGCAGGAAGGGGCGCAATTATTAAGCTTACCAGTCGAAGCCGAAGACAAAGGCATTGCCCTGGAACAAGCTAGCGATAGCATCTTCACCGACAACAGCGAAGCCAAGAAGGTTTTGGTAGAGCTTGGGCTAGAGTCAATCACACCAGCAAATGCTCGGAAAATCCTCCAGAGACGTGTAGAGAATAGCGCCTAGACAGGAAATGCACAATTTGCCCATTGCTGACGCCTATATGCTTGTGACCTCGTGATCCTTCAACCATGAGCGGAACGAGATATGTTGAACTGAATCTATCGTTGCACTCCACTCTATGTGCCCAAGGTCCTATATACCTGAATCCCGTGCACCCTCAACAGCCCACACCCAGCGCAAGAATACATACATTATTGGTCACGAACCATCCCACTATCCCACTAGCTCATAGCCCGCATCGTGGCTTCGACAACAGCAAACGTACCCGCGCTGACAGGCATGGCACGCAGTAGCGTAGGCGCAAGGCCCTTCCAGAATCCGCGCATGCCCTCGGCGCGCCAGGTCTGGGCGAAGCAGTCACGCATGCTCTTGTACTTCATGTCGGCGCCGAGCCCGTCCGTCTGCATCTTGCTCTTGATGACGTCGAAGGGGTAGCTGCCGAGCCAGAGGGCCTCGCCTGCCAGGCCGCCGTACAGGGCGACCTTGTAGGCGGGGACGTCGGCGCGCCGGACGCGGTTGCGGGCGGCGTCGGCGTTCATCATCCACTCGAAGGCCAGGAACCACATGCCGTAGGCCTGGGCCTCGCGCAGGACGGTGACGGCCTCGCCGCGGTAGAGGCCGCGGAGGACGCCGCCGTGGGCGCTCAGCTTGCGGACGCAGTCGACGGGGCCGGCGTAGAGGCGGGCGGCGCCGTGGGGCTGCGTCTGCAGGCGGATGCGCACGTGCTCGATGGGCCCGGAGATGACGGAGTTGGCGACGCCGGCGAAGGCGCCGGCGGCGTAGTACTGGCCGTAGGAGAGGGTGGGATCCCTGGTGGTAGCGGAGGAGAGGGGGTGGGCGCGCGCGTTGGCGGACTCGAAGTACCGGCGCGCGAAGCCGAAGGCGCCGAATTGGATGGAGACGCAGGCGCCAATACCCAGGAGAGGCGTCAAGGTGCCCTTGTAGAAGGCGAGGGCGCCTTCTTGCTTGTAGATGGAGGTGGCGGCATCGAGGGCGGAGCTGTACTGGGTGGTGGTTTGCAGCCGCACTTTGACAATGTCAAACGGTTGGCCTGGAGGATGAGTCAGTGCTGCTTCGGATGATGCCTGAATCTACGTCGAACCGAGCATGTGCGCAGGGCTACAACCGGGCGTAGCGGATAATTTGATGTGATACGTGTTGAGCGATGTGAGGTCGAGAATGTGCACTTCGTGATGCCTCGCGAGTCCATCCTGATCTCGTTCGTGCCCCTAGATTCGCTCAAGGGGGGCCATCCGGTACTAACCGCGCCTCGACCACCAGCAGAAGGATTGCAGGAAGGCAAAGAATAGGCGGATGAGTCACTTACCAATGAGAACCTGTGCAATTCCTCCAGCAGCACCCGCGAACAAGTCCTTGGCTGTGTCAAGGGCACCACCTTTGGTGTCGACGTCTTGCGCAGCGTCGGCCATCCTGCTGCTTGATGCCCCGCGTATGCAATTGCCGTAGCTCCGGAGCTCACCCCTTGGTCAATGATCCCCGGCACGCGTGAACTCTCGCTGAATTGTCCTGACCGAAGACGAGAATCCGAGGCTGAAGAAAATAAGTGGTTCAAGCGAAGGTACGGTCAATTATTACTTATGCCAGAATCGTGCTCCGATGAACGGAATGCGCTTGAGATTACCAACCTGGAGTGAGACGCTGAGATAAGAGTCTTATCACTGCCAGCTTGCCCCGAACTTTTCAGCGGGTCCCCTTCTCGGCATCACCATACCGGCACGTTGGGAAGCAGGTAGCCTTGCATTCATGGATCTTGCCCTTTACCTGATGACGTGACCATGCCCAGGTAGGTATTTTTCGTTCTTGCCATCCCTGAAAAGGTGAAACTAGAGAAACCGAGTCGCCTATTCTCCCAAACCCTAGCGACCTAGCAGAGCAGCACGCACCGAACTGTTCTTACTACGGTAGAACGGCGTCACGGCATTGAGCGGCCTCGGTACCACACCTGGTGAGGACAAGATGTGAGGCTGAAAGAGCATGGACGAAAAGCAGCGACGAATAGTATTCTTTGTGGTGAGATACCTTTAGGCATAGGAAACTAAACTGATCGTCGGGAATCCGGAATTGGGTAGCAATGCAGACGGGCAGGGCTCTCGAAGATCAAGATGCTTAGAGGACAATGGGTAATCGTCTCAGGTGCACTTGGGGTGATACAGCATGGTACTAGCGGTATAATCGTTCGAAATTATGCGTTCGCTTCGAAACCGCCACTCAAGGGCACAAGGTCCTTACTGCGATGTATCCTTCGTGTACCGGTAAGGTCCTTATACATCCCTAGGTAATGTACTGGGTATCTTCATCGTGAGTGACCATTATTGATTCTCCGTGAGCACACAACTAGCACATTGAGCACAGCCTGATTCTTCTTCACTGGAACCCATGCTGCAGCTGTATCTCGCTAGTCCACTGTTTAGGTGGTTCAGTAGCCAGAAGGCCGGTTATGTTCAAGTGCTAATCGTATAGTCGTAAACTCGTAACCCAAGTACACGCAACTGATCGAGGACAGAAGACCACAAATTTACGAAATCGCTTTCCAAAGGCGTTAGGAGAAAAAGTGAGAAAAAACCAGATCACAGCTAGGCAATCCAGCTACTTAGTCACTGCCGTGTTGCAGTGTTGAGTGAGTGACGAGAGAAAGCCTAACAAATGCTCCTTTTGGTAGCGTAAAATCCCGTCAGCAGATAGAAAAGGGTACCTTATGATGGTACCGAAGTTGCTGGTAAGCCGAGAAGACTCATGCCGTTCTCTAGTACCTGCCGGGCGTGTTTGTAAAGCACAGCTTGAGCAAGGACAGCTTCGGGGGGGTCAGGCGGCTCGGAGCTGCTTCCAGACGGGCCTCCGCCAGCACCATCATCCTCATCGTCTTCGGTGAGACAGTTGTTGACCAATTCCCTATCCAACTTGACGAGATGCGTCAATATGAGTGAGGGCTCGTGCTGCTTTAAAGCTGCAGCTACCACGTCGGGATACTGTGCCATCAAGAGGAGGACGTCCGTCCAAGGCTCTTCCTGGAGATGAGAATAGTCGATGTTCTCCAGTACTACGTCATCCGCATCGGATTCGTTGATTTTGGCGCAAAGCTTTGAGTACCCGATTTGGAGTTGAAGCCCCGCGTTGCTCCCAAACGACACCATGCTCTGTGTGTTGAAGTTGTACCCAGTTGCCCTACGATGCATCGCGTCTTGGGCTATCAAAGCAGTGACTCCCAATAAGTCGGCTGTCGCATCGTTATTCTCAAATTCCCCGTGATATTTATCCGAGCTCAACACATCTCGCATGGCACTGGTCGATTCGTTGATGATGTCGTTCAGATGTTGAACTCTGCCAAATTGAGGCAACATCCCCGACACCTTACCAAAACTCACATAATCCAGCTTGTCAACGAGATCATCCCGACCCATATATCTCAGCGCTTGGAACACTTTCTGGAAATGTATTTCTAGCTCTGACTTGACAACATATAGCATTCTGTCATACGCAAACTTTTTGTCGCGATCGATGACAGCTGCAATGTCTCGGAGTAGATACGTCGTATTTCCAGTGCGCCCGCGCAAGGCAAACGCGCCGAGAGGCTTTGGGCCGTGTTTGGTGTAGTCAATGATCCAAGATCCCTCGCTTTCTTCATAAACGCCCTTTTCTTTGAGCACTCTTTCAACTTCGTCGATCGCATCCTGGCTCACTTGGGATTCGCCAGAGATCTCGTCGAAAGTGATGTTCAGTCGCGCATATGCTTCCGTGTAGTAGTCAACACTGGCATCATGAACGAACTTCCAAAGCGCGAGGGCTTCGGCATCTCTGTCCTGCATCTGCTTGAAGACATCGTCCCGCTCAGCGTGGATCCCTTGCGCTTCAATGGCTGACGTATCGCCGCCTTCAGCGCGTGCTTTCATCCAAGCCTCTTTCTCGGGCTCAAATAGCTCATGAATCTTGTCATGAACTTCAAGTAAGTGTGTCATTGGGTCTCTCTTAAAAGCCTCTTCAGAGCCAAATCGCTTCCAACCGGCAACTAAAAGTCCCACGTCCTTGCCCCAATCTCCCAGGTAGTTCAGCCTGGTCACGTCCCAACCCATTTTCTCGTACAGAGTCGCAAGCTGCGAGCCAACGATTGTACTTCGAACATGAGCTGCAGTGAACTCAGACGCAAGGTTCGGTGATGAGAATTCAACGACGACCTTCTTACGTGGCGCATCTTCAGCTGGCTCACCGCTGGGGCTGTGTAGTGTACCATATCGATCTAGTCTATCATGGACATAGGGCAGTATGAGTTGAGGTACCGTTTCCAAGGCGATGACGAATCGCAGGTGAACCGCATCTACCCATGGAAGCTCAAACAATGGGGACTTGAACTGCACATTCACAGATCAGTACCGATCATCAATCAACAGGGCGGCTATGCACCACTTACTTGGTTGACTGAGTGGAGGGTCAAGTCCTGGCGTTGGTCGTCACCGAGGCGCAGCTTTGGCAAAGTAAGAGCAAAGTCCCCGTCCACCTTAGATGCTGAGCTTTGAACCGCATCCCAGGGTACAGCGATGTCGCAGCCCAAGATACGCGCGGCCGTGTCTGCAATAAAGGCCCTGTAGATGCCCATTGGGCGAGACAGCGCCTGCGCAAACGAGAGCGCCGGGAACGGCGTAGCTAAACCTAGCCTCCCCAGAAGCTCCTCGAGCCCCGTGATGCTTTCCGTGGCCATGCTCTTTGAATTCGGCGCTCAATGATTCAATGCCTGAAGTCATGTGCTGAGCTTCGAACTTGAGTTTTGGAACTTACCAGACCTTGATCTCTGGATGCCTCAAATGCGAAGGTCAAGCCAAGGTTGGGTACTAACAGCCCAGCAAGGCTCGGAAGTCTCGTTTAATCATTTCTCCAAGTCACATTGGGTGAATATCCTATCATCGTGTCCAATGTAACGTCTAATTCGATGCCCTGTTTTCGCGGAGAGCTTGATTTTGATTGGTAGGTACTTACTTTGTTACTAAAGCTCTGTCTAGAATGGCCATAGGAAAGGCATAGACTGGTCTGCCTGAGGTCACGTCGCGATCAAGGCACAATTCCAACAGGAGTTAGATTGCTGATGACATAAGACAATTGTCTATTCGTAAACGCCCGTTGACGTGCTGTCGGGCAGGTCTTACCGTCAGATACCAAGTACCAGTAGGTAGCTCTTGATTCCCAATACTTCCCATTCAGTACCACCATCACACGTGCTCGACTCACCACAGGTGATCCATGTGCGTTGACCGTCAGTCAGATTCCCCCACAAAGGCACCTATACGGCGACAAATTGCATCATCGCAGAACTTCATATTCTTCGGTGAGTGCTTGGTAATTATGAGGCTGCCCTAGCGCCGGATATGGCCGTCGGAACGAATCGTTACCCCACGAGAGCACTATCATGCACAAATAAGCAGACATGATTGTGGAAGCCATTCGTCCACGTATCCATCTGGTTAACCACATAGCAACTTGGCGTGCAGCAACGTTAGGCTTCAGCTGGAAGTCCAGCCCATCTTCCAACAATAATCTAAGGGAGTGCATCTCGCAGGGGTATTTCAATGGACACAGCATCTTCAAATCGATGGTGTTTCAATTTACCGATGTCGGTGTCCAGATGCGTCTACGGCAGAAAGCCCTGTACCTACTCGATGCACAATCGGACCTTTGAAGTCTGGTGATCACGAATGGGCACAATTGAACCGACACCTAAGGTACTCTATAAGGACGGCAGATCCGCCCTACCACGATCCTCCCTCATGGATCAACGAGTAGCAAGTCGAACAGCCCCGAATGGAGATTATCTATCTGCCGGACCTCAGATTTCGGGGCCTGTAAGATGATATGGGGGAACGACGAAGCAATTACAGTTATCTTCCGTATATACAAGTTTGGAACAAAGAGTTCCTTAGTCGCCGCGAAATAAGTCATCAGCTCGAGAACAAACCATACGTCGACGTCTTGCGGGATACCGAGGCCGCTGCCGAAGGCCCTACAACTTCAAACTCGGAACCAGACGACATCATAAAATTGTTCACAAACTTGGAGGATCCTTTTGACTATCGATCCCGTAAAATACGAGCTTTCTGTACGGGGTTCACTACTGTTGGAGCGCTTGAAGATTGTGACACGGGGTCTGGGCGGTCTGAAAAAGTTGCCTTTCTCATTGAGCGAGATACCAAGAATCAGAGACGAAGTCATCCCTGGGGATACACCGCCAAGGAGTTATATTCAGCTCTGGTCAAGAAGGTAATGTTTTAATGTTTCGATGATCTACGCCCTATGATACAGAATCATGTGGCTTACCAGTTTTGCAGCGTTTCGCCGATCACACAGGCACATCCAAGAAATCAACTCAGCCGCAGGAGCCGGATGCGGACCAACGTCTATTGTAAGCTGGTGGATGGCCAGTCAAGACAACATACTCATCTGATGGTTCAGGTACATTTGCAATCCTGATCCGAGGGCCATCCTGGCGCTGGCTGCCACGGCTTCGGAAGCACAAGCCTTGGTTCTGCCGAGATTTATATATGAGCATTTAAAATTTGATGCATCCATTCATGTGGATTTCCCAGTAAGGAAAAATTCCGCATGATATGGGTAGTTTGTGACGCTCTCCGTAATTCCACGACTGACGCTCTACGAGTCGACCGGCATCAGCTCGTTTAACCTAGTATTTCACCTACCGTTCTTTGCGTTTCGACGTTCAGCCACACTTCGAAAAGATATGCGCACGATTAATGGAAAGTCTAAAGGGAAGTCTCTGCGCGATGCCAAGGACGTGACATTTCTAAGAAGGACGTTCGATGAATCCGACGTGAACTCCACCGAGAAGGACTGCATATACGAATGTGTAGTCTCTTGCGCGGTGACTGGCTTCGATGAACACAGGTGGACAGCCACCATGTTCATTGACACCTTTCATGAGGATCCAGATGAAGAAGGCGTACCAGATATTGAAAACATGCAAGAACCCGACGAGTCGGCGTGGGGTCACCATGGACCAGACCTACTGACATGTGGCAAATTCACCTTAGACCAATTCATTCATGAACCCAGGGAATATTTTTTGCACGTCATGGAGCCGAGGTTCCGGCAAATGACACACGAATCGACTCTACTGTTCGCCGAAGTCGAAGAATGTTGTGAGAAATACGTAAGTAGAGATCGTCGTTATTCTTTCTCCACACACGTATCTTACCCTGACCAGAGAGAGGCCATCGACACGATCTCTGATGAAGATGATACCAGGCAGGAGTCTGACTCCACGAGTCAACCAGCGGCTGGGGGGTTGACGTCAGTGCAAAATGATACTCGTGGCAATGTACAAGACAAGCGCGACAAGCCCAAGAAGCTGTCGGCTTGGAGGTCGCGGACGACTGCCCTATTGCGCCTTTTGATCCAGGGACTCGAAAGTACAGACGATGCTTGGAACACGTTCAGCGCTAGCAAGCTCCATTGCTTCCATAGTGGCGAAGTCAACGCGTACTGGAATATCAATGAGCCAGGCATCAAAGCTCTTCATGCGATTGAGGATTACATAATAGAGTTGCGCTGCATACTAAAAAAAATGAACCACTTACAGAAAGAACTATCCGAGGACATTCCCACCTCTGTAAGTAGCATCTCATAAGGGATTCGCGATGTCAGTGTGCTGACCATGAAAGATTCGGTTGGGTCGTGCTATCAAGAAAGACGAGAATGCTCAGGCACAGAAGAACACCGCCGATGATCTCAGGGATATCACCTGGACTAACTTGGTCAGTTATGCCACCATCTTAACGCGGTCGCTGCTAAGTTTTACACTTCTAGTTCACCTTGCCCTGTATCTTGGTGGGAACACTGCTCAACATGCGGGAAGGATTCCTACCGGTACCAGCAAGCTTTGTCTCCTTTCTCATATTTTTTCTAGCCACAGTGTTTCTCATATCCCTTATTTTTGACCGGTTGCGGAGGTGGAAATACTGTCGCAAGCTGGTTCGGTACTTGAAGGGACTTCTGACTGAAAGAATGAAGGGCCAGCGGGATGTTGAATCGTTTGCTGGCGAGTAAGAGATCCTTGAACAGAGACTTGATGGTCTTTCCTCAAGGGAACCGGAAGCCGTAATAGAGGCTAATCCGAGCCATCTCTTTGCAGACTGTGTTAATGGTACCTGTGATTATGTATTGGGTGGCTGTGAGTCCTATCAGACATTGCTCCCCACCTATCCCGGTCCCTCGAGAGTGCGAAATCATGGGATCGCCAGTAGTGTGCACAAAATCTCCCCTGAGTTTATATGCCTGCACTTTGAAATTAACGGCCTCGGACACTCGCAAAATTGTCGATTCTCATGGATCAAAAATACTGAATATATAAATATTGATGGAATTAAACCTTATATTGCTTGGTAACAGCAGCTGAAGGTACGGGTGTTCTCCCTTTTGATCCCCGGAACACCACTTACAAATAAGCGAGGCACGTGTCCGGAAAGACGAAGAATAAAAGTAGCGTGAACCGGGCATGTGAAGAGGTGTCAACTCGTCGTGTCTGAATCGTCTGCAGAGGTCAGCAGAGGCACAGGAGCTTTCCAGATGAGTCAGCACGTTCACACTCACCTATATCCGAATGCAAGTAGGTGTCCACGTCTATCATTGTCGGGCGGGTCTTGACGGCAACCTTCTGAACACGACAATAGGGGCATCGTTCCGCTTGGCATTGCTGACAGAATCCCTCCTGCATGGTCATCCCTGGATGACCACAAGCACAGCATGACCACATCCAAACATAGCGTTTTTTCGAAGGCTTTGGAATGATTAAAAATCAACAGACTGTCAGCTCACTTCGATCGGAGTTTTGCTCACCATTTCCAAGGGTGATCCCCGTTGGAAATCGCGTCCCTAGCCAACCCAACCAATCCTGACCCCCAGCTGCAAGGTTCCCCCCCCAGAAAGAATTCGATTGAATGCAGGTCCCTTTGTTGTCACTTAGAGGGCGGAGACTTCATGGCTTTGAGGAGTTGATCTCTGGCAATAGGTAAAAGTTACAACAACATGCCAATGCTGCACAGAGATATGAACCTTTAAAAATTGAATTCTTTGCAAGAGGCTGGGAGCGGGTGGCTGGGCACTTAACGTTCTTGGTTGATATGACAGAGCATGGGATAAAAGTTGGTCCGTGCCATCTAATTTCCCCGAGCTATTTTACTATCGTGAGATGTTTTCCCTATCCAGTAAATTATGACACCTTCAAGCGTGCTGTTGTCGTACATATTCGCATTTAGAGTCGTATGGTTGGTATAAAGTGGTTTTCATCGATGCGAGACTAAGGTGGTCGTCATATGGGATTGTTCATAGCACGGGAGCAAGCTTCCAAATACGACGACTTCACCTGCAACTACCCGCGTAGTGTTTTGTTCTTGAGTAGTACCGTGTTGCTCGACATAATTTCAACCTTCCGATGACGGGAGCGTTTTGGTGCGACTTAAATCTAAGAGCAGAGAAGAGCATTCAGTGTGGTAATGGGTTAGAGGTTGGCTTAACTCTAGAGGTCGTACCGATCGGAACTCTGGCGTGAAAGCTTCAGAAAAGAACAAATGCTACCATGTAGTCCGCGTGACAAAATCGACACAAATCAAAGACTTAAGCAAGCAATCAGGGGCCTGTCTGATAAGTTAAGTCTGTGATTAATGCCTTGGTATGTGGATGAAGTTAGGAGGAGAGTGTGAGCCTGCAGCAGAGGGGAAAAGCTGACTATATATATAGGTATGATGACGTAATAGGTCATTGCAGTCAGGAACATGAGAGATAGCTGGTATGGCAAGAGGACCGCCGTGGACAGCAAATGCTCCGATGTGTACGTTGCAGCAAGGGGGATATCATTGTTGATAAGGGTCTTTTCTTCTTCTTCTTTTTTTTCTTCACCTAAGGGCCCGGTCAGCCTGATGTAACTGTGCGAGAAGAGACGAACACGGAGCTATATATATGTTCTTGAGCATGAACAACATGAACAGGGCTTCTAAGGTGACGGCTCGGTCTCAAAGTAGAGCAACGCGCTGCAGATTCTATCCCATACATTTGATGCTGACAGCGATTGACCCATAATCCATAGCCAGCAGCCACTTCGGCTTAAGACAAGACTAGTGGAAGTCAGTTCACCAACAGCATCGCGTCACCAACAGTCGATACGAACATTGCCAATTGCTAGGTCGATAGCTCCCTTCTATTACAGACTGGCAACATTGTTTCTTCCAGCTTATTTATACTTTGTGACCATATCTAAGATCGCTTTCTCAACCTCGCTTGGATGCGATGCTGACAAGAAATGGACCCCATTCTCTAGGAAGTCCAACTTGGCCTCTTTCGAGTTGCAAAACAGTAGGATATGCTCTTTCGGCACCTGCGTGCCATACACAGCATCGGTGGTTCCCTTTTGATCTGTCAATAATCTGCCACGCATCAAGAGCAACGAACAACTCACATGAAGCCAGTGAACTGGGCACTTCACATCGCCAAGTCTAAGCATCAGGCCGTCCCTTTCCGCCAGGCAAATTGCCGACATCCTGATCTTTCGACGACCTACATCGCCAGAGTAGACATCTTTCAACGTCTTCGTCCAGAACGCAGTGTCGTCCTGCGTTGCCGAAGCCCCGAAGCCCAGGTATAAGAGGGCGCCAACCCAATCATCACCAACGACAAAGTCGGGGGTCAGCATGGAAGAAAACCACTTCTCGAGGAAGGGCTTGGCGATTGCCACGGCGTCCCTGTGAAGAAAAAAGTGAGCTATAATTCAGGGGACGATATGTACTGGCCCGACATATCGGCCTTTCAATGTGTCAAGGGGGAGCGACGCCTACCAGCAACCTTTGGTACGAGACTCAGCCGACTCGGAGTCCATCGAGGTACCCAGAGGCAGAAGCCCGAGTATCCGATCCGGAGCAATCAGAGCCATGCGAACAATAATCCACCCGCCCTGACTCGTGCCCAAGGCAAAAGCCTTACTAACGCCGAGGGCGGTCATAGCCTCAAGAGCACATCGTGCCGTGTCCCAGTAGGTGTAGTGGTCCTCATTACATGTGGTGGCTCCATGACCCAGAGGCTCGATGGCTAAGACATTGACGACGTCTGTGAGACGCTTGCTGTTCAGCTGTTTTTTGTAGAGCGAAACTGTGGTGTTCATCGAATTGATCATGACCACGGTTGGTTTGGCGGGATCCAGGTGGCCATTGGATATCGCATATCCCAACCTGGCACCCAGGTGGGACACCTCGACCGTCTGTGTTGCTGCCATACTCAGGGTGATTGCTGAATGTCGCAGACAAGGACCCGGGATGTCTACCTAGGGTGACGGAATGAGGAAAAGACGCAGAAAGTTATGTAAAAGACGAGATTTGACGGGTCCCCGGGCTGCTACTTGTGCAGATTTGTGTTGCGTGCCGTGTTCGGGGAGACAATGATTGGCACTCACAGAGACGGGAGCCCCGGTGAGGGGTGAAAGGCGAGCTACGGTCGCTAGCCGCGTAGTATAGTGTGATGCAACGGCGTACTGAGTTCTGGAGCACAAAGGACAAAGGTGCGTCCAGCATCGGTCCTCTTCGACATCGTCGATTTCTCGTGTGTCTGGTGTGTTTCATACCCAGACAACTGGTGATAAGTATGTAGGAACTACTTAAGCAGTGACCCGGGCATGTTACTTTAGTATTAGCACTTATAATGTATATACTTCTCGTTGAGCGTCATTTTTTAGTTGATAGAACGGGCTGCTGGCCGGCGCTACTGCGATCCACGGCGACAACTGGGCTATCTACTAAAGACGGGCCGCAGTCGAAACTGTCCGTGATCGTCCTGGCGGCTGGTAGGGCTCGAGTGAGTAGGGAGAGGGAAAGAGAGCTATCGAAAACGGTCTTTTGCTAACTTTCCAGGGGGGTCTAGGACATTCACTTGTCCTTGAGAAACCTGACACCCGCGGACGACATATTAGTCTCAAACCGAGTCGGCTCAAGACGCGGCTTGCTTGGCCAGTCCATTGGTCAGAGCAGTAAATCTAGCCGACAGCTTGCCGAACCTTACGTTTCCCTTTGTCGACATCAGTGGCCCAACGATAAACAGATGCTCTAGTGCGATGGAATTTCTTCGTTTGTTGAGATGTTTGGTATGTCATTGGTCTGCCGCCATGCGATCTTGCAAATATGCAAGACAAGTACCAGCATTGCTTGTAGTGCCGCTCCCACAGAGCAAGCACAGAGCACGCCCATAACAGCGAACTTCTAGAATTGCGCACAGCCAAGAGCTTAAATTCGCGCTGGGACTAGCGGCGTCGGCTACTTGGCTGAAAAGAGAATTCTCTGCGGGCTTTTGATGTGAGCATTGCAAGTACCCCCTAGAGAACCGGAGTTGTGGATATGGCTATTGACGATCTGACAGTGTGCGCATGGCAAGCCACAGTAGTCGCCTGCAAGTCTGCAGTAGAGCTGAGCGATTTCTTTTATATGGTTGAGATTGTGCCAATCTGCATACCGGTTGTTGGAGTGTAGAGAAAAATATTATCTCGCCAAGGAAGACATTCCGACTCTATAGCGATATGTAATCGAAGGGGTAGTGTAATGTGTATTATCATTCCGATTGTCGATACTGCAAAAGACCAGCCAAGCTACCGTGGTAACATCGTGACAGCGATAACTTGGAAACCCCATAAGATATCGCTTGATGTGTCATAGAATCCACTTTGCGATGCTAAAAGGCTGAAATGTTCATTAAAGGTAACCGGGGAGGCGTCCGTGTGCAACAAGCAGTGTTTCTCAAGGGAGGTCAGGGGTGGTATCCCCTACTATTTATGAGTTGGGATGAAGGGGCCGTTGCTAATCCTCTCAGGCATTTGCTCAAGCCCAGCTCGGTTCGGGGTTCGTAGCTCCTGTTCTGACGCTGCGGGTTGATCGCCGCCGACCTGATTGGTTTTGTCGGAGCTAAGACCGACGAGTTGGACATTTTAATCGGGATATATAAGCCGAGATTTGGTAAAGTAAAGGAAAGGACCTTGCGTGTCGGTAGCGAGCATGTAGCGATCGATCGCATCTGTACCAAAGATTTCTACTAAGTGGTGCGAGCATACCGATACTAAAAAGTCATCAAGATATCCTATACCTTTCGCATCCTCTCGCGAGCTGCTTCCAGATCACGGCAGCTCAGTATCGCTCAAAAACCGTAGTGTAGAGACCTGGAACCTCTAGCTCGTCGGTGAAGGAGCGCACCAATTTGATCGTCCGGGCCCTAGTATCAGGTTCCCACTGCCCAGATAATTAGGCGAGCGTTAGCATGCTCCATGGTATGTGATGGTCTAGGAGCACAGATTTTCGTCGGTGCCGTGACGGCTCTCCGCTGTCGTTCCCATAACACGAGAATGGAAACTAATTGCTGGGGTTCTGTCCCCGCCTGGCTTAAGATGGTCCTGATGCTCGTTTCTTCCCGTTCAGGAGATACTTGGCAGGCTCCATAGCCAAGTATTGTGGTCCAGGTGTGTCCCAGGAACCTGCCAGGAACACCAGGGCTAAATCCCATAGCATGCCCAAATAAGAAGGCTTGGTTTACTCACAGCACGCGTGCTGCTATGAAGGCCGACTCTGTTCTCGTACAAGCGGGTAGAATTCCCCTCCTGACCCTGAATATAACTATATGACGGCTTCCCACATGGCTTTCCACATGGCTTTCCCTATGACAAACGGGAACAAAACCAAGATCCAGCGAAGTTTAAGCAGGCCCCTGACTTTCAGGTCAGAAAGGCGTCAAACACCCACGTGTTGCACATGAGCCATCACTAGCATGGCTGTCCAGATCCCGGGATACGCCGAAAATCTTCAGCCATGGTCTATCTCGGTCATCACGGCCATGACGGCGCTGGCGCTACTGGCTGTTGTTCTGCGATTGCTCGCCCGATTGGAAAAGAAGCAGAAGCTCTGGTGGGATGATTACATGATCATTTTCTCACTGGTGAGTTATTCTCCCCGAAAAGAACCATCATGACCGATGACCGCGAAACTAAATACTAAAACCTCGAAAACAGCTCTGGAATTTCGCCGTCGTAGGCTTCATCGCTGGCATGATCCGGTATGGCATGGGGTTGCACATCGAGCTTGTGGGTGTCGATAATGCCATAGTAATTGCCAAGTTCCTCGTCGTGGCCGAAATTTTATACGTCTTCAATCTTGTGTGGACGAAGCTGAGCATCTTGCTGATGTTCTATCGGATTTTCCGCTTCGACTATATCAAGTGGGCGTCATATGTTATTGCCACCTTCGTGATTCTCTGGGTCATCTGCATTACCTTCCTCTTCATCTTTATCTGCGTCCCGGTTGAGAAGCTTTGGTATCCTGAGCTCGAGGGCCACTGTATCAACCAGGTTGCTACGTGGATCGCCAATGCGGCCAGCACAATCTCGAGCGATCTAGCTATCTTGCTACTCCCTTTGCCTCAGATTTGGAAGCTGCGTCTGAAGCGAACCGACAAGGTGGCGGTAACGTTTGCCTTCGGGTTGGGTTTCTTGTAAGTGACTATCCATCACTCCTTCGGACCTTCAGTGAAGCAACAAAGAACTCACACGCAAAATTTAAAGTGTCGTATTCGCATCGGCCTACCGCTTCACCGTACTCTTCTCCTACAGCGCTGCCGACCCCTCCTATACTCTTGCCCCAACCGTAGGATGGACCGCCATCGAGATGTCCGCCGGCATCACCTCCGCCTGCCTCCCGACTATCCTCCCAGCCTTTAGGTTCATAGGCCATGCGGTAGGCCTAGGGAATATCATCTCACTCTCGACCTTGAGCTCCAAGGGTACCAGCCGACCCACACGGGGGTCTTTCCATCCACCACGAGCCAGCGCTAATCTCTCGAGCCACAACAGTGAACGGAGACTGGATAGGGATTTTGATCGACTGAGTGATGGATCCGGAAAAGTTCAATTGCGCCCTGACCATGACGATGTCATGTGTTCGGGAACGAAGGCCTCCAGAGAGAAGGACGACGACAGTATCAGTGGCGACGAGATTCCGTTGCATAGCATCCGAGCGCAAAGAAATTTCCAGCAGACCAGAAGCTAGCCGTTAGGTTTTCAACTACTATCATGAAGATTCTATATCGTTCGATCGTGTTCTTTTCATGCCTGTGACCTTGAGATGCTTGTGGTTTGTAGTTAGCCTCAGCAAGTTGCCTGAAACTTCTACACCAGGTTGTGCTCAGAATCTGTCTAACAGGCGACGAATACAAGGAAGAGGACGACAAACCCATCGCTATATACGAGAAGCCAATAAGGAGTAAGCCTACTGTGAGCTGGGTTCTGTGAGATTTATTAAAACACACTATCGAACCCCTTTCTCTGCCTTCACCTCTTTCTGGGCCTGGGCGTTAATTTGAATAGCTTCCTTCAACTTGTTTACAACCTCGGGCTGCCCACCAAAAGCCGTTGTGAGTTTCTGGTCCAGCTCTTTCTCCGCGGCGGCGAGGCTTTGGGCACCGCGTTTGGCACTTTTGGCTGCATTGATCAGAGTCCCCCATCGCTGCGTAAATGCGTATATGCTTTGCCGAAGTAACTCGTCCAGCTTCTCGTTTGCGTCCTGATCCGCAGTGGCTTGAGGTGGCACTGCGGCACCTTTCCCATTACCTATGGTAGATGAGCCGGTACCCGTGAAATATGAAGCGAGCGAAAGAGTGCCGCCAAGAATGCCGCGGAACAGGCCCATCCAATTCTGCGGACTGAGCGTATCCCAAATTTGACTGAAATGCTGCATCGCATTAGGTTGGGATCTGACATCTCCAATTTCAAGCGAGACCAGTCCGTTCTTAAGGATGAGCAGGTTCTTAATCATGAACAAATCTGGATCTGGATCGGGGTTTGCGGCTTTGTTTGCCTTCATTCGAGCCTCTGCCCTTTGCAGAGCGAGAATGGCCTCATTGACGATCTTAAACACCACAGGGCTAGACTAGATGGTATAAGGCGATTAGTGTCGCGAAATGAGAAATGACAAGTAAGGAAGGTGACTGACGCTGCGTTCCTTGGGCATGGCCTGATCATACATGGCAAGGAGTTCGAGCGCCCTGCTGGCGATCGGGTATGCATTGGAAGATGCGACACCATTGATGACAGGCGCGATCTTGAGAGCTTCAGGGGGTATAGGAGCTTTAGTGATGGATTTCGTAACCTCGGCCTCGAAAGAAGAATCAGTAAATGGCCAAAGGTGTTCAGTGAGGAGTCTGGCAGTGATATCATGGCAGTGTATCGAATATCGAGTCTCATCCTCATCATATTCCAGCAGAAGGTATTCATTAGTAGCCCAGCCAAGGAGGTTGCATATCGTTTGCAGCTCACAGGTCTGCAATGCAGACTGCAGGGCATTCGCGATCGGGGCGACATTTGCAGCATTGACGAGAGCCTTCTGCTGAGACTTCAGTATCGAAAACGCAGACTGGCTGTCCATGTTATACTGAGGATCAATCGAGAAGACCTTGGCGAATAGACTAGCCTCGTTATACGATCTTTCATAGCACTGCTTGATGAAGTTTCGGCATGCACTTTCAGCACTGTTATCCCTAGTCTCCTTCTGGAAAGTTTCCAGGTCGTGCTGAGTGATAGGTCGCAGGTCTTTGTCCCTTATATTGGAGTAGGTAGAGAAGATGTCGACGGCAGTGTTGGCATAGTAGTCAAAATTGCGCCCAGATATTGAGTTCCCATACTGGTCATAACAGCTGCGGATGACGCGCTGGACGTTGGCGATTAGGCCGTCAGCCTCCAAGATCAGCTCTTCACTTCTGCCGTACGCAAGGGCATGTCGAGCAGCTTCAGACTGTGTTGAGGCGATCTGCCTTGCTATATCTGCAGAAATGCGGTCCAAGTGATTTCTGAACCCAACCTCCAACAGCTTGAGGGCCTTGGTGAGGAGTGATTGGTATCTTGATAGATATGCGTCGGCGTCGTGGTACCCAGGCTTCAGGGAATTAGGAAAAATAACTAGCAGTAATCCTCGGGACCTGGGTACTCACATGTGTCGCCATAAACCCTATGCAAGCATCCAAGTTGATCAATATTTCCCCAAAACTATCGTGGTTGACAAGGCGGCCTGCGCCAGGAGCATTCAGCCTACTCGTGGCGCCTTCGAGATAAGCATAATAGTGCAAATCAGTGCCAACCTCGTCTGCCAGCTTCTGTAGCCTCCTTTCCTCGGAAAGAAGATCGTCACACTGCGCTTGGAAAGAAGAAGTCTGTGCTTCGACCGCTCGAAAGGAGTCTGCCAGTTTGGTCAGAAGCTCCAACGCGCCATCCACATCCGCAATCAAGGTGGCAAGGTGACGTTCAGTCACGCTCAACTGATCACGGTATAATCTATTGCCCTATCAGCCTCTCCATTCCTGTGCGGGGTGTGGCGAGATATTGAATCCTACGAGTATTCCTGTTGGCTCGCCTCCACGAGGTCTGCATCTAGTGGCCCCGAGGCCGCGCTATCCCAGCATCGAAGATCGTCTTCTGGCTTCTTCAAAATTAAGGCGTCGAAGGCTCTGTCTTTGTCTCTTCTCCTCTTCCTCCTCGGGGCATCTTTGGACACATGGGCACGGACGACATGGTAGAAATCAGAGTATGATTTTGCTCTACGAGCGAGGGTAGGCTCGGGAGGATCGATAGAAGTGTTTGGGTCCTCGAAAACACCATCTAGAGGCTCTATCGTATCGGTCTGCTTGTTGCCCTAAGCCATGCATTAGCATAGCTGTTAGGTGGGAGGGCAAGGTCGGTTTCTCACATTGGGCTGTTGCAAAAGGGACTCTCTGCGCTTGTGATTACGATTTTGCGACGCGGAGGGGTTTCGTTTGGGAACATGTTCTGGCACGAAACTGTACCAAGAATCTTCATACATGATTGTTCGATGAAGGGTGTTGTGAAAGATGCGCCCTCCACAATGGCATTCTCAAAAGCACACTGGTATTAATCGCTTTGCTCCAGTTGTGAATTGCGCCCGCGAGACGTCAGAGCAACCTGCGACCAGACGCCAGCGGGACACCCACACCCTGCTGGGGCCCTGTGTCCGCTATGTACCTGGAGGATAGGTGTACAGGTGTACAGCCCGGCAATAAGTGGTCCATAGGTACCTCAAAAATGTACCTTTAGATACCTGCTCCAGCCACAGCCTGCGCTCTATATGTTCAGCCTCATTTCAAGCTGCAGCTTCAATATCTGCCCCGCAGCGGGGCCAGGCAAGCACACCGCGTCCCTGGTCAGCCCCTGCTCCTCTCCATGCAGTACCCAATCACTGCAGGCTGATTGGGTTGCTAGCTGTTAGAGCTCTAGGAAGCTCCTAAGCACGCTCAAGTCGGAGATTTTAGCCTCTTCATGATCTCACCACCTTTTGTATGACACCATTCGAGGCCCTTCGCTCTACAGCATTCCTACCCTACTGTGTCCCAACAAGGGTGTGTAGGATATTCCGACCATGGTCGCTTTGTAACCTTCCAATCGCCTGAACCCCTCCCATATCTTCTCATACCGCGCCTTGTAAACTAGGTGCCATTGCGAACCCCCATTTAATATACTATTCGAGTAAACCCCGACGATAATGTTGCCCTATCGAGTGGCCTCGCGCCAGGCACCTCTACTCTGCCGAGCCCTACGATCGAATAAACCGACAATCGCCCATCATTGGCCAAGATATGCCAGTTCATCGAGAGGCAGCGACAAGAAGGCCGGGGGGGCCGGCAGGTTTCTTGCCGGCTTCCTCGTAGCGCTTGCAGCTGGGGGGGCTGTGGTCGCCTATCCTATTCTCACCAAAGAACCCCCGAAGCCGAAAGAAGCCATCATTGAATACGAGAAATCACGGCCCGTCGCTGAGTCCAAGGAACACAACCGAGATCTCATTAGTAGCCAACATCTCCAGGTCAAGAAGAGTTGGGAGAATCCTGGTGTTTATGCTTGGGGCACCAATTCTGGACGTGTGGCCGCCCCTGATTCGGCGGAGAATGTAGTGAAGACGCCGAGGAGAATATCATACTTTGATGGCCAGCTGCTACGCGACATTAAGTTGGATCGTGAATTCGGCGCCGCCGTTACTGAAAATGGCGACTTGGTGCAATGGGGCAATGGCTTCTCCAAGGAGAACCCTACCCCAGTCAAAACATTGAAGGGTAAAGATCTGGCCAAAATAGAGATATCACGGGATCGCATTATTGCATTAGGGAGGAATGGGACCGTCTACTCTTTGCCGGTGGCCGCATCCGATCAAGTCGATGGTGCCAAGCCCAGTCAATCATCGTGGTTATCCTTCTGGTCCAGTCCCAATACTGTCAGCTATCGGACCCTTAAGCCAGACAATTTGGGATGGGGAGAGAGTGTCAAGGATATTGCGAGTGGCCTGGAGCACGTGCTTCTGTTAACCTCGAAGGGACGCGTTTTTTCCGCGGCCTCCAGTACCTCCGACTTTCCTTCCAAGGGCCAGTTAGGTATACCGGGATTGACTTGGGCTACTAGGCCCGAAGGGCCTTTTGACCAGCCTCATGAGATCCTGACTCTGAAAGGTTTCAAAATCTCCAAGATTGCCGCTGGCGACGCCCACTCCTTGGCATTGGAACAGGACGGTCGCGTCTTCGTATTTGGGGATAACACATCAGGTCAGCTCGGTTTTGAGGTTGAGAGTGAAATTTCCTATGTCGATGGTCCCATCCCACTTCCTTTCAGCAAGATTTATCGGGGCACAAATCTACAGCCCCGTGTGACATCGATAGCCGCTGGAGGCGCCAACTCATATTTTATGGTAGATGCCACCCGCGTGGCTGGACAGAAGGAAGAAGTCGGTGCCCAAAGGGGCCTGGGTCGCGTAACCGCTGACGTTTGGGCCTGTGGATCGGGCATTTGCGGCAGTCTGGGCACCGGCAAATGGACTCACGTCTCGCTTGGCCCTTCTAAGATCAAGACCCTTTCAGGCCTATTCGAGTACGATGAGAAGAACAAGTCAGTCGTGCCGATTCGCCTGGCGCGTCTCAGCGCTGGTAGCACCCACGCCTCTGCGGTAATGGACAATGTCACATATGTCGACGCGACGGACAAGAGCTCTCAAAACGACACAAATTGGGGTGCTGATATCGTATGGTGGGGTGGTAATGAACACTACCAACTCGGCACTGGAAAGCGAAATAACGTTGCGACGCCAATTTATATCGGGCCTATGGATGGCGGACAGGGCGATGCGGAAAAAGGACGGAAGGGCGAAGAACACAGGTTCCAAATCACTCCTCGGACAACAGCTAGGTTAGGTGAGGATGGCAAAGGCAGAAAAGTTAGCCTGGAGCAGCGGGTAGAGTGCGGTCGGTTCGTCACTGCTGTATACTCCGGCACATAACCATACACTATGGACGTGTAGGGCTGCTTCATGTATTATATGTATATTAGGGGTTTCAAAAGCAAGTGAGATATCGGCTTCTTGGCCGGCGCGTTGCAGTTGCTCCGGCAAAGCTGGAAGCCTTGGATCATTATGGATCTACTAGATACCCCTCTCGCTACATACCCAATTTTATGGTGCCAAAATGGCATGGTCGCCTTCATCTGTAGCGGATGCACTGCTATGCCGCTTGATATCCTGTTTAGGAGCATGCCAGCCTAGACGTTGGTCTCCTGCGTCGATGGTATAAAGTCATATCAATGACTTAGGTATTCGTTCTAAATACCGAATTCTTAGCCATCCGGCATTCACGTTATGTTCGTTGATAGATCAGGGTCTAATGCTGTAAGACACGCTAATCTTCGAGGATTGTGGCTGACCTTGAAATAGCCGATGTTATTATGCGGCTGTTTCGATGCTTATCGCGTTACTAGGCTTAACCTATCGTCGTCGGCCGTCGTCGGCCATCGTCTTAACCTCCGTCTTCTATAGGTATTTGCAAATGTATAACTATAAAAATGTCGCGGCCGCCTAGCCTGCAACTAGTCAGGCATGGCATCACGCCCTATCCCGCCTATGTTCGGCGAAGTAACCGAATAACCCGCCGAGTTCCATCGCTAGCAGCGGGGAAGCTCGGGGTATAGCTGGCGAGCCAAGCAGCACAGACGAGCAGATGTTGGTCGTTAGAACGAGCTGGTAAATAAATCAGGTGGAAGCTCTTGAAATTGCTTGAAAAAGGCAACATTGCAATTCCGCATTTTTATATGTCTTGGTCGTGATATAGATATCGGATCGCGCCTTTGATATCATGTCGCCCTCAAGGACTTATCCGGCATCGCAGCCAGACTGGAACAACTTGGACGTTCTCCACCGGAACACACTACCCCCGCGCGTCAACTTCTACGTCTATAACTCGTCAAAGGACGCCCTGACGTATGACGTTGTCAAGTCGAAAACTCACTGTCTCTCAGGCACATGGAAATTCCACCTCGCCAAGAACCCTTTTGAAGCTCCGGAAGGGTTCGAGGCTGAAGCCTTCGATGCGGCGAAATGGGATGACACGATCGTCCCGAGTATGTGGCAGCTGAATGGGTATGGCAAGGGACCTCACTACACGAACGTCAATTTCCCCATTCCAGTCGACCCGCCCAACGTTCCATTCGAGGAAAATGAGACGGGATCTTACATCACTAAATTCGCCGTCCCAGAGAACCTCCGGGATTCCCAGATTAGACTTAGATTCGAGGGTGTAGACTCGGCTTTCCATGTATGGGTGAATGGCAAAGAAGTTGGGTACCATCAAGGATCCCGCAACCCATCCGAGTTCGATGTCACGAGCGTGGTAAACCAAGCGGGTGATAACACGCTTGCTGTCCGAGTCTACCAGTATTGCGATGCGACATATATTGAGGATCAAGATCAATGGCGTATGAGCGGTATATTCAGGGATGTGTACCTACTTGGATTCCCATCCGAAGCACGGATTGAGGACCTCTTCCTCCAGACGAAATTGGACAGCCAGTACGTGGATGCAGAGCTAAAAGTCCGCGTTGATGTCAGCGGCTCCGGAAAACTCAGGCTCGACCTCTACGATACGGACAAGACAACATCGGTTGCGTCAGAATCCAAGGATGTCAACTCTGGAGGGCCGGTAGAATTTTCATTCCGCGTCAAGGATCCGAAAAAATGGACGGCCGAAACGCCGACCCTATACCACCTTGTGGTCTCCGTGAATGAGAGCAGCTACGTCGCTCATCGCGTCGGCTTCCGCCAAGTGGAGATGAAGGATGGACTGATCAAGGTAAATGGTCAACGTATCGTACTGAAAGGGGCAAACCGCCACGAACATCATCCCAAGCTCGGGCGATCAGTTCCCTTTGAGTTCATGAAGCAGGACCTCCTTCTCATGAAGACTCACAACATCAATGCTATCAGAACGTCGCATCAGCCAAGCGATGTCCGCCTCTACGACTTAGCAGACGAGTTAGGGGTGAGTGGATTGAGAAACCTCCGTAAAGTATATCGTTGAAGCTCACCAAAGTAGTTCTGGGTCATGGATGAAGCTGATCTCGAGTGTCATGGTTTTGAATCTATATGTGAGTGTCCAATCAGTTACCTGATATGAGCTTATTGAACTAACCAAATCACAGGTGACGCAGCACTCTCTCCTGCCGATAGAGCCCTTCCGTTCCGGGAGCGGCAACTCATCACCCGCGCTGCCGCAGCTGAGTGGACCTCGAACAACCCCGTATGGGAGGAGGCATACGTTGATCGAGCTATACAACTCGTCCGTCGAGACCAGCTGCACCCCTCCGTCGTCCTATGGTCTCTTGGCAACGAGGCCTTCTTTGGGCAAAACCACAAGGCCATGTATGACTGGATCAAGTCGTATGATGACAGTCGCCCAATCCACTATGAGGCCGATATTTACGCTGAGACTATGGACATGTATTCTCGCATGTATCCACCGGTTGAAGAAATCATTGAATTTGCCAAGGATGAGAGCAAAACTAAGCCAATGGTGCTGTGCGAGTACATTCATGCCATGGGCAACGGTCCCGGCAACATTAAGGAATACATTGACGCTTTCTATGACTACCCGAAGCTTCAAGGTGGCTTTGTATGGGAGTGGGCCAATCACGGGCTCGTCACAAAAGACCAGGACACTGGCGACGAATACATGGCATACGGCGGCGACTTCGGTGACGAGCCAAACGACAGTAATTTCGTCATGGACGGTGTTCTCTTTTCAGACCATACTCCTACACCAGGCCTGACCGAGTACAAAAAGGGATTGGAGCCTGTGAAGATTGTATATTACGACTCGCAAAAGGTAACCGTCACCAACCGCTACGATTTTGTCACGCTCGACCATCTGGAATGCACGTACACCATTCTCGACGAGGGCAAGCCAACTGGACAGTCCGGTAAGGTCGAGATTCCTACCGGTATCAAGCCCGGCCAAAATGCTGAGCTCAGCTTACCCAGCCCAACTTCATCACTGGCTGGCGAAGGCATAATCCGGCTTTGCTTCAGTCAACGCGAAGCGACCTCGTCGCTTCCAGCTGGGTTTGAAGTGGCTTTTGATGAGATTCCGATCACCTCGACCGCGGTCCCACTCACACTTCAAGTTCAGTCGGCAGACAAACTCAAAATTACCGAGACACCCACGCTCTTGACCATCGAGTCCGCGTCCACGACATGGACTTTCAGCCCCATCCATGGCAAGATCCTCACCCTCACCAAAAATGGCAAAGACTTTCTAGCCGCAAGCCCCGATGTGACATTCTATCGTGCGCCCACCGACAACGACGTACCTCAAGATGGCTGGGACTGGAAAGAGCGGCTTCTCCATATGGCCAAGAGCCGTACCAAGGGGAGTAGCTGGGGCACAGGCAAGGACGAGAGTACGTTCGAAGTTCAAGTGCAGCAGCGGTTCTCTCCGCCTGTGCTATCCTGGAGCATCGACCTTGACATCACGTATACCTTTTCCGCCGCGGGAACCGTTGCAGTCCGGGTCAAGGGCGAGCCCAAGGGACAGAATCTTCCCCGGACGCTGCCGAGAATCGGCATAAGTATGGAGCTGCCCGGTGCCTGGGCTAAGGGGAGCGACGCCGTGAGTTGGTATGGACGCGGACCCGGCGAGAGCTACGTCGACAAGAAGCTCTCGCAGCGCGTGGGCGTGTATTCGGTGTCCGATATCTCGGAGCTGTGGACTGACTACGAGTTTCCGCAAGAAGGTGGTAACCGTACTGACACGCGGTGGGTTAAGTTCACTCGTGGCGATGGAACGTCGATCATTGCGCAATTCGCGGACGGGGAGTCGAGGAAGCTCTTTGATTTCAACGCCTCGCACTATAGAATCCCAGACGTGGAGGCTGCGAAGCATCCCTACGAGCTGCACAAGAAGAAAACGGAGACTGTGGTTGTCAGACTGGATGCAGCACATCATGGGCTGGGTAGTGGCTCGTGTGGGCCCAGGACAAGGGATGAGTATGCGTTGATGACCGCGCCCTTTGAGTTTGAGGTTCTCTTGGGATAGGGTTTGAACCCATCATGATTAGGACTTACTTTTGCATGTCCCATCATCTCGGTTCAAATGCACAGATCGTTCATCAACAACCGATAAACGTCCTTCCGTAGCGAAGCTACAGATTTCTGACTTGGAACTACATGACGTATCGAAAATAAGGATTCTCTTTATCAGTGAGATCCTGAAATGCCAGCTTTGCGCGTTCCGTCTCATCTTCGACTACCTCGGACTCTTTCCTATGGTTCTCGTGACGTAGAACTAGGAACAGAGCAATAGAAGCCACAATGGTGATGCAATAACTACAGAACATCGTCAGTAAGCTAGGGATTAAAGACTTTCGGGTATGAGAATATGACCATATGATGAGTCCTAGCCATAGTTCAGGATAGTGAACCTTCTTCGTCTGTGACTTAATCAACTGTGGGCCAATGATGTTCCCTATAAAGCAATTTGAGCGGTAGCCAGATATGGGCTGGAGGTTATCATACCAACACAATATGCCACGAAGATCGTGGCGGAAGTAAAGCTCTTCTTCGTGTGACCGGCGACATTTGACATGCCCAATGTTATAATGAGGCTGACGACAGCACCAAAGGTACCTGTAATAGTGTAACCGATAACAGGAGCAGCGGCATGGAAAGTCCATTCACACTTCCATACCATAGCACAGCCTGCGATCACCGGGAGGCAGCAAATGACAAGCATGAGAATGCGAACGTTTGGGAAATGCGATCCAAGCCAGCCGGTGAGGAGGATCGATATGAGACACAGGCCACCCAGAGGAAATTGAAAGAGAATCGAGTCAAGTGTGCTCCAGCCAAAGGTTGACACGATGAGGGGTCCGAAGCCCGACACGGCTCCATTCACCGTGTATGCTGATGCCATCATGAGAGCAATGAGCCAGATCTTAGTATCGATCATAGCTTCCCTCAGCTGTGACGTCTTGAATTTGGAACATCGGACTCCTGTCTGGCCGTACCGCAGTCGCTCGACGGCAGCGAACCTCTCCTCTTTAGTCAAAAACCACGCCGATACGGGCGAGCTCGGCATCGCGAAGCAAAACAACCCAAATAAGAAGGTCAGCACCCCAGCCAATAAATAGATATACTGCCAGCGGCGTAGGCCTCCACCATCTATTTGCGCGAAGCCGTAGTTCAGTGCGCCGCCGATGATGGTCCAGAGTCCCGTGGCGGAGAACCACCAGCTCTGGCGCAGCGACTGTTCCTGTTGGGTGTAGTAGCTGCTAACAATAGTCATGAAGCCGGTCGGTATAACGCTCTCGACGAAGCCAAGAGAGAAGCGCTGCGCATACAGCCCCTGGTAGGAGGTTATGGCTGCGGTGAGCATGCATATCAACGCCCATAGGCACACGACGGCGCCCAGTACGCGGCCGGTCTCGAAACGCTGCAGGGCGTACGACATCGGGTAGAGCCCGGCGAGCATGCCGAAGTAGAAGATCGAGGTCGCCCATGACAGACGAGAGGTGTCGACTGCAGAAGGGTTGCCCAGACTGGGAACACTCAGGTGCAGGTCTGTCGTCATGCCGAAGAGAACGGCAGATCCAAGGATAGCCTGAGAGAAAGGATCAATGACGTCTGCTTCTCGCGTATAAATTGAGCTGTTCTCATGCTCACCTTGTCATAATACACCAATCCATCTGGATGAGTTGAGTTAGTAGGCTTGTTTCTCATTCGGGCGAGACTGCGCCATGCTTGAAATACTTACACCCAACCATCATAGCCGGGATCAGGAAACAGTCTATCTTCCTCACTGCACGTTTCGAGATGACAGGGTCGATGGTGTGGCCTTCTTCGCCAACCATGGCAATGGCGACGTCCTTGTCTTGAGTCATCGCAGGGTTGAACGTTTCTGGAATCCTCGTTTCTCTACCGTCGTATGTTTTTGCCATAAGCAATTAAGTAGATCTCTACTCTACCTAGTCGTTCATTCAGCTAAGATTGCGCTCGCATGCTAAAATGGTAGAGGCTTCTCGTATCTGGGAGAGACTTTCATGTGCGATGTTCATTCGGCATTTTACCATAATACCTAATGATAATATCTGGTAACGTAATTAAACGATCAAGTGGCAGACTAGTTGCGCGATAAAATTCGCTGTGTACTGGGGACAGCAGATTTCTGCTTGCCCCGCGATATGGCGATGTCGGCGAAGAATCCCTTCGCTCAATGTCCTTCTAGTACCATATCTCATTACGTAGAACCGACGACAATTCCTACTCAGTACCTACCTCATACTTGAATTGATGTGAGTAGTGAGTATCTTTAACAAAGGCGTATTCAGGTGCGCTGTTGGCGTCGCCGTCGGGGCCGTGTGATCAATTTGATACAGGACATGTAGTAGAGGAATCTGTCGGATCTCATGGCCATCTCGTCCGCTTTTCACTGCTTTCTGCAAGTTATTCCGAGGCTGGCGGACTTATGCAAATGTCCAGAATTTCATCCATTCACATTTATCTAAAGCATCTATATAGTATGGATGGGAATCTGATGGATTTCTCCATCTAGTGACCTGTCAGCGGCTGAGGCGTGTTACATAGCTGGGGTTGGCTGGAGCAGGCATCTCTTAGGCACCTGAAGTACCTAATCAAGGTACATTCTCCTGCACGTTTAGCGCAATACGTTTCCCCAAGTTGTGCGCTAAATGCCTGCCGTTCGCCGTCCCCCTACCCGTCGACAAAGTACCGGTAGGCTTTCGAGTCCCACGCTAAGTCACCCTATCTACTAGTAAAAACGCAGTCCAGCATGAGGCTACATCAATAACCACTCCATGTGTAGTCTTTCTCGCACCTCCTGAGCTTATACGGAATTTGGCCGATTGGACACTCCAACTCTATCAGGACTCGAGATAGGGATCAAGTTGTTGATCGAGGGACGACCAACATGCCAGAGGCGTTTCATTATTATGACCCCACGACCAACCCATGGCTCGCTCACGATGCCTTTGGCATCGAAGGTGATTGTGACAAATGTGCGGCCAACATTCAGAGGGTTCCTCGAATGATCATGGTCGATCAACTCTGTAAGTGGGTGTTGGATACGAAAACAATCATCACATATTTTCCGAAACGACTTTAGCACATATATCCGTGTTGGGATCTGGTGCCTGTACATATGGGTATCAACGACGCCTGTCGTCCGCACGGGTGTGTGCGACCTCTGGCTCGGTCTGAAATAGGATAGCAACAAAATGCACCGCAGCGGTGCCGAGTGGGCGGACCGGCTGAAGAAGAACCGCCGGGGTGCACGCTTCAAGGGGAGGTTGCGGGAGCGACAGGAGCGGGAGAAAAGAGAGCGAGAGGCATAGGATAGAAACAGGAACAATCCTCGGATTAATGAAGATGGGGATGCTGGCCAGGCAGCAGCATTCACAGGGTTGCGGCCATTATCAGATGGTGGCGCGGGACAGGCCGACGGTGCTACGACAGGTGATGATAGTTCATCGCGGTCCAAACACGGCATTAACTGTCGCTTCACTTGTAAAACCCGGGAGGAGGGTGGTAGGGAAGATTTGCAGGCTGGACACCAGCATTAAATGAAGGAGGCAACACGCTTCAATTTATCTGTTAAGCCAATTTCAAATAGTCATATGATAATAACACAAGGGTGGTCGTCAATTAAAAGAGTGGTTCATAGCTCGACTTGAGCTGCCACGGGGTGCTCGCGCTCTTTCTCCAGTGTTTCCGTCTCGCCAGCGAGTACGATTTGTGCAGGTTCTGAGTCCTCGACAAGTACTGGAACTTCTTCGGTATCATTTCGCGATGCTTCCAGATAGTCGTCAACAATCAGTCTTGCCACATTCATTCCCATTAGCGCGCTCGTCTCCATCGTTGAGATAAAGCTTTCGATGCCCGACGTATAATACAGCCCATCCCTCAGTATTGGATCTTGAAACGTAACGCGCGGAAGCTTCTGCGGATATGGGCGAAACACAGTAGCGTGATACCATGAGATCGGCTCCACAGCCGTCTCATTGCTTTCCTGAGCGACATCATGAGGACGGGTGAATGTTTCGGGGACCTCGGCTCCGAGAAGCCTGGACAGGAACTCCGGCGTCACTTTATGCGGCGAAAAGATCTTGTACACGTATTCTGTGCTCAACGTCTTAGGGTTCGTGACGACCTTGACTTGCGTAGCGGAGAAGAAACCCGCGCTGCCAACGCCCTCATCACCGGACTGTGGCGCATCATTGGTGCCAAGGGTGCTAAGCACCGAGATGGGTATAACGGCACCAGCGTCGAGGTTGAAGAAGGCGGGGCTGAAGCGAAAGGGTGATGCGAAGAGTGATACGTGGAGAGTAGCGTAGGGAATATCATCGATGGGTTGCTGGAGCAGGTCGTCAGCGTGGCTGATGTCGCTGAACTGGTACGGAGTGGCAATGACGACATCGTCGAATGCCATAGGGTGCGCTTCTGCTTTGGCGTTTTCTTGGCCCTTGGACGTTCTGATCCTATATTTCTCCCTGCGGAAGCTTGTATTCTTGCTTGATTCAGTAGAAATGGAGGAGACGCTTGTATTGAGATACAATGAAGCGCAAGAGGTCTCCACCATCTTGGCAAAGATTCGCCAATTGCCGCCAGCAACGGCAACGGCGCCTTCAGGCGCCATGGCGACCATGGTACCGAGACCGTGAATGTACTCCAGATTGGACGCATAATTCACCCTAGTGCTTGCCTGCACAATATCGTGTGCGAAAGCTCCATCGAGCTGCAAATATATTAGCGAATTGGGGGTTTGCTAAGATTGAAGGGACTCACTTTGTTCTCCGCCAGAAATTGCTGTCCAGTCAAACCTGTTATCTTGACCAGGCCAAGATCAATGGTCCTTTCCGTCAGAGACTTGAACGGGAAGTTTGGTGCCTCGTATAGTCGCAGGAATGTTGCAACAGTCTTGTCGACAAGCTGCTTTGTGTAGTAAGGAGCAGTTCCGTACCGCCAAAATAACTTGGCGAGGTTCCACCAGCCCGAAGATGCAGAATCCTGAGAGTAGACGAATTTCTTGCCATCCCAGATACCAAGAAGGCCATCTTCATCGCTGCCTGGGTCTTTGAGAGCCAGTCCAAATTCGTTGGAAGCATTATAGAGGATGTGATTCACCTCCACGAAGATGGAAGCGCCTAGTTCGACAGGGTCGAGCGGGTTGTCATAAACATTAACCGTGAGAGTCCGACCACCTATACGCTCGGTTTTCTCAAACACTGTCAAGTTGATGGCAATGCCTTCCTGTTCGGCAAACTTGTGTAGATGATACGCAGCTGAGGACCCTGCAGCACCGGCACCTTCAAAATGCGTAAGCAGGGTTCAGGGGTCGGCTCGTGGGTTCATGGGTTCAATGTCTTTGAATCCAAGGGGTCATAAAAAGCAGAAAAAGTGATGAGAAATTCCATCACGATGACAGGCGAAAGCTCGACTACAGAGTCGTGACTTTCTTTTCACGAATCAGTAACAGAATCAGAGACTGACCAATAATAGCAACTTGCTTCACGTTGTTCGATTCAGCAACATCCACCGCGTCGGCAGCTGGGTCTAGCTGGACATAGGGGTAAAGCCACGATAGGTTTAAAAACCGCTTGAACAGCATCGTAGCTTTATTTCATACGGGCGCTAATCCTGAAAAGTGCGATAATATAGAGATACAGGAACCATGAGAAAGGGCAAGGCGGAACACGAACGATGCTTAATTCAGGAAGTTCAATGAAGAAGTTGAAAAGTCGTAAGCTTGTAGGATAGTTGGGTATCGCTAACAATATGAAACTCAGCCACTTCCCCAAGTGTGGCTGATGTGCCTCGCAAGATGCCACCATTGTAAGGCATTGTAGGTTCAACATGCATGCAAGGCAGCTATGCACCAGTTGGTAGTCACTTCGATAATGGTTTCGACTGGGAATTTAATGCTAAGTCATTGAAACCGTGCATACGGAAGAGCAGCCGCGTCGACGTCGACTTCCAGTGAAGCGATCACTCATTTTCTATTGGTAAGTACTTGGTAACCAAGCTGTATTTGCGAGCCTTGGGTCTCAAATAGCGTTGAAGCATGTTTGCCATAGGTATTGAGCGTTATTTCCCATTGCCGAGACGCAAAGGTGCGTGTCAGGGCAGAACTCTACATCTTTAGAAAAGCATAGAAAATATTCTTGTCAATCCTCCCGAAAGTGAGCTTGGCCACCGACTTACAAGATCTCACCAAAATGCCCAAGGGGGTGTTGGCTGTATAATGAAGCCTAGATCACCCGGGCTACCAAGCATCGGGCATCGCATCGAGCAACGCATTCGGCGATTCCCCATACTGACAGACTTGACCTCGAAATTACGAAACATAGTGCGTCGATATTGGGCGGTGGTGAGACAACTTTTCGATATACCGGTGCCAGTCGGCACACACCAGGGCCATCCCGCGAGCCAATGCGTACCTAGTGAGCCGTTTCCCGGCGACGACAGCAAGCCGAAGACGACCGGACGTATGTCTGCTCTAAAGATTAAAGAACACCGCACAAAGGATGAAAAGAAAAATACTCTCACTTCCTTTCGCTCATTCTGGGTCTTGCCTAGGGAATTAAAATGCGTATTTTAAACCTTGCGCAGTCCCGATGACTCTTCGCAGTTAATTACTGGAGGCTGCGCGCCGGATCCAACTTCAAGCCCCCAGATGTAGTAGAGCCGCCAGCATATGAGGTGCACTATTCTCTCTATGCGACGTCGCTAAAGCGTGGAAGACACACGACCTTTCAAATTAACGACAGAACGGGAAAGGATGAGAAGATCAAATGTGTGGTGTTTTGGGTTCGTCAAATAAATCCGGTCTACATTCACAGCATTTGTTGCTTTTCGGCTTGGACAGGATGGATGACTCCTGTGACTTATACCGTCACTAGCGATTCCGGTGATTCGGCTACCCATGAATTCCGACTTTCAGACCGCACAACCATCATTCTCAATGTCCTTGAAACCATCGAAGACACTTACAGGGGTTCCGGCTCCAGTGATCTGTTTTCGCGCGCTATCAAAGAGGGTCAATTTGCCAATATCGAAGAGTTCGATCTGTCGCTTCTCACGGTTCAAGTAGATGAGGACCTTGGCGAAGTCTATGGGGAGGATGGCATCGCGGTTGTGGATCTTGATGACAACAAACTTCCGGGCTATCTCAGGGTAACATTTGATGTGATCCGTAGCTGGGAACGCTACGCGCCCAGAAAGCTGACGCACAAAAGTCCCGAAAAGCTGCTGGCACACTTGAAAGGCGAATGGACCAAGGATTTGAAGTTTCTCTTCGAATAGCAATGGCTGCAAAGCGAGCTGTCCCGGCAAAAAGTGCAGATACTTCCGGGAATGCACGTCAAAAAACACTGGGGTTATAATAACCAACGTAGCCTGCTGGATCGAAATCATCGCGTGGTGGAGAAGGTTCTCCGTGGGATACCCAGGATTCGATCTGTACTTGTTCTCAAGAAGAAGGTAACTGGATTCCATTTTCCTTCGCGAAACTTGCGGACCTATTAAATATACTTAAACAAGTGTTTTGGAATTAACTATACCATATAATACTAATGGAGATTTCGTCTAGTATATGAGTTGGACCCAGGAGCACAAGTTCAGGGTTCAGCGAAGACAGAGGAGAATAGTCACGAGTGTCAGAGCAAGGACGGAGGATGATCTCGTGGCGATTTCAAACAGGAGACGAATGGTGTTCCATCGACACATGTTTGCTGGGCGTGAGATTATATATGTATCCCTGGCCTGGCTGAGGATCTGTCTGACCAAGAAACCTGCCAGTAGAAAAATGGAATATAGTGGTATCTGACTACTACCCAAGGAAACTGCCTTTCTATGCCACTGTCAAGTCAATTTTGACTTAAAATACCAGTGTGCTTACTTAAATATCACAAGGCTCTCCACGCACCTATTGACACCTATATTGTAAATAATGACAATGCCTTCATTTCGCAGCTGGTCCATCACAGGAATTCTGAGTCACAATACTAGACATTTAAGTGAAACGTTAGTCTTATTAGGGCACGAGCGACCCAGAAGTCCATTGGGGATGAAATGAATATGTAAGGCGACGGTCGAGCAGAGGCAATGTCGAATAGCATATGGTGAGGAAAGAAGAGGTTGTATAAACTTATGTACGTACCTACTTACCTACAGGCTCCACCCAAAACGAGGTGGCGGCTGAGTAGAATGAAATGGCAGCCGTGTCGGGCCGGAACTATCCAGGCTAGCTGCGAGTGCATCTGCGAGTACCTGGAGGTAGCGCGGGCCACCTGGGACTGGCAGATACCCAGTGCTGGGTACCTAGAAGGCACCTCCAAAAGTCAAGGCTACACCAGAAAAAAAGTTCGGGGATATTGACCCACCACCAATCGAGCTCCCACCTTTTTGTAAAGAGCTGCTATTTCCAGCTTTTCCACGATACGAAGAAGCCCGCACCTCTTGTCAATATAGTCTTCGATCAACCATGTCTGCTGCACAGCTTCTTAACCCCAAGGCCGAGTCCCGCGTTCGTGTAGCCCCTCCGTTGTCGCTCTGAGATCGCGTCACTAACACCCTTGTAGCGGCGGGGTGAGGCCCTGAAAGTCAACATCAGCGCTGGTGAAGGTCTCCAAGATGTCCTCAAGTCCAACCTCGGCCCTTTAGGTACCATTAAGATGTGAGCCTTTCGAAGCATACTTCAGCTTGTTCTCTTCCTTTTCTAGGGGCTAATCTATACCCTAACAGGCTTGTGGATGGTGCTGGGCAGGTACAGAGCGAACCTCCAAACGTCGACTTCCATCTCTTCATACTGACCCGACCACCCAGATAAAACTCACTAAGGATGGCAATGTTCTCTTAAGAGAGATGCAAATACAAAACCCAACGGCCGTTATGATTGCGCGAGCGGCGACGGCTCAAGACGACATCTGCGGAGACGGCACGACGTCTGTCGTGTTACTAGTTGGAGAGCTTCTAAAGCAGGCAGACAGATACATTCAAGAAGGATTGCACCCTCGAATTATAACGGACGGCTTCGAGATAGCCAAGAATGAGTCGCTCAAAGTGCGTCCCACTGCTATGTCCAACTCCTTGTTACCTACTAATCGACTACCGACAGTTTCTCGACAAGTTCAAGCTACCCAAAGAAGTTGACCGGGAACTACTTATATCTGTCGCCCGAACCTCTCTCTCAACTAAGATAAACTCCACTCTAGCTAAGAAGTTGACTCCCGACATTGTTGATGCCGTCCTTGCCATCTACCAGGCACCCGCGAAGCCCGATTTACACATGGTGGAGATCATGAAGATGCAGCACCGGACTGCATCCGATACTCAACTCATCCGCGGTCTCGCACTTGATCACGGTGCTAGACACCCCGATATGCCCAAACGAGTTGAGAACGCCCATATTCTGACGTTAAATGTCAGCCTGGAATATGAAAAGTCCGAGATCAACTCCGGCTTCTTCTACTCCAGCGCCGAACAACGCGATAAGCTCGTCGAAAGCGAACGCCGCTTCGTCGACTCAAAGTTGAAGAAAATTGTGGAGTTGAAGAAGGAAGTATGCGGTAATGACCCCAAGAAGAGCTTCGTCATCATCAACCAAAAGGGGATAGATCCCCTGTCGTTGGATGTTCTCGCGAAGAACGGCATCTTCGCCCTACGAAGAGCAAAGCGAAGAAACATGGAGCGTCTGCAGCTCATCTGCGGAGGTATTGCACAAAACAGTGTAGACGATTTGTCACCGGATATTCTTGGTTGGGCTGGACTGGTATATGAACAACAGTTGGGCGAGGAAAAGTACACGTTCATCGAGGAGGTCAAAGACCCGAAGTCCGTCACTCTCATGATAAAGGGCCCCAATGCCCACACTATCACGCAGATCAATGATGCCGTTCGAGACGGCTTACGAAGTGTCTACAACATGATCGTAGACAAGAGCGTCGTTCCTGGTGGAGGTGCCTTCCAGGTTGCCTGTGCAGCACATTTGAAGAGCGATGCATTCAAGAAAACGGTCAAAGGCAAGGCGAAGTGGGGTGTCGATGCATTCGCCGACGCACTTCTCGTCATCCCGAAGACGCTTGCCGCGAATGCTGGCCACGACATTCAAGACGCACGTAAGTAATCCCAACATCTGTGTAATTTCCCAAAACTGACAGCCTGTAGTCGCATCGCTGCAAGATGAGCATGCTGATGGCAATGTCGTTGGCTTGGATCTCATTCTTGGGGAACCTATGGACCCGGAGCAGGAAGGGGTCTTCGATTCGTTCCGCGTGCTTCGAAATTGCGTCGCCTCATCGTCAAGTATTGCCTCGAACCTGTTGCTTTGTGACGAGATGCTCAAAGCCCGCCAGATGGGACGACAAGGCGGTCCTGGTCCAGGGATGGACGGACCGGAGGAGTAGAGAGATTGAGATGATACCTTTGTAGTGTAGACGCGAAAAGGCGTTCGAGTTATAGACATGAAATGGAATCACTGGTTGTGGTCAACCGCAGCCATTTCCAAAGAACTGGCCAACAAACATTTTGTTTTTCCCGTGCCTAACATAGCTGTGATTTCAACCTGCCCTTGATCACTATCATGAGAAGACATACGGCACTGCTTTATCTTCATGGTCTCTCTGCCAGTCTCCACATACATGAGTCACAAACAGGCTCGGATCGCACTTCTCGTGACTTTAAATACAAGAAAGGCCATACTTTGCAAGAACCGCGATTTTAACCTTGCACGCAACTAAGAGGCCTAGGTGGAAGTCTCAGCCGAATGGGGGAGTTTCGGTACAGGCACGTTAAGAATAATAAGGTAGCCCGAGGCCAATTCTGGCGCTGATCACGCAATCTGAAAATTCACTAAACTCCACAAGAAATCCTAGACTAGGGCGCCGAATCCCGTGCCTCCCCTCAGTGATCATAATTAGTAAGAGATTTATATCGAGCCAAGTGAACCCTCTGCAGTAGCCCGGTGGCGGGCTGCTGGGGTTTGATAAAAAAAAGTGCGATAATAGATGTCGGCCCCCTGTCATAGTGAATACACACGTCCTTCGCCTTATCAGGTATCTCTGGCTTATCGTTGCGTATTGACTCTCGTCTACACGTTCTTCACGTGCTCCTAGTAACAGGGTGGTCTTCAGTCACTCACGTACAGCACCTACCGGCACCTAGTCTGACTCCAACCAAGGCGCAAGGCACGAGGTGTTCGCACCACCTCAAGACTACGAGCCAATGTACAGCCCCGAAGGGAGCAAGGCCTATGCCGACAGGCCGGCCTCGCCCGACGATGATCGCGCTGGAGGCCCGGCGCAGTACACCTCCGACTCGGACCGCGGCGACTTTGCGGCCATCGACCCGTCGTCGGGGGTCAAGCGCGGCCTCAAGACGCGGCACCTGTCGATGATGGCGCTTGCGGGGATCATCGGCCCGGGCCTGCTCGTCGGCGCTGGCGGCGCGCTCGCGAGCGGCGGCCCGGCGAGTCTGCTGATCGGGTTCGGCGTGATCGGCATCATCGCCTTCAGCATCATGCAGAGCCTCGGCGAGTTGACGACGCTGTATCCCTCCGGCGGCGCCTTCACCAAGCTCGCGGACCGCTTTGTCGACCCCGCGTTCGCGACGGCCGTGGGCTGGAATTACTTCATCATCTGGTTTGCCGTGCTGGCGAACGAATACAATGCCGTCACCGGCATATTGGTGTTCTGGAGCGATGCTGTGCCGGTTTGGGGATACTTTCTGATTCTTTGGGTTCGTCTCCGATGTTAACTCTCCTCGGCAGCATTCACGATCTTAATCCGAACAAGTCACTGACCATTGCCGCGGTTTAGTTCGTTTTCTTAGGTTTTCAGTTTCTCGGTGTCGAGACATTCGGCGAGGCCGAGTTCTGGCTCGCGCTGTTCAAACTCCTGGGCTTGGTGGCATTTTACCTTTTTGCTATCGTGTACGTCACTGCTATGGTTTCGGTTTGCACTTCCACTCAGACTTCTGCTTCTGACAATCTCACAGCTACGCCGCAGGAGGCATCCCTGGCACTCCCAACCTGGGCTTCCGCTATTGGCATGACCCGGGCGCCTTTGTCTCGGGCTTTGCCGGTGTCGCGAAGACGTTCGTCTTCTGCAGCACCTTCTACGCGGGCTGCGAGTCCATCGCCGTCGCCGCGACCGAGACCAAGAACCCGCGCGTCGCCGTGCCCCTCGCCATCCGCCAGGTCTTCTGGCGCATCGTCTTCATCTACATGGGCGCGGCCTTCTTCTTCGGCCTGACGTGCCCCAGCAACGCCGACGGCCTCGTCAGCGGCGCCAGCCGGGCGCTCCAGTCGCCCATGACCGTCGCCCTCCAGAACGCCGGGTGGGCCGGCG